>OX244280.1:18090332-18545332 GCA_945867215.1 Epinotia demarniana
AAATGGAGGTCGAGGGTTCGAACCCCGAACTGGGTTTTTTCAAAAACTTATTTACAAATATATCATTTGATATTTTTAACAGTGGCTTTTCGGTGAAGTAAAACCGGTCTAATCCCAATCAGGTTAAGTGTCCCTCTGAAAGGTGAGATTGGCAGTCGCTTTCAAAAACTAGTGCCTACGCTAAAGTTTGGGATTAGATGGCAAAGTGGACCCCCGGCTCTCCGTTAGGGCCTAACCAGAAATAACGCTAGGAGGATTGTTTGTCATCACAAAGCAACTGAAAATTTCATAAATTGACAAAAAATAACAAAGCGTTACGCAATTGATATTTATTGAATATGATTGCGTGGCGCGAGCTTATATAGAGGCCCTCCTTACGAAGGGCACACCTCTGGGGACCTAGGACAACTTAATTGCACAAAGAAAGTAGTAATGGCGAGCTTAATGCCATATGGCGCTCTTTACCAGTTTATCACTGTTCCACAAAGAAACGTTTGGTTAGTGCAGGATAAGGTAGTGAGACTTATCTAAGTGTGGACACTAACAGTTGACACATTTTGTATCAATATTATTCAGTCTTCATTTAGACTACCATATTCTTACTCAATATTCAGTCAAGAGTAACTAGTCGGCCATCCAGTTATCTAAGTAGGTATACGAATATTATAAATACGAAAGCCTGCCTGCCTGTCTGTCTTGTTACCTTTTCACGTTCACAACCGTTGAACTAATTTAAAGAAAATTTGGTATAAAGATACTTTGAGTCCCGAGATACGAAATCATCCCCTAATAAATAATGGGGGTGAAAGTTTATATGGAGCTATGCTATAAACGAGTTCCACGCGAAAGGAGTCGCGGGCAAAAGCTAGTTGCAAATAAATAAAATCTTATACCAAAGTCCAATGACGTACAAATTAATGAATAAAGCATTAGTATGTATTTTCCCTTTTATAAATACGATATTATGATAATATAGAAATTTATTTATAAATTATAAGGCCGAATCTAAAGAAGGTACTCTTATAGCGAAAGAAAACAAACAGAATACCTACATTAATATGTATTATATTTTCTTTGGGGAAATTGTTCGTTTGCGTGAATTTTTGGGGCCATTTCCACCTAAAATTTCGTTCAAAACATTCATCTGAAGAATAATATGCCTTTTTACTTAAGTATTCCTTCACCTTCCGTATAAGCATAATATATGTATTCCGATACATGAACTGAGAAAATGGTTATATTTATACGTAACACAACACCCAGCCAGCAAGTGCTAATTCCCACTACTTGGTCAGAAAAACACGGAAAGTACACACTTTACGATTTCATAACTTCATACACACAACATCTTTTGAATAGATGAGGTGAAAAAATAAAACGACTTTACTATATAATATATTTAACCTTACTAAAGATGGTAGATCGCCAAGACGAGCTTATTGCAGCTAGCTCATCCCAACTCGCAGGATCGATGCCGCATGCGTTCAGGGCTGTTATTCGCTAAGCGCTAATGCGGTCACCCTGCCGGTCACCTGTCAAGAAACTAGACTTCTACCTACAAAATCAAAATCAATTATTTATTCTGCAAATAGGCCACAAGGCTACTTTTACGGGTCAAACGGTAATTTACAATAAAAAAGAATAATCTTACAATAAAATAATAATAATCGTACACAATAATAATTTAAAATTTGCAGATTAATGACCGATATAAAGGTTAACCAACTATATAACAACTCACGATGTTAATGAAAACAAAACAAAATTGCAAAATATGACCATTACATTCGATATAAGGTCTGTGCATTAAAACGAAGTTAATGATATTAATTCAGTATTCCAGAGATGTATAAGGTCTCTAAGCGTCAAAACATAACAAAATAATAGGAACACTAATGTAATATTGTCAGTGATGTACAGGGTCAATAACAGTAAGTCGTGCCAAGATCGGAATGATGTATCTCGTCAATACGATAATAATAAAATAACACAAGTATTTAAGAAGTTAGGTATTATGCCCTTGCAAGCATGAACAGTCCGGACTCCACAAACAGCACCCGATCACGAGTATGACGCATATCTCAGCCATCGCCTCTCTCAACCATAATATATGTTAGGGAAGGTGGCGACCCGATCAACGACGCCTCCGTAAGCAAATCCATTTAAGCGAGCATGGCATGTTCAAGCCACCGGACAGTGTTAATAACAAAGATTAAGCGACTTGCTCGGCGAGAAACAGCATTACGTGCTCCCTTCTTACATAAAATGGAACAATTGTTTTTGTACCTACTTATAATGTGTATTTAGGTATATTCCTCATAGAATTGGCCTACTACTGGCATAAAGGCATTTTAATTGTCGTTTAAGTAAGAAAACATTGACAGTATAATACGCCTTGCTTAGCAAATTCCTTTTAACATGAGACTTCAATTGACTGAACGGTAAATTAACAATTTCGGTGGGTATTTTATTGTAAAAACGTATACAGTTCCCCACGAACAACGTGGGCCTTGCGGAGACGACTGGCCTTCACTGCTACGCTTAGTTACTACGCATTGCGGTGTCAAGATATAATTGTGGATGATCGTTGAGGTGAGCTTAAAATAAGTTACAGAATAGGCGTTCACATGTCGTTTGAGAACGTCCTTATATCGTAAATGCTGATCGCCATGCTTTCGCTTACCCTCGGCTAGTTCTGAATAGGATAAAAGTACAGTCGGCAACAAAAGCGTGTTTCCAAAATGCAATTTTAGATAGAAACTTATTCTTGAACAAAGCAATTTATTATTCAACGTTCAAGGGGATCGTAACAGGACTAGTTTATGTTCAATTCGCCAGAGTTCTAGCACTAAACCGAAGTGCAGTAAATTTTATGTCCGATAAAAACAGTAATACTACAATAACTCAGTACTAGAGTTCTACAGGTTGAGAATATATTACTGTACCTACCGCCCTAACACACTCTTACTCGGACAGAATTATGTCGTTTAAGAAAATATTATTTTTCGTTGATGCTCGGCCAAGCCTTCCTACAAAATATACCTATAACCAGAGGTAGGAGTATATGTCAATGATGAACACGAAACTTTTTATTCACAACTAGCTTCTGCCCGCGACTCCGTCCGCGTGGAACTCGTTTATATCGCAGCTCCATACAAACTTTTTTAGTCAGAATGGTCGGGTCGTTATGAGTAGGGACCGGATGTCACTCGCCTCACGATTTCTTGCCATTTCGATCTATTCTCGGCCTTTCTGTTCTCATACAATTGTCCACCCACAGCAGAAGTCATCTGGTCTGTCCAATGCATGGGTGATCTTTCGCGCGGTCGGGTACCCTCCACTCTGCTTTACCCATGGAGTTGCCGTCTCGCCTCGAGACACTTGCATAGAAAAACTGACTAAAGTACCTATCCAATGTATACCTAATGTTAGTAGGATGATAATGTTTCCAAGATAGGAATACAAATACACGACACGGAGCCAAAATCCACTGAATACGCAAAAACCGTATCGCACCGTACCTTAACTCTGCGATTACGGGTGCAAATGGGTTCATTAAACCCTGATATTTTACATACTGCGGTAATTTGTCCATTACCAGGGTTTATCTTTGAACCTTTTCGCCTGAGGGTCGAAAATCTTCCCATTTAAGGATTTCAGGGTTAAAGTCAATATTTACGGGTTGGAACTTCATTAGGGATTTCTGAGTATGCGTTGTCACGCCTTAAACCCTTTGTGGTTGATCCGGCTGTTCATTGTTGTCGAAGTACGTAGAATAAGAGACCAATATCAAGCCAGATATACAAGGGAAGGGATCGCGAATTTACCTTGAAAAAACCCCAGCGGTACGAGCCGGGATTCGAACCCACGACCACGATTGAAAGTCGCGGGCCTTACCGCTCGGCTACAACGGCTTTTAAGTAAGCACATTGATACGTATAATAAATGTTTAAGATGATGAACTTATAACTACAACTTAGACAAGTTGAAAAACCCCCGACATTTTCATTTCAAAGTCTAATATCTGAAAAACAAACAGATTTTCATGAAACATGGCTAAAAACACTCGAGATAAAATGATCTATGACACAAACAACCGCATTCAAATCGGTCACTCCGCTAGGGAGCTACGATACCACAGACAGATACACAGACAGACACGTTAAACTTATAACACCCCTCTTTTTGCCTCGGGGGTTAAAAATATAGCAATAAGTACATTTTTTTTTTATATATGGGTTGCATTCCTGGTGACTGTTAACACCCAAGAAAATAACCAACACGTCGTACCTACTCTTTATAAAAGTATATTTCAAACAATCTTATAACTATTGCTGGTTGTACAACTACTTACTTCCACACCTTATACAACGGAGTAATCAAAACCAAGCACGTCCGTTGGACATCACTGCCCGACCGAGAATGCCCCTACGCTCCGAATCACTACTTTAACTACGGTACCAGAAATGTATCCCATAAAACGTGAGATGACTAAAGGCCTCCACCCACCGGACGCGTGTGCTAGGCGTGTCGGCCGGGTTTGAAGCGGTATATTCACACCGGAAGCGGGCGGGCGGCGTGTAGCAACGCGTGTGCAGCGCAGCTGCCGCGCGGGTGCTGCGCTTCAACTGCGCGGGTGCTGCGCGTGTGCCGCGCGTGTGCTGCGTTCGATGTGTGTTTGAAGTGTAGTTTCAATGCTTTACAACTTGCGCGTGTGCCGCGCAGCACACGCGCCGCGCACGACACGCGTCCGGTGGGTGGAGGCCTTAAGTCCGCCAGAACGAGGACGCGCTGTCTTGAGTGTGAAAGATACAGGGCTGTTATTCGCTACGCGCTAATGCGGCTCACTCCGCCCGTCACGAAACTTACGTTTAGTTACTTAGCGGTGTCAAGATATATTAAATTTGTATTTGAGCGTTGAGATGGGGGGCAGGTCCCTGTCCCACCAACTAGCCTCAGTTTCGCGTTGTCAATGGAAACGTATAAACGTGTCTCAGCTGCCAGATTTGGTAGCCATTTTGAAGCATGTAATTTCGTATAGAGAACTGTACCTGGCATCGTCTCTTTTTTATATTACATCATTGTTATGACTCATGTCTACTCGCAAACGTCCAAAGGCTAAAAGCGCTAGCTAAACAACTTTGAAAAATCTGAATACCTTTTGCATTATTCATTTTTATCCAGCTGTCGCACCCAGCGCTATGTTCGAATTTGCATTTTCAGATTCAGATTCAGATTTACGGATTCAGGCCAGCAATCGGTAAAACGAATCCATCAATTTAGCGCGAAATATATTTCCCAAACACGCAATGCAATATTGACGTCCCGTTCCTTATAATAAGGGTGCGAAGTATCACGTGTCAGGTGCGGCAAAACAAGACCTATAATGAAATTTCATATAAAATTTGAGCCCTTAGGCCTCTTTTGCGTATTGCAAAGAACGTAGGAAAAACCGAGGGATAAAATATAGCCTATTATGTCTATCCGAAAAGCCCATTCTATAGACGGGTGACTGAATTTTTGAAATCAGATTAGCGGTTCCGGAGATTAGCCATTACATACATTACATACATACAAACTTCCTCTTTATAGTTTTACAGTAGATGACTCAATGCAATAACACACAGATGCACTAACACTCAATAAGTGGTCAAATGGAAGAAAATACGAGTACATTATTATACTAATATTCTGATGCTAACGGCTAAACCAACGAAGAATATCGCAAAATATTCCCGAAATATCCTCAAAAGAACCCCGTTGTTATGGAACTGACAGCACTCGCTCACAAACATTTCCTAATAATATATTGTCGTATTTCCATAGAGATCTCGAAGAAAACTCCTACTGGGGACTACCGCCGGATATACAATCAGTTTAGTGCTCTATAGAATTTGTCTGTGCGATAAACGAGATGAAGAATTAAAACGTGTGGGCGATTGTGAGGGGAAATAGTACATTACGTAACTAGGGCGGTGAATTCGTGAATGCCCCAGATCGCAGGTGTTCGCCATAAATATGCGCTCTGGGGCTTTACGAATCACCGCCCGTGTTGAGTACAAAATTTTACGTCGTACGCGCAGCGTGCAGTAAAACTCGCATTATGGCACGGTGTGACGTAATAGTTATTTGTGTCACAAGGGAGCAAAATAGTATATTTACGGCGAGGGCGGTGTCCTGAACATAGCGAGGGATCCTACAATAGAATCCTGAGCGTAGCTAGGGATTCTACCGTAGTAGGATCCTGAGCGTAGTGCATAGCGCGTATTCAAGTGTCGTAGTAGCGCATATTATTGAAGTAACGCCCGAGACAAAGATAATTTTGCTCCCGAGTGACACATACATTGGACCGACTATGAAGAAATTTAAAAAGATGCTGTTTCTTGCGCAAAATTCCCCTTTTCCTAGAATAAACTTGTTTTAACCCTGATTTATGCGATAAAAATGATCCTTTATTAATGCCCTGTTCTAAAACTATTTCTGTATCAAATTCCATCGTGATTTTGACTTGACCCCTAAGGTGATTACGGTGACGTCGGCTTCGTTATTATTTTTAACGCTTATTTAAGACAAGCATTTTTCGCAGCTTGGTACCAATTTTCATCCCCGGGTTTATTCCTTCGGGAGATGATTTACGGGATAAAATTATCCTATGATTTAGGCCACGATCCATTTATAAATAAAAATAAAAAATAATAACTTTCACATTTATAATAGCTACATTTTTCTTTCATAAGCCCGCCCGCTACTGCCCGTTCCCTCTCATCCATGAGAGGAGACCTGTGCCCAGCAGTGGGACGTATATGGGCTGATTTATGTTTTTTTCATGAAACCACCCCACCCGATGGTAAAAAATTGTAGACTGTGACTCAGGGGAGCAACAACCTCCCTATTGAATCCTGAGTGAAGCGAAAGATTCTACAAAAGAATCCTGAGAGAATCAAGGTAGGTATTCTATATTGGAATCTCGAGCGAAACGCGGGAATCAAGTGTTTTTAACTTTTTAGTTTATACTGTGTGTTACCGGCATGCGGGTTTTTTAAGTAGGGTAAATAAACGGAGTTCTTTAACTCAATCATGAACGTAACTAACTAATTAATAAAAATTATTAACTATAATTCCGACTTCATAAATTTTCTAGCAAAATTTAAATTGACAGCAATGTACAGCAAAGTAAATTGACAAGTAAGTGTAAAGGACAGCTTTTCAGACTTGTTTGGTACGGCGTCATTCATACACCCCACATTGAAGGTTTGTATTTTGGAAAATTAATTGCGCAGTTAATTTACATTATTCTGATTTGCAAATACATGCAAACAATTGGTAATGGAACATATTAGTATCAGTTTTAATAAATGACCGTATGCCGGTAGCACACTACAATAATTTTGCCACCGAGTGACACGTACTGCATTTCACACCTTCTGCAAGTAAAATTTTAATCCCTCATTCGAGGGCAACAACCTCAACTCTTTTCAGAATTGCGAGATCAGAGAAAAAAAGTACAACTTATCTATCTCATCAAACAAGTCAGACCAAGAAGACACAAAACTGTTCAGCACGTATCATCTATTTCGAGTTTTGTGAAATTTAATTTGTTTATGTGTGCGCGTGCTAAACTTATTTGGCTTGGTTGAAAATCAGCTCCACTAGGTTGTTCGTCATGCTCCGTCTATGTTTTTTTCTTGGTCTGATCATGTCAACATGCAAGAATATGTCTATATGTTGTTTAAATAAAAATGCGTGATCCAACTGTTATCATAAAACCACAATTGACGACAAAGATGTACATGCACTTATCTACTTATTAGAAGAGAATAAACGTTGAAAGCAGTCGTATCCAATATAGTGCGGAAGAAATGATACTTACTCGGTTCTTATCGGAGCGGTAGAATTACGGTGCGACCCCGTGGTTCACCGCAAAGTTATGTTTAGGTTTGTGATACTTGCCACACTTTTGAATGAGTTTCTCACGGTTAACTTTGACACTTTACGAGTTCAATAACTACGTGAGATTGCATGCATTATATAGTTCAATTGTCCTCCGTAAACCATCTTTAAAAATGAGTAGTTTTGTTACTATTTTCATGCATTAACAGTTACTAACACAACATCATGAAAAATTTCACGTTATCTCCAAGATAGGACAATATATTAATGTGTTTATCTTAATAAATATTAATCCATAAAAAAAGTTCAAACTAGAGAAATAAAGTCATCCTTTATTTTTCAATTAATTTTACTACTTACTGCATTTTTATATTCATTTAAACTTTCACGATTATTAGTCATCATTTTTAGATGATCATAATGGTGATTTGCTTCAAGATGACGGGCCAATCTACCCAAAGTTAACGCTCGGCCTTGTAGCAAATATCGAGGTTTAATAAGACAGAAACTAATTGGACGCATATTTATTACAAGTTTTTTATTTAACATGACCAGTTTGTTTGTCACTTTGTTAGTTAGTGAGGGACGAACCTTTCAATCGAATCCACTTTTCGGTGACTGATTGAGCTGAAATTTTGGGTATATGTATAGTTTGGATGACAATTCAATATTATGGTGCCATCATGGAGTGATCTAATGATAGGGACAGAAGGTGGCCATAGTAATTCAGAACTTAAACGAATTAACACCGTTGAGTTTGGGCTCGTTAGAATCGTTTCAATTAATAGTACGATATACAGAAAAAAAGAGTCGCCAATTAAAGCTTGTACCAAAAATTTTATTTTTGACAGAATCTATTTTTAGGTGAATAGCTTTTTGTGTTTTTATGGGAGTTTAGGTGGGACTTAAGTTAAAATGACAATATTTAGCAAGTTTCTTTATTTTTTTTGATGACCGTTTAGATGGAAGTTCATTTTTATTTTCTAATATGTTATTTCTTTGTTGTTTCAGATAAGACTTAGGTGAGCAACAAGCATACACCATAACACCAATTAGCGAGTGATATGAGCTACAAAATGTAAATGAGTACTGCAATAGAAACCTATTGCAAAATTAATGAATGGGCTTACTTAGCAATGCAATTTTACAATACCCTGATATTGAAAATATATATCTACTGTTTTGAAAAAAATATACCTTGCAGAGTTTTTTATGCTAGTTCCTCTCTAGGTAGAGGTTTTGTTTCAAAACCGGTGGTAGCTTATCAATGTTTATAGAACGCGTTATTCCCGGTTGTGCCCTTAAGGAGCCCGGGGTCCACTTTGACACCTAATCGCGAGATTTGGCATAGGTACTACTTGTACGAAACCGACTACCATCTGATTTTCCAGCCCAGAGGGAAAACTAGACTTTACTTTCTAGACCTGTTTCCTCATTATGTTTCCCTTCACCGAAAATTCGAACGCAACAGAAATTCGCCACACGTTTGTTGCGTAAATTCAAAGGCATTTCACCTTCTATTTCGGTATTGC
Organism: Epinotia demarniana; assembly: GCA_945867215.1. NCBI lineage: Eukaryota > Metazoa > Arthropoda > Insecta > Lepidoptera > Tortricidae > Epinotia > Epinotia demarniana. Next base: position 18,099,755 of record OX244280.1, read on the forward strand.
CTCTAACACCTATATAAATGTCGAGTACGTCCTGTAAGATACGAGAAAAGTCCACAAAGAAAGTCGGTTTTAAGCGTAAAATCCGCTTCACACTCTAAGACGCGGATACCTAAGTCTATTAATTCTTACGTGGCCATTTAAAAAAAACATGACTTCAAATATGATCATACACAATGACTAGTGATTGGAAACGACAATAAAATATACATGAAGTGTGATTCATAGACAATCTAGACATCGTTACGTCAGATAATTTTGAGGTCCTTCGTTCGTTACTTCGATTATTTCACAAAATCTTAAATTGTACTTTTTACTGGATTACTTGGTGGAATTCAATAATTTGTGATTTTCTTGAAGTAAACAACAAAATTTTAAGCTATGATTTTTGTGTAATCCCAGAAAAAAGAATGGTAATGTCTTCGAGAAGTGTTTATTAACATGATAACTCACTTAATAATGAATAGAAGTTCTGATTCGCACCTTTTTATTCCTGTTAGTTTTCTAGCGATCAAGCTCGAAGAAGTTGATTTTCCATGTAATTTTCTAACTTTGTAAATTTTGACAAAGATTTATTAAATGTTCCCGTATAATTTGCGTTCAGTGATACATAAGATTCACTAATGAAGATAATGAATTTTGTAATTCTAATTCAAAATTCGAACGTATCACGTTCATGTCAAACGTCTTAAATTATGATGTTCTAATCTTGATACTTAAGGCCTGTTTCACAATCTCCAATTAAAACATATCCGTCAGATAAATATGGCTGTCACTTTTCTTTTATATGACGGGAGAAAAGGATAGCAATAACTTTTACTGGCAGATAACTTTATCCGGCGATTGTGAAACAGGCCCTTAATATGATAACTGAGAAAGTAACTGTTCCATAATCAATTGGATTGTTGTTGCTTTTTAATAGAGTTAATTAGTGGCTTCAGTTTCACATTGAATATCATGAAAAAGTCAATTATTATGACTAGTCTAAATTGAAATTGTAAAGACTGATTTAGATTATCCTTCTATGGGAATAATTCTTAAATATAGGATTCTACCACCCCTTTTCTTCCCGTGGGTGTCGTAAACGTCGACTAAGGCAGCAGGGTTGAAGTGTGTTGTGTGCGATAGGCTAGCAACCTATCACTGCGATATCACATTTTGTCGATCTTTTATGTCCACATTTATGCTTAAAGTGGCACTGGAACATAAGTTCAAAATGCCCTGCCTACCCCTTTTGGGAATAAAGACGTGAATCTATGTACCTATGTATGTAAAATATAAAAAAATGTGGTTAAAGAACTTTATATTCTCAAAGAAATGTAACATTTCACTTAACGAGAATAAGGCATGCATTAAAATGAAATTAAGAACATGTGTATATGTCACCCGTGAGCGACACTAATTAACGGGTTATATCATTAATATCATTATACATACGATACAGTATCAGTTACATTAACAGAAATTAAAATAAGCGCATAAAATTTACTTCATTCTGCCTGGTTACCAGCATTGTGTAAACTTACTCACTTCTACTTCCTACAGCAACGATTCTGACTTCGGGAGAAACAGTTAAAACTCAGGAGCAACACTTTTATAACATTTATTAATCACCAACTTATCTTAAGGTACAGCTTGTTTCACGATCCAACCAAGAATGTCGCAACTGGCCTCGTCCCGAAACGCCTGGCCGTTACAATCCCCTCCAATTTCAAATATTCCCCGACCAGTCAAGTACGTTAAAACGTTGACCAATCACCCAACAGTATTTTCGCGCCATTTTATCATAGACAATTTGCTATTATTTTAGGAACGAGATTTAAAAAATAATGAAGTTAAAACAACTACAGACGAACCCTAACAATTGTGTGTATTAAAGAAAAATAGGAATTGTTCTAGTATCTTTTTTATATGTTGTTGCAACAGCTATATTTTTATATGTACCAATACTTTCCGGGCTAATCTTTCAGTAGTCAAATCATAAATCATAAATCTTTATTGTTGGTTATAAGTAAGTAATACAGGTGTTTAGGAAAGGTTGATCATTAAAACCTGCCGATTAGGCGTACAATAGAAAATTAACATTACAGATTAAGTGGAATAAAATTATTTTAAAACTAACATTAAATAATAATAACATAAAGTACAATAATTCACGCAATGTCAACAGTGTCATTAAAAAGATATTTTATGTCATAATAGCTTTTGCTGATAAGAAATTTACGTAAACGTTTTTTAAATGAGGGTGTCGGTAGATATTTTAATTTATCTTGCAAGTGGTTAAATATTCTAGGTCCCTTGGCAAAAAAAGAACTCAAACTCTAGGCCCTCTAGATGTGTCAGCTTTCTTTCATCAAGTGTTGCTAATTGCCACACTTCACAGGGCAACAAACATAAAACGTATATTTCCATAAAAACCATGAACTTAACACTTGCACTAAACTGTTAAAACGGATGTTTGACTTCCAAGGCCACTATGCTAAACAAACACTCTCTATTCATTACTATGCAAACACTTGTACAGTTGAATGTGTACACGGTAACTTTCATTTGAGCGATACTGACATTGACACTGAGACGCGACATTGTTTGAGATGTATAGTGCTGGAGGGAATGTGAGCTGGCGAGGCGTCCATACAAACTTACTTGCTCCGTGAGATGTAGATTACGCGATCCAGTTTTTAAAAAAGTTCTCTGATTAAAGAGAGACAGTTTAATTCTACAATGTTAAATTATAAATGTTTCTAGTTATATTACTCTCTTAAACCTAAAGTGTGAGCAAAGCAGGTGTTTCTCGCCCACGCGCGCTTAAAATGAAATATAAAATGCATTTTACACCACACTATTACTTCGGCTCTAAAAGTTTTTAAAATCCTGAAATAGGTGTTTTACCCTCGCCCATTACGGAGTCAACTTGATGAAACAGAAATGGAGTTTTATCCAAGTTTCAAACTATTTTGATATTTCAATCGAGATTAAGGGTGTGAATTGGATTATATCGCGTTCTTTAAAAAACCTCTTGACTAGATTAGGAAACGATACAGACTGATTTTCTGATATATGGTTCTTGACTGGTTACCTATCGATATATTGCGATAGGATACCTTCTTGACCATATGATTGTTTCTCTGATGTAATAGATAGACGATTGCTTAAAAATTCTATGATGGATGAAAAATACCGAACTTGTGTCATTATTATCTTTTAAACCCTCGACGCAAAAAGAGGGATGTTATAAATAAGCTTAACGTGTCTTTATTTAACAGCTAACATTTACGTAATCAAGTTTATGCTATGGAGTTCTACCTTAAATCTCACTTACTGAAATAGGTACTAAAACACTTCACTCAGTTAGGTATTTATTGAAATGTATCAAAAAAGCTATTCCCGATGAGTGTTCCATTTCTTTTTCTTGTGCGTGGAAGACAAGCGTGTTTCTCCCAAGGGGGTATGGTTTTCGCGAATCGACTCTAATCAAGCCTGGGATGGCTCCAGCGCCATCCAGCGTGAACTTTGAATAACGAAAGTTGACGTGTTGCCAAAATGGCGAAAACTAAACCCTTATAAGTAGTATGTTCATTTTCATCTATCTATTTGTCGATATGTAACAGGGATTTTACTCAAAAACTATATTTTTTATACGTATGAAGTAAGGAATATACACGTGATGCTAAAAAAATCGTTTTGTTTGTAAGTAATACTCCACGACATTTCCTCTTTATGCAACGAGCGAGTGAATCCAACGAAGTTCTCTGTTTCAGCTCGTGCATTAATGCTTTTGTATTTCTGTCCGGCGGATGGACGTCCAGCTGAAATTATGATAATAGGGTTTTTTTTGTGAAAGACACTGAACTTTCTAGAAATATTAGTATCTTGAGACAATGTCGTTTACTTTTAGCGAGAGTCGTACAATAAATGTGAATGTACTTTGATAAATAAAATACAAACAGAAGTTACCAGTTCCTATCTATATTATCCGTACAAATGATCAAGCACGTGCAACACATTTCTGCTTAGCTCCGTTGTTTGCAAAGACGATAATAAAAGAGTGTTTTTCCCCCGTTTCACACCAAGTTGACGGGGCAACGAAGACCTTAATCCCTCCTTTGAGACCAAGTGCCGTAAAGCGACAAAGTTACAACTGCATTGCACGTCTAGAACACTTTATTTGGGAGGTTACTTTTTATTGATCGTTACGAGTTTAAAGAAAAAGTTCTTAACTCGGTGAGTGGTTGCGGTTTTAAGATATAAAAGGGATTTGCACTTCTTATCGTCAATTCTTACCCTCTGCCGAGCTAGCATAATTACTGACGCTGCTACGCGGCGCCAGTCGAGAAAAAACTATCTTCTCTTTCTAATTTGTACAGAGTGAATGAGACCGGGACCCAAAGGGCTATGGAGAGGGCTATGTTGGGCGAGTTTCTCTGCGTGATCGCATCAGAAATTAGGTTATCCGCAGCAGAACCAAGGTAACCGACATAGCCCTTCGAATCGCTAAACTTAAGTGGCAGTGGGCAGGGCACATAGCACGTAGAACCAATGGCCGTTGGGGCGGAAAGGTTCTCAAGTGGCGATCACTTACCTGAAGGCGCGGCGTGGGTAGGCCCCCACAAGGTGGACTGATGACCTGGTAAATGTTGCTGGAGTTCGCTGGATGCGGGTGGCGCAGGACCGGTCACTTTGGCACTCTTTGGGGGAGGCCTATGTCCAGCAGTAGACATCTTTCGGGTGATGATGAGTGAGACCGAAGTCACTGAGTCGCGTGCGATGAGACTTGGCGGGAAGTTGTGAGTTTAGAAATTAGGAATTTAGGACACCTAAAAACCTTGTGCCAAATGCACACTTCGATGACTCTATGAGAGTACCGGGACCACCTCTGTCCGAGCCGATGACGTACTGTCTAGTCCGACAAGCCCCTATTTGACTCTGAGGTAGTGTCGCTGTAAATCGATTAATATGTGGCAATAATGTACATACGTCATGTATAGTCGGTACAGTGTGTATACATTGGCATTGTGTTGTTTGTTAAATGTTAAAATTCTATGCTTTATAAATGCCTATTCATCCATATCTGGTTCCAAGTACCTACGTATTCGATATTTAAGTATTTTTCAGATTGTGTCTCCGAAGACTGCAACTCTGTTGTGTGTTTTTCAAAACCGCCGACCTCAATTATAAAATGTTTGGTCTGGGAGTCGACTATGGGACCTTTTTCTATATTCGTCTCCAATTTTTATTACAATATTCAATAAGAAAAGAAATGACTACTTAAGAAATAACCAACCAAACTAACCAGTTCAATCAATACCTAATAGGTAGTACGATTCCAATACTACATATAAAATTTTAGTACCGGTCATGTCAACAATACTAATTTCAAGACATTGATTATTGAAATACTTACTACTTAGACAATCCGGCGGCATCCCTGTTTTGCTGTAAATATTCAATTATATCCAACATAAGCTTTCTGACATCACTATGGATTGCTTTCGACATAATTATGTATTGTTATTTATTTTACAACTGCGAAGTATTTCGTATTCTTTGCCGTTTGTTTATTATTTATTAGAGAAATGGCAGCCTCTAGGGCCTTTGCCAAAGACAGTGTACAGAAATAAAAAAAAACATTTCACATGCATGATGTACGGTGGAAGGCCTTCACGATGCCTGGGTGATAGCTGGAGCAGTACAAAGTATAATGGCGGCCGCGACCACGAACCGCTGAATGATGCCCAAGAATTGGTTATTCGCATTTCCAGGAAAATTCTTCATAAATTGTAGCCGTCACGTTTGCCATTTATTGCATAATACGCTATCAAAACTATACATTAAACACCAGGATGCAGAAAATGAAAAAAAATGTCTGGAGCACGATCCGCCATGTTCCATGGATCATTCAAAAGTCCGCCGTTTGTTTACATCGGTGACATGCGATGACTTCTAAAGTCTATCGATGGTGTCAAACAGTACTCCTTGCCAGTAAAAGAAATTAATAAAATATATGTTCTTTAAAAAAACAGCTTTTATACCGTCCCCTGCCGGGCACAGGCCTCCTCTCATGGACGAGAGGAAAATAAATTGATTCCATTAAAAATCCGAAAGAATAATGAATAATCTATTACAGATTGGACTCAGACATGTGAGGTTCAAACTATTTCTAATAGTCCAGTCTAATAACCTTCATAAGTTCCTTCATCGTTTTCCCGAAAACCTGTATATATTTTATAACAAGGTTAACTTTAACTACGGTTATGATCAATTTTGTACCATCTTTATTAATCTTAAAATTCACCGCGGTAATGAAACCCTGTAATAACGCTCCACAAGTTTGCTTTAACGAAATCAGAAAAGTTGTTTTTAATGTAATTTTAAGAGCCCATCAGTCTTCTGCTATCTGCGCAGGAAATGAAAATCCGGTGTAGAAAAGTAAGCTTCATTATATAGTCGTTACTATCGTAGATACTATCGCTGGTATAAAACAATCATGAACAATATTATTTTTGTTAAATAACGGCCAAGTCATATATATGTATGTATGTATGTATGTATGTAAGCACTTTATTGTACACAATAACAGGTTAAGGAATATACATGTCACACAATAGATCAAAGTACAAAGGCGAACAACAAAGACTTATATGCAAAGACTTAGCTGATTTTCTTTCTGTAATCTTCTCAGCTCGGCTAAGTTCAGTGAACTAGCGGTAATAAAACTCCCAGTAGTACGATTCCACTACACACAGAATAATGAATGGAACCTAAAGGTACATACATCCACTGCATTTCAATAATAATTTTGCATTTAATACGGTCCTTTTCAACACATGAGACGAGGTCTGGCGACAGTTCTTCAAAGTTCCAGTTACGAAGGTCGTTCTATATTTATACTCTATAGGGAGGAAGTGTAGTGTTCCTGGCAGCGAGTAAGATCGTCAGGACAGAGGAAGGGACAGCTGCACTTGTTTCATTGGGACAGCAGTCAACACAAAAAGTCCTCAAATCAATAAACCTTGTGACTTCTGCAGTTGTCCAACTGACAGAAATGCATGGCCCAAACCAGAGCCCAAAATAGCTTCATTATTCATATATATAAAGCTTATTCGGACATGTGTTCTTGTAGAACAACGCATTATAATGTTTTTTTTTGTTTGTTTGTATTTTAAGTTGTAATAGTACATTTTACAACCAGTGTGAAAAGAATGTCTTTTTACCACTAGTACCGAGGTATCTTGCCACGAGCTGAAAGCGAGTGGCAAGACTCGGTACGAGTGGTAAAAGACATTTCACACGTGTTGTAAACGACGTTTTTTAATACAATTGCGAAAAATAATAAATTAATATATCATTGCGATAAAATATGCCTGCTTCGACGTTATTTTTTAACGAACCCATACTTTACAAATGACACTGACAGTGACAACATACTATTGGCATCAGCGCCATCGGGTAAAAAATCTAATATAAAATTACTGCGTTTCGAAAATATAGTTTGGAACTAAAAAGTAAAAAGCACTAGTTCGAGAAATTGAGCTTCTCGTACGCTACGCAGCCACAAAAAGTACCACTTTTTGAGCAACTGTATTAAAAAAGCTTTTTTGGCCAAGAATGGCTAACTGTAGAGTTTGTTTTGGAGTTTCTTCTTAAGGCCTCCACCCACCGGACGCGTGTGCTGCGCGTGTCGGGCGCGTTTGAAGCGGTATATTCACACCGGAAGCGGGCGGCGTATAGCAACGCGTGTGCTGCGTGGCTGCCGCGCCGCTGCCGCGCGGGTGCTACGCGTGTGCCGCTCGGGTGCTGCGCTGCAGCTGCGCGGGTGCTGCGCTGCAGCTGCACGGGTGCTGCGCGTGTGCCGCGCGGGTGCTGCGCGGGTGCTGCGCGGGTGCTGCGCGTGTGCCATGCGTGTGCCGCGTTCGATGTGTGTCGGGCGCGTTTGAAGCGGTATATTCACACCGGAAGCGGGCGGCGTGTAGCAACTCGTGTGCAGCGCGGCTGCCGCGCCGCTGCCGCGTGGGTGCTGCGTGTGTGCCGCGCCGGTGCTGCGCTGCAGCTGCACAGGTGCTGCGCGTGTGTCGCGCGGGTGCTGCGCGGGTGCTGCGCGTGTGCTGCGCGTCTGCTGCGCGGGTGCTGCGCGTGTGCCACGCGTGTGCCGCGTTCGATGTGTGTTTGAAGTGTAGTTCCAATGCTTTACAACTTGCGCGTGTGCCGCGCAGCACACGCGCCGCGCACGACACGCGTCCGGTGGGTGGAGGCCTTTAACAGTGGTATTCTTTTTCAGAAACGCTGGTAGAATTTTAACTTGTAGAAGTGACATTACGGCCCACTTGCAGAATAAAATTCATTTATTTCATTTGTTGTTCGCGTCCAGCTACGGTTTCTGCTATTAGGCAAATCGTTGCGACTGTCATCGTATTAATAATATATTCTTATCTAATATTATTTAATTGGATGTACCTGTCCTCCTGTGTCCTGTGTCAGTGTCCGATGTGTCTTTCAGTCTTAATAATATACATTTATTTCTTAAGTATATCATCATCCACCCAGCGTTATTCCCGGTTGTGCCCCTTAAGGAACCCGGGGTCCGGTATGACACCTAATCCCATGATTTGGCACAGGCAATAGTTTTGCGAAAGCGAGTTTCATCTGACCTTCCAATTCAGAGGGAAAACTAGACATTATTGGGATTAGACCGGTATTTTCTTAAGTATATTCAAGATGATAATTAACATTAACTTAATTAAATTAAAACTAAGTTAAATACAAAAAAGGGGCTTGAGGTGAGACACTGGTACCGCCTGGTACCAAGCATGTTGGCGGCATTTCCTAGCTGGTTTGCAATGCTGATTAGATTAGATTAATGTATTGTTTATTGAAAATTGACATTATATTTTACATTGCTTTGTACGTAAATAAAATAAATTCACAGCAAGCTCATCAGGTACCTACATACATACAATACATTTGTCACAATTATAATTGCTAACAATAGTAATGAACAAGGACAGACAGTAGTAGTTACTAATTTAGAACAATATTGTTCGCAATGATTGACGACCGCTTTAGCCTAGTTGATAGTGACCCTGCCTACGAAGCAAGAGGTCCTGGGTTCGAATCCCTGTAAGGGCATTTATTTGTGTAATGAGCACGAATATTTGTTCCTGAGTCATGGATGTTTTCCATGTATTAAAAGTATTTATTTAACTATATATGTATGTTTATCGTCGTCTAGTACCCATAGTACAAGCTTTGCTTAGTTTGGGACTAGGTCGATTTATGTAAGATTGTCCCCTAATGTATATTTATTATTTATTTATTATTAGTGAAATCAAAATTTTAATAAAATGTCAGAATAAAAAAAGTTCAACTTACAAGAAAAATATAAAACGGAAATTACAGCAATAATAATAACAACAAAAATTATCTCTAGGGCGTCCTAGATTATGATAAGTCAGAAAATATTATTAATATTCTTTTTTAATACCTAGCAAAACATGAAAACAAAATAAATAGTCTAATATTATTTTTAGTCGGTGAATTACTTACTGAATACCGTGATTTTGACGATAAGAAGTGTTTCAGTCCATGTCCAAAACCATCATCCGATGATTTCTTATTTCAATTATGGCTGGTTATTACGAATCAAGATATAATAGGGGTGAAAGGTGAGGTGAGGCGAATCAGGTTATGAATAGCACGGCCGTACCTACGCTTATAACCAGCTTTCTACTCTTAGGATAGGTACCTTTATAATGGTTTAATAAAATGCTTTTATAGCATCTTAATATGGCAGTATCGGAGTAAACAAATACAAATTCAATTGTTAAACTACAACATGATTCTGTTTGAAGTGAGCCATTTTATGAGGACTTAAGTTAAAGTTTTATGGCCGTATTCATAAACGGTAAGCAAATTATTTTAGCTAAACCGGCTCTTCGCGGCGGTGGTCGTTGTTTTCATCCGTCATTTTGGCTTTTGTGACCGTAAGAAAGGGACAAAACAAATTTTATTTATAAGGTTGGTTTTTCTTTCATATATTATTCGTGCAAAAATATAAAATTGAAAAGGTCGTACATTATGACGTTATTACGGTGTCTGAAAGTTGTGCATACTGCCACTTTTCACAGACTCGGGAGATGATTACGTCTCACACAGTTTATAGATCCTAGTTTGGAAATACGTACGAGAACAATCGGGTATCCATTATATTATTATCATGCTCGGGTTTCATATAATTGACCGAAATGGTTTTTAATTTAGGCATATTTACATACTTTGAAATGTTGTCAATTAGCCCTACACTTTAAAAGACGGATATGCAAAGTCGTTTAATGTTTATTTTCTCAGGGTATATACAATCTTTATTAAAAAACATTTTCACTCACGTCTCATCCAAATGGTTACTAAAAAGGCTTGAATGTGAAAGTCGTGGAATGTTAAAATGGTTTAGGGGTTACTTAGGGACCCAATGGGGTTAACGTAATGGGGCTGTAAGCCCCTTATTTAAAACAAAGAAGTGCCAAAGGTTTAACAATGTTTTGAAAGGGAAGCCTGGAACCTGAACCAGTATGTAATGAAAACACGACCATGAACTAGTTTCATGCAGAATGCTAAATAAAATAATACACAGTATGTAATTTAATTAACATCGTCATATCAGCCGAAAGGCGTCCACTGCTGGACATATTTGCCTCCCCAAAGAGTGTCATAGTGACCGGTAATTATTAATATATAATTCAATTAATGTAATGTTACGTGTATGGTCAATATACGACAAGCATTAACCCATTTAAGGCCAACGATTTCCGCTACAAAGTAGGAAAACGCTGCTGCGCGCTACAGTGTTGAATTGTAGCTATATATATATATGGTCCTTTGAGCCGGATATTAGTAGTGAGAGACAGAGAAAAAAAATTAACAGGTACAAGTAATCCACTCAATAGCGGATAATGCCTTGCAAAAGATGGAAAGGAACATGTTTTTATTTATTAATCGTCTGGATTGGAAAGTCTGATGACAGCTTCTACAAAACAAAACTCGTAATGTCCAGTGTTATAAAATATGATGATCATCTTTTTCACACAGCTAAGCTTAAATATTGGTCTCTCGAGTACTCGTACGCTGTGCTAGATTTCTCCAAGTGAATCGAAAATTAGATGCGTAGACGCAAAAAATATGTTGAAAATTCGGTAACGATTACCGTCTTAAAAGCGATAAAGCGCAGTAGGTACACTATTGAATTTGCGTAAAGCGCTCAGTAACGGAGTGTTATTTTTATTTTATTATTATTAGCTATACCGTTTTCAGTAAAGGATAAAGGGGGATGAAATTAAATGAGCCTTTCAGTTTTAATGAAAGTCTGGAATGGAAATCTGAGATGAGCTTGCTTCGCATGGCTGAAAAGATGGGATTCCCTAGAACATGGTGAGTTAAGGTTAAAACAAGTTAAAGAATAGCATCGGTGTACTGGGACGTGTATAGGTTCATGATTCATGACAATCCATACTTGATATTACAAAAGAGTACAGTGTGTCTGTCTGTATGATACCTCTTCCTTCATTCACGCTTTTGGTATGGAGATGGGTTGAAACTCTGGGAAGGACATAGCCCATAGGACAGTTTTTATCCCGCAAATCATCCCCTAAGTGGTAAAATGGAGAGTGAAAGTTTGTATGGAGCTACGATATAAGCGAGTTCCACGCGAAGCAGCGGGCAGAAGCTAGTCATAAATAAAGACGGAATTAATTCCGCTCATTTTATGACGAATGCTTCTTTAGTGAAATCGAGATTATAAAAAAAAAAAAAATGTACTCAATAAGGCAAAACGTAGAAACAGAATTTTGGTGGCGGATTTTAACCATGTTTAGCATTTTGCGAACTAATCACGGGTCGTAATACATTAATATGCACAATAGAACCGAGTACCCTCATCAAAATAGAGAATTATATGAATTTCATAACTACCCCTAAAGTACCCCTAAACACAGTTTGAAATATATATGTAGGGAGTTTATCCTATTAATATTATAAATGCTAAAGTTTGGATGCTTAGATGTTTGACACAGATTCAGTCAGATTTCCATACAAAAAACCGGTAAAGTCAAGGTTCCGTACCATTATCTACAAAAACGGCAAAAAAAACACGTATGGGAGCCCCCCTTAAATATTTATTTTATTTTGTTTTTTGTATTTGTTGTTATAGCGGCAACAGAAATACAGCATCTGTGAAAATTTTAACGGTCTAGCTATCGCGGTTCTTGAGATACAGCCTGGTGACAGACAGAGGGACGGACAGACAGCGAAGTCTTAGTAATAGATAGGGTCCCGTTTTTACCCTTTGGGGACGGAACCCTATAAAACAATGCGTTACGTGGTTACTGAATACTGCTGGGTTAAATTATAGCATTTTTTTTATCCCGGGTCTACGCAAACGAAGTCGCGGGCGGAATCTAGTTCTCAATATTATTTTGGTTTATGGAACATCAAACAAACTACTTGGTAAGGTTGTATGGATTGGACATGTGTAATGTGTGCCTGCCTAGCAGGCATTAGTTTAGAGCACTGGTGAAGGTCTGGTATGCCAGGCCCAGGGCTCCTTTTGGGAATCACCGGGAAAACGGTAGGATGAAAGTGATCGGAAATCACTTTACAAAATTCTACATACATATCGTCGGTGCGAATAAAAAAATCGCTATGTGTTTTTTTTGGATTTTTTGTTTATTTCATATTTTAATTGCTTTTAATATTATCCATCAACTCATAAAATCCTTTTTCTATTATCTTTATTGGTTTCGAAAATACAAATTTCGCTATGTGTATCCCAATCAAAATATGGACGGAAAAAATCGCTATGTAAGTTTTATCACATAGCGTTTTTTTCTTCGTCTGTTTTGCCTTAAAGTCAACTAAAACTTAGTGCGATTTTGTGTATCCCGAAAAAAATATGGACGGAAAAAATCGCTATGTGAGATTTATCACATAGCGTTTTTTTCTTCGTTCCAAGTTCCCTGGATTTTCGAAGACAAGTAGATAAATAACAACATTGTTATTAGTATTCAATTTTGCACATCTGTTTCAGATATAAATTCGATATCATTGTTTTATTTATTTTCTGGCAACTTTTGATTTTAAAAGATGTGTTTCAAGAATGTGTTGTACTACTAATATATTAGAACTGATGAGGAAAATTTATAAAAACTTATAATTCTCGTAGCAGTTATAAAAAAGTTTCTCTTATTACCTTAGTGAGTGATGGTTGTTTTTACCAGAACAGAAACAAAATGTGCAGTGCTTTATCGAACAAATGCCTCGACATGTTTGGAAATCGAGATTGAACAGATGATATCGGATAAAGGTATGGTAATAAATAAACAATGAGAATATAACTGAAAACTTTTCGAGTATTGGGCCTGGTAAACGTCCTGGCGATCCAACAGTGACTGATATCAGCACGTCTATCACGGGACGGCTGCTACATACTCTCGATTTTTCTCGCACTATACCTCTTGTTCTAAGTGTTCTAATAAAAAAAGAAACGGATAGTGCGAGCAAAATCGAGAGAGCTCGCGCGCCGTCGGGTGATAGCCGTGCTGAGGGCTATATGGTACAACAATGGTGATGTTAAGTAAAAAATTACGGCACAATGCGTTCACCACTTTGCCACAAAGAAGACCAGGGCCCTATTTCACCATCTTGACCACTGTCACCTGACAATGACAATTCCACGTACATTGCTGGGTCAATAGGCTGTTCAGCAACCAACTTAACCTGTCGACGCAGCCATGTAAGTCGAATTGTCATTTTTAGGCGACCAAAGTCGATATGTCCAGGCCCCAATTTCACCAACAAGATAATTGTCACCTGACAACGACAATTCTCTGTACATTGCTGGATCCACAAATACCCTAGCGACTACCTTAACTTCTAGAACAAGCAATGTTTGGCGAATTGTCTGTGTCAGGTGAAAATTGTCAAGTTGGTAAAATAGGGGCCAGAGCAACGTGCGTCAGGTGAACCCGCTCTTTTATATGATAGTCGCCCAAAAATTTACTCTGCGAAATATAATAGCTTGCAGTCCTTAAAATGTAATTGCACGCAGTTTTTCACCCTTTTACAATCTCAGTGTCTAAGAAAATATGAATGAACAACATTAAACAAATTTAAGATGTGTGATTTGGCTAATTGACAGCAAAATAAAAACAAAAAACATAATTAACTTAATTTTACTTGACTATTAATTTATGTATGTATGTATGTAAGCACTTTATTGTACACAATAACAGGTCAAGGAATATACATGTCACACAATAGATCAAAGTACAAAGGCGAACTTATCCCTATAAGGGATCTCTTCCAGCTAACCTTTGAGCAATTGAGAGGAAGGTAGGTAGAACGAGATAGGCAAACTTATACCGTGTACAAAAACAGAGAAAATAAAGCAAATCCTAATTAGTATTAATTCTAGACAAATAAAAACATGCCAATACATATATAAATATACAATATAAAATATAATACACACTAACATATGTTACATATATATCGCAAATATACAATAAATAAATAAATACTATATTCAACCAATTCACAAGTCATTGGAAAGCCACAACTTCTTCAAATTCATCTTAAGTGACGCAACAGACTGCGACTGTCTCAGCGACAAAGGCAACTCATTCCACAATTTAACAGCGCGCGCAGTAAAAGATCTGGAGTATGTTCGCGTCTTTCTAGACGGTACAGCAAGAGTAAGGTTAGTACTCGACCGCAAGCGGTGGCCACTGCCGTCTGCCATATAACTAAACCGCTCAGAAAGGTAAGGAGGGGAAGTAGGGCTGAACAGTGTATTGAAAAGTAATGACAGGATATGCACATCCCTGCGCCGGCGAATCGGTAACCATCGAAGCTTAGAGCGGAATTCAGAGATATGATCATACTTGCGTAGACCAAATACATATCTGATACATACATTTTGTAGACGCTCCAGCTTATCAAGTAGCTCCTCGTTGAGGTCCAGAAACGCAATATCGCCATAGTCCAGAAGAGGAAGCAAAAGAGATTGAGTAAGGGTCAACTTGGTACGAAGAGGAAGGAAATTCTGGAGACGTCTTAGGGAGTGAAGGGATCTAAAGATCCTCTGACTCACCTCAGCTATATGGGGTGACCAAGAAAGCGTCTGGTCCATGGTGATACCCAAATTCCTGACAGTAGAGGAAAGAGGAATAGAAATTCCATCAAAAATAATGTCAGGCACCACCACCTCTGAGAGCTTATCTACATAGTAAGGACTACCAATAACAATCGCTTGCGATTTCTTCGCATTAATTTGTAAACCATACTTACACGCCCAGCAGCGTATAGATTCTAGGTTTCGATTGACTTCCGAAATTAATGCGGAGACATCATCCACAGTAGCCGCTGCATAAATCTGTAGGTCATCTGCGTAAAGGTGATATGATGTAGTTAGGGATTCGGTGATACTATTTATAAAAACAGAGAACAATAATGGAGAAAGCACCCCGCCCTGTGGAACGCCAGCGGAGAGTTCGCACCACTCGGACATCTTGTCATCGAACGTAACGCGCTGGCGCCTGCCAAAGAGGTAGCTGCGAAACCAGGATAAGGGAGTTTCATACATGTTAAGAGAGCGGAGAATACCTAGCAGAATATCAAAATCTACCGTATTAAAAGCACTGCTAAAATCAAGAAGAACAAGGACAGTGAGCTTTTTGGACTCGATATTGAGACGAATGTCATCGGTGACGTTAACTAAAGCGGTGACCGTGCTATGCCCGGGGCGGAATCCGGATTGGAAAGGATTAAACAAAGAATTTCTGTTAAGATGAGAAAGGAGACGACGATTAACATAATGTTCAATGATCTTTGACAAAACTGGGAGAATAGAAATAGGGCGGTATTGAGTGAAAGATACAGCATTAGGGATTTTGGGGAGAGGAATTACGTGAGCATACTTCCACGATGCCGGAAAGGTTCCAGTGGACAAGGAGAAATTTATAATATCCTAAAGGGTAGGAACAATAAAATCCGCCACGAGCATAAGCATATCCACACTGAGGCCATCGTCACCGATTGCCTTCGTCTTAATAGATTTGAGAAGGGCAAGCGTCTCCTGCGGTGAAATCAAACCAAATTCAAAGGGAGATAGGTCGGGGTGTGTAATATTGGCAAGAAGTGAAAGAGTGGATTGCTTAATGGATGGGTCAAGAGTAACCGGCGACGTGCTGAAATGTTTGTTAATAGCGTCAATGTCAAGAGTATTGGAAGAACATTGCTGAGTTTTGCCGACCCCAAGAGACTTTAAAAATTTCCACAACTTAGAAGGGGGACACTCCTCTATTGATTTGTGGATATGGAGGCGTTTTGCTTCCCTACAGACTTTGTTGCAGCAGTTACGTATGGAAATATACCTCCGGCGATTTTCTTCCGAAGGAACCAGCCGGAACTTAATACGAGCTCGATCGCGCTTGGCCATGTACTGTTTGATCTCCGGCGTGAGCCACGGTGCAGGAAAGTGTTTAACTCGCGTTGGTTTCAAAGGAGCATGCTTATCAAAAATCGCAAGCAATATGGCATTGAAAGCCCCTACTTTCATGTTAACATCGTCATGACGACCTACACTGCTCCAATCAGCATGTGAAACATCATCCCAGAGCGCTTCCAGATTTACATCGCGGAGATTTCTACGCATGATTATCTTCTGTCTCTTCTTCGGGGGACGAATGTTAAAAGAGGCGTAAATTAAGTCATGATTGGAGAAACCTGCAGCATTGAATTGCCCGTGGAGGGATACCAGATTTGGAGAAGTAGTAAGAATGAGATCTAAAAGAGAAGGAGGGCCGTTATGAGGAAAATGCGTAGCATCAAGTGGCAACACGCTTAGATTTATAGAAGTTGCAAGAGAACGGAGCTTAGCGGAGCGATGGTCATTTTTAAGGAGACAGGTGTTAAAGTCACCCATAATAATGCTGTGATCAAACTGAGGGCTAATATTGACTAAAACATTTTCGAGGGAATCAAAATAATTAATTTGAGATGAAGGGCTATAAAAAACGCCAAGAAGAACTTTGGAGTGATGTAAAGTCACGTCTAAGAAAAGATACTCGGAAGAGTTCGAGTAGACTGATGGCGACTGAGCAACTACTTGATAAGCGAAATTACTTTTTATATATATGGCAACACCGCCGCCCCGCACAGTTCCCGAACCGCCATCGCTAGGGCCAATCCTGTCATTACGAATCAGAATATACCCAGGCAAGGGATATAAAGTTGAAGGAAGAGAGGGCTTTAGCCATGACTCGGAGATAAGAATTGCATGTATATTGTTATTGGAGCTGAACGATGCAAGCAATTCAGTGTAATGAGCCGGCACACTCTGCGCATTTATATGAACGACATTGAAGTTTTTAGTAGAAGTTTTAAAAGTACAGTGCAAGCGTTCACTAAGATCAGGCATATCTGATGCGTCACTCAAGGAATCGTAAAAACTTGAAGAAGAGAGTGAAAAAAACTCGCTGTCCAAACTAGCATTAAACACGTCCGACATTGTAAATACGGTTGAATACAAATATATAGATATATATATATATACAGAAATATAAATAATTAATAAAAGAACCTAAGCTACTAGCTAAATCAACAAACTACTAATTACACTAAAGAGCAATCTGCCTCAATCGCTCGCCAGCTAAAATAAGAGTTACATCAACAAATGGCAAAAAAAAACAAAAGTAACGCAAAGAAAACTGAAATTACGGACACACCATCAGTATAAACATATGCACCTAGAAAAATACACCAATATAATTTTACTGCGCAATAACGAAACGCACAAAACGTCAAACAAAAATTAACCTACTAGTGACATTGACAAGAATGACAAGTGATGCACGACATTTCGAATAAATATTTTGAGGTGTACCGCGTACAAAAAAATAAAATAAAAATGATCTAGATTGGAATTTGGAATAAGAACAGCACATAAGAGGATACTAAGTATGGGCACCACGCCGTGCCGCTACGCTAGCGCCAACTCGGGAAGGGTTTTTGGGTCGACGTCGTGTATTTATACATATAATTTATGTTTAAGTAACTATCAGTGCCATCTTACGGACGTACGATTTATGTTGTTATAAGAATATTGACTTATCGACAGGCTACACAATTTTAAATGCAAAATATTTCGTTATCTCGTAAATAAAATTGTTTACATTAGCGGTATTAACTTACTCAAAACTCGCTATGTATCATCCTTTACACTTAAGAGCAATGGTAAAAACTCGTCATGTATAGGGATGACACAAAGCGATTTAAAATGAACCAAATTTAAATCGCTATGTGGCTGGATTTTAGTTTTTTGCTGAGATTGTGAAATATAACTGATGAAACATTATTTTTTCAACCACCATGACATGTAAAATCATTTTGCCGATTATTAAAAAAATACTTCTCATATAACAAAACTGCGCATTACCGATATAAACAGTTTTTTTCTTCTCCTGTAAAGTAGGGTAAAAATACATAGCGATTTTTTAATTCGCACCGACGATATATTGTCCTTTAAAAGTCCCCAGCCAATGATATCGAAAGTAAAGATAGGTACGCCTGTCCGAACAATATTCGATTGACATACTATGACACACTATGACGGCTGAAGACTAAGGCACGGTGGCCGATTGCCCGTGGCGGGCCACCGCATTGGACGAATTACTCGTGGGCGTTGGGCCTATCTTTACGAAGTAGTGTATATATCTATGTCCGCAGCACTCTCAACTCTCTATATAAAAAGAGTTTGGTTCCGTAAAACCTGGCAACTTTCCTATTGCACATAGCTATGCCCACCACGTCAATATTTTAATAAAACTGTGGCAAAAATAGTTTCAGATGCATTATAATTTTATGCTGTGGGTGAAAGTTAAACATATTGCTGACAACCCCCGTAGTTGGCGTTAGTCACGTGTGGGATAGCATTGAATATGGTTATGATACTTATGATTTTTGGTGGGCCAAAAGTCGGTAAACAAAAACTTAGAGCCATATCAGTCTACCGAGAGCCTAAAAGCAATGATATCGAAAGTAAAGATACACCTATCCGAACAACTCGCTTGACATCTGTCCCTTATGGATCTGTGTTTGGTGACAGCTGCAGTGTACGGCCGTCCTGAAGGGCTACCGCGAAACGAAAACGAACTTCGTTGGTGTATCTCCGTCTTTGTCGCTCGAACTAGCAAGCGCGACGGAGAGGGAGGTATACGAACGAAGTTCGTTTTCGTTTCGCGGTAGCCCCACTGACACAGACTAAGGCACGGTGGTCCTAAACGGTCAGTTTAGGACCACCGCATTGGACGAATTACTCATGCGTGTTGGGGCTATCTTTACGAAATAATGCATACAGGGCGACCCACACCTATGCCACATGGAGGGAAAGTACCTTGAATATTGTAGATGGAAGATTTGACTACTGAAAGAAGATATTATTTTAATTTTAAAAACATTTTAACTGCATTCATAGATTTTTTTTAAATTACATGGTTGAACCGGGAATCGAACCCGCTACACGAGAAAAAAAATACCCTGTAGCTTTATCATACCGATCGAAAGGCTTCATCATTCGGATTATTTTTTACTAAATAACATAGTGTCAGAAATAAAAGGAAGACCATATATGAATGTTAACTAGTTTCCGTTGCTATTAATTATAATAGAAACATTATATTTTATACGTTACTTGCTCTATTTTTTTATTGTAATTTCCAGTGAGAGACATGTTTTCGACCTAGATATGGTGGATCCTATTGTATATACAAAGATGCTGATATATAGTTAGTACTAAGGTAATAGTGCAAATAGTTACACTATTGTCTTCGGATTAGTTCCTGTTAAAATAGTTGTAAATGTGGCAAATAAATAAATAAATGCATCATTCTAGCATGTCATTTTAAAAAGAGAAGAAAATTACGTTTGCAATGGAACTGGTATTTGACTGTATTTGACTGCCCTTTAACCAAATACAACGGGCAAGTGGAGGATTTAAAAACTTTAGCCGAAGACGCGGCAGCGTACTTGAAAACTGTACATCTTTGAAGTAGAGATATTCATGAGCCATACAATAAATAAATAAATACGTTTGTATAGAGAGCCGACTGTCCTGGCGACTGTAACTTAGTACACAAAGAAAATAATATCTCTCACATTTCTCTAATTATCTTCAAATGCTTTTGGGTTATGCCTCTTAATGAGTTTCATTACAGAGAGACACGCGTTCTACAATACCAAGTAAGCGCTATATGGAAAATCTACAATTACAAACATTAAATCTAATGTCATGACACCAAGTTAGCATTATTTCAGTTTTACATTGGTACTGTGACGATCCCAACCCCCCCCCCCCTCTCTCAAATCTATTTATATACCTATAACCTAGTCTGAACTTAATCTAAAGCCTAGCTGTAGAAATAGCCTACCTAAAGGAATACTAATGGTAAGGAATTAAACAAGTAAAAAGGGGAAACAAATCATTATTTATTGCTCTTCAAACATAGTATGTAGTATTTCATTTGAAAGCTAAAGAAACTTTGATTAATTAACCCAATGAAGTCAAGCTAGATTTCATAGGGTATCCGCTTTGATTCCTATACAATACTAACCCTTTAACAAGCGAATAAAACAATAGGGTTAGCCCCGGCCGAATATATTATAGTATTTTGATTATTTTAAGAACCTAATCTAGATTGAACTATCCTACTGCTAGAGGAACTTTATTATTTATCCCAACAAATTCAAGCTAGAATTCATTACGGAATCCACTTTGTCTCCTAGGAATGCTAGTCCAAAAGCAAAGCGGATTAAACGAAAATGGCTAGCTCCGTACCTACTGATGACGAACGCACTTTAATTAAATTGTAAATTAATCTTGGAGATATTAACCTCGAATCCTAGACTAGAGTATCCTAACTGATCCTAATAAAGTAAACCGTGACTTGCTCTGAAGAAGTGGCCAATACGTGATCGTGAATCTAGTGGAAGACCCGACGCTGTGTGAAGGTAGAACCCAGGTGCTTTTCGAGAAGGTGAGAGGTCCGCGTACTAAGGAAGGAAAATTACACGTTAATAAAATCATACCATAAATTTGTTTTAATACCCGCAACTTATTTACTTGCTTCTTCAAAACAATAAGTCCGTAACTCTTAGACAAAATTACTTGATTAAAAACCAATCTGTTATATAAATATTTCACAACGTTAGATTTTGTCACTTCATCGAAGAAGTTCGTCCAATGATGCATATCTTAAAATATTAAGATTTTGATGATGATGATGATTTTGATTGATGATGTTGATTTTGATTGATGATGTTGATTTTGATTGATGATGTTGAAATACGGAAATAAATAAGAGTTGGCCAATGATTTGACCTAATTACTGCGTTCAACTTATACTACGAATAATTTTCTAATATTCACGTTTGAATGATGAATAATGAAGTTAATTTAAATCGCCTAAAATTTACAGAGAGATTTTTATTATAGAGATATTTCAAAGGTTGTAGTGTGACTGGTCTAGCGAACAATCCCAGCCCGGCAGGACCCAAAGGCACCTTTATAGTCGAGAAATTGATAGATATACGACAATGCACAATTGAGCCTGACAACTGGCAATTAATCACCATTCCAATCACACCATATTTATTGAAAATTCCATAACGAAAATTCCTCAGTACTTACTTAAACTTAACTACTATACTGCCATTTGACTTTCATAAAATATAGGATTCAGATATTAGGAAAAAGCATGCATCCCTTGTAAAATCGATAACAAATCTTCCCTAACAGAAGAATCAATCTAAAACAAGACAACCAGACAAACGGTAAGAAACCTCAATGAGCTAGATCGAGATCCCTTGACCCCTCGCTCTTGTCAATGCATTCCATGTAGGGTTCAGTCAAAAGTAGTTCACGTCTCTCCTGATTGGGAACCTCTTAGCGAGCGAACCACTTATGTCAGGGTCATAAACTGTGCACTTGCAGCTATGGGTGGCTTACTCAGAGATACTCAAACACGAAATGCTTACGCACAAAATTGTATCGACTTTACTCAGAATTCACACTACTAATTAATACCCCTTGACGCTGACTACCCCTAATATCTTATATATTTCCGACGGAAACATGCTGGCTTGCAACATGTCTGCAAATAGATTGCTTCCTAAAAAGAAGCCGCTAAATCTTAATAAATTACCTAACAAAGAGTGTACCATAAGGTAGTACAATAATAATAATTTCATAATAATATACCTCAACACGTAGATTACTATAATGCATCATTGACACTCGACGTATATACTTAATCACTATGTTTACCATCCAGATTACATTAATTTACTGAAGCACCTCGCGAAACTTAAATAAAATAACCACACTAGAATACCTAAATTCTATATGAAAGGATAGTAGTACAGCTCCAGTCGTGCGTAATACACTAAAATAGCTTATATATAACCGATTCCTTAATAGTAAGAAAACTGCATACTAATGCCGTTGGAATGTCGGTAGATACAAAGTTACAACACCGCTTCACATCTGAAATACCCATATGGCAATACGTAATTTATGCAAACAAACATTGATGAATGTTTGTGGCATAGTATGATAATGTTGGAAATAGACACAGGCAAATACACACTCTCGTAAAATAAAATAAAGTTAAATCAAAATCCTACCAGGTATTGGGCTCGCTGGGACCACCCAATTTACCCAAAACAGCCGATGATGCTGCTCGTAGGTAGACTCCGTAGCTCTGCCTGTAGCTCTGCCTCTGGCCCGTCGCTGCCTCGTAGTCGTGGTAGTAGTAGTCCTCTTGTACCCGGAGAGAAGTGGAGTGTAGCGCCGCGCGTCCCGTGAAAAAGTGTTGATGTGTAGCTCGGCGTCCCGTCGAAAGAGCCCGCTCCCCCCCGCTCATTGCCTTAAATACCCTCGACGAGTCCAGAACCACTGTAACATGAACTCCCAACCGATAAAAGCCCTTATTATCATTGCTATAGTTTAACTAATCCCGCGCGGCCTTCCTACCGACGCCGCCGCCGACACCACCCTTTCCACTCTTTCGTGGGTACCTTTTGGCGCCACAATGTCTGGCTTCCGACCGACAAGTCCAATCCTGTCGAACCTAATTCCTTGCCTATGCTGTATGATGATTTCCAATACTAAAATTAACCTCAAATAAAACAAAAATATTTGAAATACAAACCCTAAACTTCAATGAATACTAACACACACCGGCTAAAACACTATGTTACTACACTAGAATATATTTAAATTAATCATACAATTGGTTTTCCGAGTTCTACATAGCATTTACGTTAAGTTTTCCCTAATTCCTTCTAAAATTGTGTTTATTTTCCAAACAATAGCTAACTATTAACGTTCCTTTGCATTAAGCAAGGTAACCTTTTAATCATGGAAAACCTAGATCAAATTTATGACCTATCAACCTAAGTCGAATGAATATAATGTTTTTCTTGATTGTAGAACATAACTAGTACAAAATACAAAGATAAAGATAAAGATAAAGATAAAGATAATTTATTTGTCTAAACATGAGTAAAAATACATACAGCTGTCATTGTCAAAATAATGTCCTTCATGTTTTGCCTTTCGGCGTACAAACTATTTTATATGGCTACAATGTGCAAACAATAAAAGATTAAGAATGTCAAAATTATAAAATGATGATTAAAATGTTTTGGATAAAATTACAGTCATAATATATATCTAATTATTTAAACCTACATTCGTCACATTAAATCATCATGCATACAGTCACATTAGAATAATAATAATAATTTATCATTCCTCGAATCTATCTATATCCTTTCACTTATTTAATAAAATGTCATTGAAAAATTCATTTAAGCTATAATAACATTTCCCCACTAATAGCGTCAACAACTTACGCTTAAAGATTCTAATTGGGCTGTCCTTAATTGCTTTGGGTATTTTATTATAAATTCTAGGGGCTAAACCAAACACACTTTTCTTTAGTAAAGCAGTGTTGGCGAATAAGCGTCTTATTTTACTATTGTCGCGTGGTCTTAGAGCACTACTGGCGCCATTTACCCGCTGAAATAAATCAGGATTGCTGCGAACAAATACTGCTACTTCATAAATATAGATACAAGGGAATGTCAATATTTTATGCTGTCTAAAGTATGGCTTACTACTATCTAATGGTTTCAGGCTAAACATAGCTCGAATGCATCGTTTTTGACCTATTAAAACATTTTCCCGATCCGTACAATTTCCCCAAAATATGACCCCGTATCTTAAAATAGACGCTACTAGTGCATGATAGGCTGACAAAACAATCTCTACATTCACTATTTGCCTTAGTTTATGCAGTGCATATGACGATTTGGCTAATCTTGAACACACTACCTCAACATGTCTTTTCCAATTAAGAGACTGATCAATATAAACCCCCAAAAACTTAATACTGTCTACGTCCTCCAACTTACTACCTTCATATGATATGCTAGTGTGTGGTATGTTGGACTTGCGTTGCCCATAATGCATGATCTTGGTTTTCGAGAGGTTTACTCTAAGATTGTTCTTTTCGAGCCAGTACATAATATTATTTATTGAATCGTTAATATCATTTTCATATGTCATTCTATCATTACATTCAACAATTACAGTGCTGTCATCGGCAAATAAAGTCATTGGGTTAGTTACTACTTTTGGTAGGTCATTAATATAAATAATGAAGAACAATGGTCCGAGCACAGATCCTTGCGGTACACCATAAGTATTAGTACGGCTTTCAGATAGGAATGACGTTTCTTTTTTTGTCTTCGAATCTAATCTAGATATTTCTACATATTGCTGTCTTTTACTTAAATAAGATTCCAATAATTTATTAACATTACCTCTGACTCCATAGGCATTCAGCTTCTTCAGAAGGATGTTGTGGTCAACAAAATCGAACGCCGGAGTCATGTCCATAAATACACTACAAACTGGCTTTCTCCTGTCAACATTTGCCGTGACGATATTAAGGAGATCGAATATGGCCATAGCTGTTGACCTATTTTTACGAAATCCTTGTTGCTCTTTTGTCAGTAAACATTTCTTTTCAAAATAATTGTACAACTCTTTATGGATAAACTTTTCATATACTTTCGCGAACACTGACAAGAGTGCAACAGGTCTATATGATTTCATATCTTCTTTGTCATCTTTTTTATACATTGGTTTGATGATGCCAATCTTTAGTATTTCAGGAAAAACACCTTCACTTATACTAAGGTTAATCAGGTCGCTTAGGTGTGGCGAGATATAATCTGCAACATATTTAATAACTTTTGTTGATACTCCGTCATGTCCTACACTTTTTTTATTTCTTAATTCATTAATAATTTTGTAGACATCCATAGGAGCACTTGGTGACATAAACATAGATGAACATCTAGCGATTATATTTTTGTTGTGGAATTTTGAATCTTTACTTAGTTTCGATGTTTTATTAATATAATAGTCATTAAAAGCATTCGCCATACTTTTTGGGTCAGAGATGACAGAGTCATTTAATTTAATTTTTTGTATGTAGTTCTTAGGATGGTTAAATTTTGTTCTATTGATTACTTGCCAAGCCATTTTTGTTTTATTGTCAGCAGTTCGTATAGCATTCATGTTGTGCAGGCGCTGCGACATTTTAGTAATAGCTTTGAATGACACAGAATAGTTTTTCAGTTTTATTTTATTCTCTAACGAGGATTTGGACCTATATGCCCACAAAAGCCTCCTTTTAATTTTACTACATTTTTTAATACCCGGCGTGATCCAGGTCGGCTTCTTAACTGACTTAATAGTAATTGTATTGATGGGGAAACAGAGATCATAATACAATTTGAATGTTCTGTGAAACATATTAAAAGCGTCGTTGGGATTATTTGTATGCAACATGTCATCAAATGAAATTTTCTCCATACAATGTCTAAATTTCTTAAGATTATCGATACAATAATCCCGTTTTTCTATCCGCCAAGAGCTGACAGTACAAGTATTTTTAGTAGGTATCTTTAACAGCTGTGCTGTGTGATCTGATAAAGCAAGTTCGATCACATTTGTTTCACATGCTTTCGGTATGTTATGTGCTACATTGTCTATACACGTACCCGAAGCGATTCTTGTGGCTTGCTTAACTTGTAACTGGAGATTGTAAGATTTTAGACAATTAACTAATACCTGGGTTACATTGTTATTATTTAAAGTATTAATATTAAAATCTCCACATAGTACAATATAATGTCGAGTTTTCTTGCTAACAATATGCAAAATTGCTTCAAGTTTTTCGAAAAATACACTTAAATACCTTTGAGTTGACTTTGGTACTCGGTACACGTATATAATGATTATCTTATACTTAACTAACTCTATGGCACAACATTCGAATAATCCACATATCGACTTATGTGCTATTTCCGGGAGTTCTTTGAATACGCAGCCGTATTTGACTAAGATGCACGCTCCTCCTCGTTTTTTGTCCCTCATATAGGATACCGCCATTTGAAAGTTTTCGATGTTTATCAAGTCTTTGCAGCTCGCTGTCATGTTGTGCTCGGTGATACAGAGTACGTCAATGTTCACATTTTTATCACGAAGGTCATCTAGGCAGACCGTAAGTAGATCAGACTTACTGCTTAAGCCAGCTATGTTCTGATGTAATACACATATTTGATTACTCACGAAAAAAATCTTCAGTTTTACGTTGAGTTTTTTTTTTCTGAATGTGATGAAGTTACTTGTGGTACAGTTGTCGTCTCATTGTTAATATGTACTTGTCCCAACATTTGATTTAGATCTTGGAATATTATTTTCATGCCGTATTTATGCATCCGAACTGTTTATGAAACATTTTATAGTCATAGGTTAGATTTCGGTTGCTGTCTAGGATGTATGCATATTCATTTTTCACAACGTCTCGATAAAGTAATTTGTTGAATAATTCGACTCTCTGATTATACATACTTCCATACTTTGCGCAGTTGAATGTCGGCACGCATAATATTATATTCGTGTGTTCAATCTTTCTTAAGACTTCTCTCATATTTTCCACCAAACGCGAGTAATTTTGTAATTCCTTGAAGTCGTTTTCACCCACGAAAATGATGCAGTAGTCTTGTTTAGTGTAATTAATTAATTTGATATGTAAATTTTCCAGCAGACACATGGTCCCAACCCCTGGGGTTAAAAAATGGCAGACTTGGTATTCTTCACCTAGGCAAAACTGTGCGGTCCGTGACATCGCATTACGTTTATTTGAGCTTATTAAGCATACTTTTCTTTTCGTCGAACCGGATTTGTTATTCGGCATGTTCTCGGAAACGTTGTCGCGTATGGTTTTTTCTAAGTGTGCATGCTTATTGTCATAGTTCACGATGCCTTCAGCTTTTTTAGTTGATACGAGCTCCTCAATACTGTTTTCATGGTCCTTGGAACGTATATTTCTGTAGCTCGGGCTCGGACTTATTACAGGTGAAGAAAATAATCGCTTTTTTTTCTCGCTCGTCTTCTTTGTTTTGGGGGTGTTTTTGGGGTTAGTCTCACATATGTGCGTAAGTTTATTAATTTTAGTCGTATACTCATTAAGAGTTTTCTTTAATGCACTGTTCTCTAAATGTAAATTTTCAATTTCCCGCTCTGCAGTTAGCAGTTTTCCTTGTAAGTATGTTTTTACCTTCCATGGATTCAAGTCGTAGATATAAACTCTCAGCGATCTCTGGACAGCTTCTGTTCAGCTTATTCTGTGGAGATGAAGAGGGAAGGGATGAGAACTCTTCGTCCATGTCTTCTGAACCTGATAATGAATCGAAGGAGTTCTTTGTAGGTACATTAATGTTGTATTTCTTTCGTGTGGTAATATTGTCAGGTGTTGGATGAGGCGAACCCCTATTTCCGATACCAGAAGAACTCCTCGATGGAGACATTTGGACCTCATTCGTGCTAAGTATATCAAAGTTTTGCTTGTGTGGTTTTCTCAGGGTGATATTTGTTTCTTTAATACATGATTTGCATTTCCAGGCTTTCCTCGAATCGTCATTCATCAGATTATATAATTTTTGAGAGAAACCAGCGCAATCAAATTCGTATATATTATTACACATTGAGCATGTTAGGGTATTTTTTATGTCAACTGAAGACTTACATCTGTAGCAACATACGCATACGGGCGCCATCTTGCGGCTGCTTCCCGCGCGAGTTACATGTTTCAAATTGGTTTTCGTTGTCATGTTATCGATGAATTATAACATACAGCTCAGTTCATGTACGAGTGCGCCCTCTCTCGTCTTTTGTGTAACTAGCTCGCTTTGACTTGTTCGTGATAGAAGGTTACTTTAGGATGAATTGTATTGGTTTCTCTCGTTTATGTTAGATGGCGCTGATGTCAATTCTGGTCGTAAGCAATATCGCACATGTAGTGTATCGCCGAGTTCTGTATAGATGTCGTTGTGCGAGTCGATAATCAATCTGTCATGACATGAATCACGTGATCTTGTTTACTATTTACCGCTTGAACTCGTTTGAATGTTTAACGGAACGGCGTATTTATATTATTGTCTTGTGTTCGATGTTAACTCACTGTTGTAGTTTGATAATCCTTTTATTGTAGTACTGGTTCTTGTCGTACACTATGATGCACTAATTAAGTTTAATTTCGGTGTTTTTAGGTAAATCGTCACATCCAATTTCAAGATGGTTATATATCCCACATTTGTAAATATTAACAGTCACTAACATTTTTTACACGTATTTATATGAGTCATAACACAATTGCATCGTTTTTGGACAATAATTAACACTTGATCTATTTTTAAGATATTTTGTACACAAAGACGTTGTTCACATGACGGCAGTGTTGCCAGCACATAAAAGCAGCATAAAAAGAAGACTACCTAATGATTGTACATCCCTCAGATATTTAAGGAATCTTGCATTAATAACATCTTTCTAACTAACCTATTTCAAAGAAACAACGCTACTAGCTCATATCTTTCAACCTAAATCTTCTAACAACTCAAACAGCAACGTTACTTTACATATAAAACAAATATATTATGAACTATATTTGCTTTATTAAACAGATTAACGGTATTTACTGGAACCAATAAACCTTGACCTAAACAATCCAAATATATGGAGCCCACAAACGTTTCCTTTTATTACGTATGATTCTAAATAATTTATTACAATTATAAAAATGTTCCATAATATAACAACATCCGTTAAAACCCAAAATTGCCTCTTTATTTAAATAGCAAAGCCCCAATGATAACGCCTACTTTTTTTATACGAGCAATTTCTACTCTAAAATTGAGGCAGGCCTTCAGAACTGTCTCAGTACTTGATATTGAAACATAAGATATTTATTTAGAAAATCATTTACACTTAATAAAGTACCGATTCCTGCTCTGGGCTTTACCTGTATCGTAGGACACCCAACTTACATACTTAAATATTTCAAATTATTAATTTAAATGAATAATACTATGTGTGTTTTTGTTTAAGTATCTGTGTGTGTATGTGTGTATGTTTTACTTAACTATTTCCAAAACCTCTATGTCCTTATAACAAAGTGAGTTAAGCCATGATCGGACCTTGTCGAACCTTTTCTGGTTGAGGAATTTTGTACATAATTTATTACATATATAAGCATATGTAATAATTGGGTGGAGAAACGAAGTAAATCTTTAGGACAAATGCCGTGACAAAGTGGTTAAACAAAATAAGGTCTCAATTGAAAAAGTCAAAGTGGACTTTGACTTTTTCAATGGAGACCACATTTCTATTTACAACCACCACATTTTTTTATCGTTCACCTATTCACAATGTCAATAGTTCATAAATCCAAAAAGAGAAAAACGTCTGTTCATTATCGGTAAAAAAAACTATATATGTAATTTCTTGTATGGGAAAATGACAAATTTAGTTCTCTCAAAGGTCATCGATTCGAAAAGTTACGCAATCACTCCTCAGGAGACAATATGACGAAGTTTATAAAAAACATGTTACTACATAGACTTCTCATAACCCTAAAAAAGTCCTACAATTGTTGGATTTAAACCGGTCAAATCAGAGGTTTAAAATTCGACCGAAGAAGAGACGTAACTTTGACAGAAAACAGTTGATATACGACTATATATGACTGTCAGTAAATAAAAAATATATATATATATATACTTTTTGATTAACCAATCTATCGACACAACGAAACTTCAAATCGAGGTCCGCAACGCGCTCATGACTTCCCTGGAGTCCATAGGCTATTGTGTCGACTTACCATCAGACAGGCCGTATGCTTGTTTGCCACGGATGTGGTGTTAACCTATCAAATATTTCAAGTCATCGCAAATCAACAATCATCGTGTCCGCGCGCCACCTGGCCATACTAGGAAGTCTGTGCATGTAATGGGGATCAGACTGTACAATACACTGGACGACGAAATAAAGCAAGCTTCTAGCGATGCAATATTTGTCCGCAAGCTAAAGGCCATTCTATTGGAAATGGCTTGCTATTCTTTTGACGAGTGAGTTTTTCGATGGCCACAAGACATTGGCTCAGTTGTGCACATGATTATTATGCCCTTATTTATTATTACTTATTATGAAATTGACATGTACCTAATGTGAAACTTAAAAAAATTAAATTAATGAACAAAATACAAAAACCAAATACAAATATAAAACAATTCTGAACTTACTTTCTCTTTGCTGAACTTACTCACGATTAATGTAATAGAATGTTATATGATTTAGCTGTTCATTAAAGTTTAGGACTGCGAACATAACATCGCTAATTACTCAAGTAACTAGCGATGTTTTGTTCGAATAGGACCGGGTTTGAAAGGATTTTATTACGTAAAAGCGTAAAATAACATTACGTCAAGCTGATAATTAGTCTGTCTACGATAACGCCCTCTCTTGAAAGAAGTGCTTGTACTTTATAACAGTCGTATGTACGTGTATATTTCAGTTGGCCGAATTGCATGAAAGTAGTCCATTCAAAAAACAAGTCTTCCTTCCACGGTATTAGAACCTTCAATTACAATTACAGTTTTTAAAAAAACGGCCACTACATGTAATCTCAACTACGGTAATGAATGAAAGTAAACAGGGAAGCCTTGGAAAGTCCTCTGTTGTCCACGTTAATCCTACGGTCTGATCCCCCAGGGGAAAAAACGGTTAGATTGTTAGGTGAACTGCGACCCTACAGCACGCGACCCGAGCTAGCGTAGCGAGCGTGACGCGGTAGTGTCCGGCGAAGCATCATAACTGAACATTATAATTTTTTCCTTAGTTGAATATAAAATAATTGCCGCTAATTCCCCTGGGTGATCAAGGTCAGGTGATTAACGTGGATAACGTGGAAAGTCCAGGGGATTTATCAAATATGTTTTTAAAACAAAATAACACTTATTCCGCAATATTATACGTAAGCGACTTAAGCAATCTCAACCTTAACGTACACGTTTGTTTAGAGGTACAATGGCGGTAATATGTTCCCGCCAAAGTAAACCCAGGGGACCAATAAACATTCTTCTTCTTCGTCGTTCACTTCGTTTTCACTATTGACAGAGTGGTCGTGGTCATTTCAGGTGTTGTTAGTAGCAAGCTTCACAACACGCCGCCATTCCTCTCTGACAGTCGCCTTCTTTATGCTCACGTGTAGTGGTGCATGGACAATAAACATTACAATCCGACAAAAATATTCTGTTTATTTGTGATGAAATAAATGATTTGTTTGTGTTTGATGTGTTATCTTGTCTAGATGAGGGCCCTTTCGGATGCACTTCGACCCAGTGGGATCTTTTGTGCATTTGCCCTCTCCTTATGTCTACTCCCAACTTCGCTCCATCATTTCCACATAGCGGATGATGCAGCCCAGCGGTAGTAGTCTTTTTTTGTCTAGTTTGTCTAGTAAATACATTTAAACCCAAAAGAAGTGACGACACAGTTAACTATGGAAATCACACATTTAGAGGGAAATAAAACATTGTGACTTTTTGTAAATGAATACCGCAAAAAAGTTTTCAGAGCGGCTACCGCGAAACGCAATGTCATTTCGTGTATCTCCCGCTGTCGTGACCTTCGAATACTAGCCCTTTGGGAGGTCCATAATAGGAGTCAGGACAGTATTGACTAATGGCAGCAGACAAAATGTAATTATGTCGACATGCTTTTTCCCGTTGTTATTCGCTCAAGGGACGCTTATTGACATCTCTGATAGAGAGGCATTATATTATATATCCTGTAGTGATAAATCATCCTCCTCACATTTGTATTTCCGTTCCGAATTCTAGGTTCTACTAGAAAAAAAAATGGTACGATGGAATGGAACGTACACGGTAAATGATTTGTATTTCGTTTGATTGCAGTACAGATAAAATTTTGTTTTTCCAGTCTCATGAGGGTTAACAATATGTTAATTTCATGTCCGTTAGGTAATTTATGATAAACAGACCATTATTTTGATTACAAGCGTGTGAAGGTTTGCTCATTTTACCACATCTCAGTTGGCACTCAATAGAAACCCCTTTTCGGCTAGAATTTAATAAAACTTTTTGCCCACCGTAATCCTGTTACCCTATTCTGTAACTTCGGACATTATGTACGTGACTTGTGAATTATTTTGGTACTGTGACTACTATGGTCAACTAAAGCCTTGTTCGGACTTGGTCTTCTATGATTTTTTCGTCGTTTGTTGATCACACGCCTATTTGAGAGAATTGAAACATTGGTATGGAGGCATCGGTTTATTTACTGTCGAGAAACTAATACAAGACCGCTATCATCGTCCACATTTCTGGCAGACGAAATTTGTTCTAGTTTCAATTTGTTGTCAACGCAACCCTCTGTTTGCTAGTATCTCAAACCAGGTTCCATCGCACAACGCTCCGCCGTCCACATCGCTTTTGCGTCATCTGTCTCTGTCGTCTGCAAGCTTTCCTTTTTGTGCTTTTGTCCCATTAGCAAGGAGAGAACATGACAGAGTTGCTTATAAAAAATGTATCGACATGGTCTTTTAAAATGCTTAGAACTAACAAAGAGGTTCAATATGTCAATAAACCCCTTCGTTTAGTGGATGGAAACCCATAAAATCTCACTTTAAAAAGTGACCCAGGACGTAAATCATTTGCCTATTTGTAAAATATTGTAGGTATAAGCTATGCCAAAAAAATCTTTTCAAATGGTTCACTTCCGATTGTGATGAAAACTACCAAAGACGCAAAAGTTCTCTGAAAATGTTCCAAATTCGGCACTTGGTATTGTCCACAAGGCTTTTTGAAGCGACATGTGTTTGTTTTCAGACCAAATATGGAGTGTAATAAATAAAACTGACGTTAAAACCACCCATGAATTTGTAATTTTCAAAAGGAAAGCAGGAGACGTCACCATCGCAACTAGTGACAGAAAAAAGTTGATTCACCCAGATAAAAAGTTCCCATAACAATGTTTGACTTGGCAGACAGGGGTGACTTAAACCTACCCATGAACTTTAGTTTTGAAGAGGAATTCAGGTTTATTGAGACTCAGAAGAGGATGAGGAGAGAAAAGTAGCTTCATTTCACTCGGGTCATGTTTTGTGAATGAAACGAAATTCAAAATCGCATACTTACCTACATTATTTTCAGAGTTGAAGGTT
Organism: Epinotia demarniana; assembly: GCA_945867215.1. Taxonomy (NCBI): domain Eukaryota; kingdom Metazoa; phylum Arthropoda; class Insecta; order Lepidoptera; family Tortricidae; genus Epinotia; species Epinotia demarniana. The sequence continues at coordinate 18,133,459 of OX244280.1, forward strand.
AACCCTATTAACAAGACCCTCCGGTTATATACGCGATAATGTTTGGGTACACTTTGATCGGAGTGATTTGGAAGGTTTTATTAGAAGCACTTTGAAGTCGGGACTGAATATGAATTGGGTTGGGTGGTTTTATCAGTTGAATAATTTGAAAGTAATTCATATTTGTGAGGTATGCATTGATCAAAAGTTTGATAGTCATTTAGTATAAGGTTTTAGATAGGCACGCTCGAGCTTTGCCAGCGTATAGCGGAAGCGGAAAAGCAGTAACTGTCAAAGTGTTTTCATTATTGAATAAAATATTTCAATTAGATATCATATTCACGAAGCATGTGCTCCTAAACTGACTTCAACAATAAAAGCACTTTAGTATTTTACATGACTCTAACAAAAAAATATTTTAAATACGCTAAGCTGCAAATTCGCGTGAAAATGTACCCCACATCTGTCAAAATGGTTCACAAAGATCATTGTTCGCCTGATAAATGTAGGGCAAATTATAAGCGAACTTCAGTTTTCTATTAAATTGGATCACATTTCTCCATAACATGATGCCAAGTTAAGAAAAACGACGCAAGTGTGTGAGACTTTTGCGTAATCGCTTCGTTTCGAATTTTATGCCGGGCAAACACTATTGAAAATCGTGTATGTATCTTTAGTTAACCATATGTGTACAGTGTGTTTCTTTTGAAATATCTGAGCTGGACCTATAGGCGCGAAGACGGTGTCACGTCATGTAATAGCATATTTCTCACAATTAAATTTCAATTTTTCTTCCCGATTACTACATATTTATAATTACTACCGTAACATGTTTTATAAATAGCTACTTATAGGAAAAACATATTATGCGAGTTTGAACAGTTCAAGAAATCTTAAGTGACAAAAATGTGTATTGTATGCTCTTTAATAATGTCTTTGTAGTGTAATCCTTTGTCCGTTGATGTTTCTAAAGTATTGTAACTTATTTTATGACATAAATACTTTAATCTAACTAATTATGTGTTGTGATGTTGCCATGCCTTATGAGACTCAATGTACCTAGTTATTAAGATCTGTACAAAACTATGGTCGCAGTGAATGACTATGACTAATTATGTAAATAGGTATTCGATGAGGATGTTTTTTGGTCGGACAAAATAAAGAGGCATAATTGACATTTTTTTTTAATAATTCTAAAATAATGACAAAATACAAAACTTTTTTTTATGATATGTGATTCGTTATTTGTCATCCAGTAAACTTGTCAATAGCGAATAGCACTTCAATGCTCAAGTAGTTCTTCAAATATTATCACATAGATATCAGTTTTTTATTTCTGTGAACCGTAAAACCCTAAAAAGCGATAGATCATGTCAAATATTTAGTTATTAATAAAATATTTTCATTTGTTACAGATTTCAATGAACTCGACTAAATCTCAATATCATCGGTAATGAAGATTGATAGAGATCCCCACAAAAATGGACCTCTTACTCAGAACAGAACAAGGACGGCGTAGCAGATCCGAATGGAGAATCGCAGAGAAGGGGCTATTAGTCATAACATATATATTCCTCCTAATATTACAAAACAATTGTCAGACAGTCCTTAGTAATGAAACAAGTCAAATAGAAAACATAACCAAAAGAATAGACAGTCTAGGTTATAAAGTAGAATCTAAACAATGCCATAGTTGTCACAATAGTAATAAATTTGATAATAAAGAGAAAATTGGAAATGAAGAGTCAGAGAGTCTCATTGACAATGTAATAGAGACTGTTGGAATGGTTACAGAGAAGTTATTGTTTGTTAACAAAACTGAAAAACAAATAGAAAACGAATTAGAAAGGATAGTAGATGATGCTCTAAACAAAGATAGGTTTGTAATAATAGATGGGGTAGAAATCAAATCTATAAAGAATAGAGAATCAACGAAACATGACGTAGACGAAGCAGAATCGAGAGCACTCTTCAGCACATACACATATGAGTACAGGTTATTGCAGAAAATAAAGAACTTTGTGGAAACTCACATCATTTCTATAAATATACCAAAAGCTGCCAGATTCATCACTTTCCGGTGTAAGTATAAAAATATTTAAGTTAAATTTTTGGTATTCAATTATAAACTTGGCGTTTTGAGGCTGAAAACATTTAAAGTTTATTTAGGTGCGCCTTAAAGCTCAAAATCTAATAATTTAATTACTGAACTTTCCTTTTAAGAGCTTCTTTTCAAAATCAAAGGGAAAACTAATCCCACACATAAGCGTTCGGAATCCTATACATAAAGCTATATTATGAATCCCGAATTTATTAAAATACTCGTAAACAAAAAGGCAAGCGTTAAATGAGTAAAACGCCGGTCAAAGAATATAGGTATAGCGATTTCGCTTTGTAGAAAAGCAATTACCTACAAAGACAGTATATGGTTTTGTCTTGTTTTGAGCGCAAATTAATTTATCAATTAGAAATAAAATAAACTTGCGCAATGTACATAGGTATAATAAAGTGCCGACCGCTAATAACGAGTGCATGACCGCCGCACTGGTCTGAAGAGGTTTTTTATATTATAGAATATCTTTACATAGACTTCGCATGGCTCTAAACATTGCCACTAAATTTTCCAACATAATTATATTTACGAAGTATGATTCTTTAGTTTTACTTTGATTATCGTGTACAATGTACAATAAAGAGTTTTACTACTGCTTGTACTAAATATCATTAATATTTAACAATAGCTTCTCGGTGAAGCAAAACATCGTGAGGAAAGCGGTCTTTCCCCTTGGCTTTCGTAAAACAAGTGCCCACACCAATTCAAAGGGGACCCAGGGTTGATTTAGGGTATATCCGGGAAAACGGTACGAGGATGATGAACTCTTAAAATGTGTCTATTATGTTCCAGCTTTCGGTCTGAAGAAGTTTTTCGTGCCTCTTCTGTTTGGGGCTCAACTCTTCAAGGGAATGCTGCTGGCGATGTTCCTTCCCAGCATTTTGGGCAGCTTCGGCAAGATACTCGGAAAAGGTAACATTTGATGCGTTTAGAATTTTTTGTTTATTTATAGAGACGTATGAGGTAAATAACAGTTCATTTCTAAAACTAGATAATCATAACTACTCCAAATTGTTATACCGGGTGGAAAGGCACGACGATCCTTCCCGCAAAGGGGGGTTAGTTTAAGTGATGGAAAATCGATTCGTAATGTTTAGAATTTTTTTTACGATAAATTATTAAAAATAATAAAATTAATTAATGTTCTTCTGTGACAACCCTACTATTACTATACGTACTAATTATCGTTTATACGTATTGATAAAGGTCACTGACTCTTGTGTAATTGTTAAAATGTTACTGACCCTAATGAGGGTGGTCACTTGCAGTATTTTGCATTAAAAGTTAACTGCCTATAACTTCAAAACGGTTATGAATATGAGCCTAGTTTCTTTAGAGGAAATACTGTACTCAGTCTAAACAATCCCCCTTTTGCGGAAGGGATTTTCGTGCCTTTCCACCCGGTATACAAAACAATTAATTGACTAGTAGTGCTAGTCGAAAACCCCTAGGGCTACGTGCGTGGTCCTACAGCTTGGTCCTACGGATCGGACGACTTCTTTTCGGTAGGTCCGATTAATCGGACTACACGGAATTGTAACTCCGCTTCGTCCTATTGATCGGACGACATAAACTTTTTCGTGTATTTTACACAAATCGAACTAGACCCATTCATCAATCAAGCTTAATAAATAAGGCGTTTGTTATGGGTTACGACGTTACGTTACGACGATATATTGAACACATACAAATACTTAAATACATAGAAGACGTCCAAGACCAGTAACAACGTTCATGATGCTGATCACACAAATATTTACCCTTACCAGGATTCGAACCCAGGACCTCCATCGTAGGCAGCGTCACTACCCACTAGGCTAACCGGTCGTCGTGTTCAAAAATTCAAAATATTTATTCAGCAAATAGACCACGAGGGCACTTTTACAAGTCAAAATGTTTATCCATAGACTCAATATAATATGAGTACATTATTCGTAAAAAATTAACTACATCAGAATTTAAATGTCAAGAACAATAAGAGAAAGAAAATGTTTATAATGCTGTTTAAATTCCAGGAATATCCCAGCTGTCCGCCTCATCGAGCCAAGCATCCAACCCTCCCGCGGTCGACGACCAAACACAATACAGCAACGACCAAAAGGACTTCATGGCGTACGAGACGGATCCGGCGGGCGCGTATGCTTACCCGCAGGACGGGATGTACGTGAACATGGCTGATCCTGCCGATGTCAATGACCTGTCTAATGTGGACATGTCCAGGTGAGTCCAAGTTCCAAGCTTAGCCCAAAGTTAATTTTGTATGGGGTGGCACATCGTTACTGTCGATTTCTCAATATCATTTGAGACGTTGTTGGTGATATTAGGCGGATGTCACACTGCGCCACATCTCCGGACGGAGGTGCGGAGCTGCATACAAATTTCGCCGGACGGAGGTGCGGTGCATGCAGTGAGCTGGATCATACGGAATATATATACAAATTAAGGTACTTGCATACAACGAGCTCCGCACCTCCGTCCGGAGATGCGACGCAGTGTGACATCCGCCTTAGGAAGCCTGAGCATTCTAGATAGATGTCGCTATACGCCTCCCTAACGCGTTTTTCGTGATTATTTTCTGTCAGATTAAGCTATTAATTACGAAATTTATAAAATATTATCAGCTTTCATTAAGAAAAAAATTATTACCACTGCGTCACCGCCGCTCGCTGGTATTATCTGGCATTAACATATTATTGGGGCTATTTTTTACTTTAATGAAAAGAAACCACTTAGCGCCGCGAACGAAGTTTTCTGCTTTTGTTTAGGCCAAAATTCTTTCGTTTCTCCGTTTAACCAGCTGTTTTCCTCAACAGCACGTCTATCGTGAGACGGTCGCGACATACTCTCGATTTTTCTCGCATTATACCTCTTGTACTAAGTGTTCTAATAAGAGCGAGATGGATATTGCGAGAAAAATCGAGAGAGCTCGCGCGCCGTCGCGTGATAGCCGTGCTGGTCGCATTTCTCAACCGATTCTCTTGTATATTTGTAAGCGGGTTAGATAATTGTATACATTTTTTTATCGAGTCAGTTTGTGTTTTATTTTTTTATGAGTTCTCATACACACTCGACTTCTAAAGCTCACGGAACCACTATAGATAGACCGTTTAAATAAGTCCTCGCGCTGCGCAACAGACTTAAGAAGTCGACCTATATTCATAATACAATCATAAGACAAAAAAAAACTCAAATATCTAATACACCATTTTTTGTCGAATATATACGAACGTACATTGTACTCATCAATGTCCCAGAAAAGAGTAAATCCTTATCATATTGACAGGGCAAAGGAACAGTAATTCAGCGATCGGAGATTTGTCTCATGCCAATTGATTACGAATTGGTAAAATAAAAAAAGAGAAAAAAATAAGATTCGCTTGCCAGCGAAGTCTGAAAATTAGAAGGTGCTGGGGATTATTTTATGCGTCGTATTTGGAATTGTGTAGCCGAGCGGTCAGGCCCGCGACCTCCAAAGCGGAGGTTGTGGGTTCAAACCACGGCTTGTACCACGGGGTTCTTAAAACTTTAATACGAAATATCATTTGATATTGAACAGTCTTGGCATTTCGGTAAAGGAAAACATCGTGAAGCAACCGGGTCTAATCCCAGTAAGGTCTAGTTTAAGATTAGAAATTGTGTTTTGGCAGCCATCTTGATACTGGGAAGTATTCATGATTATGAATACTCATATTCTAAACTTTTCTCATACTCAAAGAAAGACAAGTGTGCGTGTCGGGCAGTGTACGGTTTTGTTGTTGCCCGACTATATCTGTATAGATATTTTTGAAAGGTTGTCTTTATAGATATTGGAGAACTTGACTGTACCTACCCGAAACAGCCTCAACATGTAAATCTCTTGTTGTGATCGGGACTCAGTTGCATTGTCTTTACCCACGTTCAAAACGTAACGTACCTAATTGCCTCTCAGGACTGCCCCTGTCAGCATTATGCTCAGAAGGTGACCGTGTTGCGAATTTCGTGATGTTTCTTGTCACGAAGAAATATTTTCTGTCTTTCTTTCTCTCATATTTATGAAACCTAGCCACGCTATTGCAACTAGTTATCAGTTTCAACCACATTATCCTTTCAGGTTCGGCGCTGGAGGGCAGAAAGTGACGTATTTACCCTCGAAAACCGGCTACTACAAAAACCAGTTGGCATCAGCTCCTAATAACTACAAGGTAAATACAAATAATACTTTCAAATTAATTTGCCCTAGTCGGATTTGATTAATTTAGCGCATGGTTGGTAACGATTTCTCAATATAATTTGAGACGTTGGTGCCATCGGGAAGCCGGAGTCTTCTAGGTAAATGTCGCTACACGCCTCCGTAAGGCGTTGTATTTTCATTAGGTATTATTTTTAAATCTGTATTTCCTTAGCAGACGTTGCCGTAGGTTAAGACAACATAAAAACACTGTAAATGTTTACTAAGCAGAAAAGTCCACTAACGAAAGATAATAATAAATAAATATAATGAGTGTAAAATTAGAGAGGGATTGAAACATTCGTCGCCACTAGCGGACCCACGGTTGCTCAGTTGGATGAAAACAATTGACGGATTCCAGAGGTGCGGCTTCAAATCCCGCTCTGGGAAAATAAATTTTAGATTTTCCACTTTGACCGAGTTTTCGTTTCTTCTTCACAACTTGTGTTGAGTTATAGGGTTATTATCTTATTATATAAGGTAAATGTTTAAATCCTGGACACCTTAATGCCTAATGCTTAATAGTTGACACTGTTGTAATATTGAGGCGAAAGGTGCTTAGGTTAAGTATTATCGAGGAAATAGTAAAAGAGATGTTACTGTCACAAGTGTTTAATAATGAAGTAACTAGGTAAACAAGAATCATAAAAATATTGAATAAAAGAATAATATATGTCAAATAGAATATGCCTAATATAAAAGAAAGATAACTTATAAAGAGTCTGCACAACAAGAGATTGGACTATCTACAACAGCCGCCCTTAATCGATGTTGTGTCTGACAACAATAGAATAAAGTTAAGTTTCTAGTCCTAAACTAACTGTGCGCTTTTTGTGTACTAAAGGCCCAAGTGGCTTAGTGAGGACATCTGCAGGCATATCACTACTTCTTAAATATTCTAAGGTAACAACATTATTGCATACTTTCTCCCTAATAAAGTGAAACCTGGTATCAATATGCTTCGTCCTGCTGTGGTGTATAGGATTCCGAACGAGATTGATGGCACTCTGGCTGTCTGACGCTATGTTGACTGTAGTAAGCTTACCTGTTATCTCATAAGTAAAGCGACGTAAATAACAAGCTTCCTTAGTGGCAGACGCTAACGCCATATATTCCGCTTCCGTAGATGACAAAGCAGTCGTAGGTTGCTTCTTTGACTCCCAGGATACTGGTCCTCCAGCTAACTTAAAGGTATAGCCAGTATACGACTTCCTGTCGATTGGACAGTTTGCCCAATCGGCGTCGCAAAAGCCTTTTAAAGGTTCTCCACTTCTCCTGTAAACCAAGGAATAGTTTAGAGTACCCTTCAGGTACTGTAGAACCCTCTTTGCAGCATTCCAGTGTTCTTTAGTAAAACACTTATTAAACTGACTTAAAAAACTTGTCGTATAAGCAATATCGGGGCGAGAATTCTGTGTCAGATACATAAGGCTTCCAATCAAGTTTTGGTAGGGATAAGACTCACAAACATCACCATCACTTCTCTTCTCCATGCACTTTTTTACTAAAGGAGTATTGACAGACTTACATTCTCTCATATTAAACTTATCCAACAGCGATAGAATGTAATTTGATTGATTTATTTTAACAGTCTCGGAATCGCATTCAATTTGCAATCCCAGATACGATTTTAGTATTCCGAGATCTTTTAGTGAAAAATATTTCGACAAATCTTTCTTGACAACGTCAAATGTCTGTTCAGATGTATAGAAGACAATAATGTCATCGACAAAGACACCCAAAATCACGAGTTCTTGACCAAAGAGTTTAGTATACACGCAAGGCTCCGAGGGAGTTCCTACGAAACCTATTTTTACAAGAGTTTCGTTTAACTTTTTGTTCCAAGCTCGTGGTGCCTGTTTAAGGCCGTATAATGATTTTCTCAGCAAACAAACCTTGTTTTCCTTGCCTTTTTCTACCAAACCAAGAGGTTGCGCCATGAAAACCTCCTCTTCTAAATCTCCGTTTAGGAACGCAGTATCAACGTCCAAGTGCTTCATTCTTAGGCTCATCCCTGCAGCTAGTGCAAATAGAGTGCGCAACGAAGAATGACGAATCACTGGTGCAAAAGTCTCGTCGTAGTCCACTCCTTTGACTTGATTAAAACCTTTGACGACGAGTCTTGCCTTATATTTCGTGATATTACCATAAGCGTCCTTTTTGATTTTATAAATCCATTTACATGGTATAACCTTTTTGTTTGGTTTATCTACTAAATCCCACGTATGGAGTTTATTCAAGGAATGATACTCATCAGCCATTGCATGCTGCCATTTTCCAGCATCATCGGCATGAGTAGCTTCATAGTATGTCGTCGGTTCTCCAGAATCGACCGATGACACATTGTACGTAAGGAAATCCGGTCTTCTCCTATTTCTAGGGGGGTACCTCGGCTCGTTAATATGTTGTTCCTCATTCACACTTGCTGATTCTACATCATCATCAGGAAGCGTCAGTTCATGAAAATCTTGCTCCTCTTCCATAGCTGATGCCTCTTCGGTATTGACCTGATGTTCTGATGTAGATGATTCAGCCGCAGGACTGGTACACTCAATACAATCAAAGAATTGACAATCTTCTGTTTCCGGCACTTTGTCTTCAAATAATAATACGGAGTCTGACTGTTTAACAGGCTCAGTCTCCCGCTGCTTCAACCCTGTAAAGCTATTTTCAAAAAAGGTTGCATCTCGGGACATGGATACTTTTCGTGGGTTAGACGGATCCCTAAAAATATACGTATTAGGGTTTTCTGAATAACCGACAAAAATTGCTTCTTTTGCCTTTAAGTCTAATTTCTTCCTGTGACATGAAGGTATGTGAACTAGTGCTCTACATCCGAACACTTTCAAATGGCCAAGGTCACTCCTACGGCCACGCCATCTGTCATAAGGGATTCGCCCACCTAAAGCTCTGTGAGGTGACCTATTTTTAAGATAAATAGCAGCTCTGAAAGCGTCTTCCCAGTACGCTTTAGACAGTGAGCTTTCAGCCAATAGCGATCTCGCCTTTTCCGTTATTGATCTGTGAGTTCGTTCAGCTACTCCGACTTGTTGAGGGCTGTACGGTGTCGTCATTTGATGATCGATACCTTTTGAGTCTAGGTAATCAATAAAGTTCTTGTTGACGAACTCCTTGCCTCCGTCAGTCCTAATCGCTTTAATCTTTTTATCTAATTGATTTTCTACAAAGGTTTGAAAAAGACAAAACTTGTCATTAACCTCTGTCTTTGAAGAGATAAAGTAAGCAAATACCTTTCTTGTATAATCGTCTACTAAAGTTAACATACTTAATCCCCTGAAAGGAGGTTGTAGAGATAGGGCCACATAAATCAATATGAACTAATTCCAATGGCAAGGTAGCCCTATTAAATGATTCCTTCTTAAAAGATTTTCTTGTCTGTTTGCCTTCTACGCAAGCAATGCAATTCGTTTTATCTACTACTTTAAACTCTACGCCTACCTCGTGATTCTTCAGTTGACTCATGCCTATACGACACAAGTGTCCTAACCTCTTGTGCCAAAGTTGGTAACTATTCAGACAGCCAGAGTGCACATCCTGCGTCAAATAATTGTTTGCCACCGTATCGGGAACATTTACTGTATAATCAAGTACATACAGTCCACCACAGGGCGAAGCATGAAGAACGGAATCACCTGTAAAACGAAAAGTATTATTTTTATAAAAATTACATCCACTTTTATCAAAAACACATATAAAACCCTTATCAACAGCTTTCTGTACAGATAACAGATTGGCTTTTAAATCAGGAACAAAAGCAACGTCACTGATCCTGTTGACAACGTTCTCTGGTGTATTTATTAAGACATTACCAATTCCGCAGCACTGTATTTGTTCTCCGTTTGCGACTGTGACGCTACCATTATTCATTAAAGAAATATCTTGAAACCAATCACGTCTAGAAGTCATATTTTTGGAGCATCCCGAGTCTACGTACCAAAGATCCTTATTAGAGTGGCCAGAAGTGTTGAGAGCAGTAAATGTGGAGTCGTTTCCTTTTACACCATTAGCTTTCTCCTTCTTATATCTAAGTGGACAGTCCGGCCTTTTATGTCCAGGCACTTTACAGTCGTAACACACTATTTCTTTCTTCTTAGATTTAGATTTCAGTCTGGCATTGAAAACGGAATCCATTGGTGCAGCTGCATTTTTGGACATCTCGTTCAGCAGTTTCGATTTCACTAAATCAGTTGTGACGTCGACATTACAGTTCTCTAGCGCCATAATAAGAGGCTCATATTTTGGGGTAAGACCTCCCAAAAGTATAGCGGCAATCGAGGTATCTTCTATTAACTTGTCAATATCCGCCAAGTCCTGTGCTGTTGACATAACTGAATTAATGTACAGTTCGATATTATCGAAGTCTGACAGACTTAATCTGTACAGTTTACGCTCTAAAGCTAGTCTTCGTCCCATGCCTTTGTCCTCAAAAGCTTTCTGCAAACATTTCCACGCTTCGGCTGCAGTTTTTGCACATCTGACGTGCGTAATAGCTCAACCGTCTACTGTTAAGCAAATTTTTGCAAGTGCTTTTGCGTCGTTTCGTACCTTGATCGAGGCGGGGTTAGTGTCATCTTCTGTATAACCACTAACTGTTGCCCATAAATCCTCGTGTAAAAGGTAATTACGCATCTTGAACTTCCATGTAGGATACCCATCTTTATTCTTCAGGCAAAAAGAAGGAATCGAAGATGAATTCGACGAGGTTGACTTATTAACACCTGAGACATCTCCAGATTCTTTTGACATTATATTTTACAAGTCACACGAAAAATACACTATAATTATTAAATTATAACTTTACACATGCACGCTCTTATCCCTCGTGCTGACTAACGCGCTCGTGCTGATAACGTGTTGTAATATTGAGGCGAAAGGTGCTTACGTTAAGTATTATCGAGGAAATAGTAAAAGAGATGTTACTGTCACAAGTGTTTAATAATGAAGTAACTAGGTAAACAAGAATCATAAAAATATTGAATAAAAGAATATGTCAAATAGAATATGCCTAATATAAAAGAAAGATAACTTATAAAGAGTCTGCACAACAAGAGATTAGACTATCTACAACAGACACTTATTATTTACCTCTATTGTTGTTTTATATAAGATTGACAGTATCATTTATTCCGTGACAGACACTGGTGGTACGTTTACCTTAGTAACATAAACATTTCGACATTGTGACATTTCTAGCAATAGATCTACGGCAGACTTTTTTTTAATAAAAAAACAGTCAGTGTCACCAGGTGTTTTTATTCTAAATATACCGACAAAAACAAAAACGTTGTTGACTAAACAGGCCAAAATTTAATTCTATAATTTAAACATGACGTTAAAGTTTTTTTTGTAAATTAATATGTTCTGATAAGAAGTACAATTATACCTATTCGTATGCGGCATTTAAAATGAAAATGAAAAATATTTATTTGCATAGACACAGTGCAGGGATGTTTAAATATATTATGGTCATGTGTATCTAGCTTGCATGCAAGCGTGCAAATAATATGTAAATGTCAATTAAATTATTAAAAAGTCCAACGAGAATTAAAATAACTAACTCAAATAACTATACAATGTCAAATTGAATTAATATACATTATTTACATAATAGGCATAATCATAAAATTCGTCAAAGAGGCGGAGTAAAATTACATAACTAAATACTAAAAATTCTTTACGAGAAACGCCTTAACGCTATAAAAACACCGTTCCAGAAGCCAGTTTGTTAGACTGCGTTTAAAGGCGTTTCCCGCTAACATCTTTATTTCCTCTGACAGGTGGTTGTAAATAACAATGCACATGTTGTACACGTTTTTCTTATATATAATTTTGTGACTCCGAGGGTGATACAAAAGGTTCGTAATTTTTGGCCGTGTTTGCCTTTCCAGAACTTCGCCACGTGTTTTAAAATACGAAGGGTGTGACCTAACAAAATTATATATTTCTCTCAAGTGCAGCAATTTCAGACCAGCAATTTTAAACCAGACTTGAGTACAGCAATTTCAGATTTTATAAACTAGGTACCCCAAGATATTCTATTTGTTTTGTTGTGTTCCAGGTTTTCCAGAAGATCCCAGCTTCCTCCATGATTCTGAACAACTACGATCCGTTCTACTCCCCCCTGCTATCTAGACTCGACGGCATTTTCGCAAGATTAGGTATGTATAAGTAAATAAATATCAACGATCTTACACAAGTTGAACTATTTAATACCATGGTAAGCTCCACAAGGCTTGTGTAATGGAAACTAGACGATAGATATATTTTAAAGATATAAATACATGGGAAACTATATTCATGCTCATCACACAAATAATAACGGGATTCGAAGCTAGGCTAAAAAGGTCGTCAATTAAGTTTGACTTCCAACCTGGCGACATGTTTCGAACTGTCTGGGAGTGTTTTCCCAGCGGGGTCGCTTTTTATTTTGTGAATTGTTATTTTTATTAACGTCACGCGTTTTCTTGACTTTTCGTTCAAAGTAATATTGATAAAATAGGTATATTCTAGACTCTCCATACAAACATAGTTTGGATCTTATTTCAAAGCGTATGCTGGAAATACCATGAAGCTTTTTAAACACAATGGGACCCGCCATATCTAGATCAAAAACTAGTTGTGTTGCTAGAAGTTTAGATAGAAAAAAAGATAGTGATTAGATTTTTTTTTCATACTAAGTCTCTAGTCGTTTTTTTAGGGTTCCGTACTTAAAGGATAAAACGGACCCTATTACTAAGACTCCGCTGTCCGTCCGTCGGTCTGTCTCTCTGTCTGTCCGTTTGTCACCTGGCTGTATCTCATGAACCGTGATAGTTAGACATTTGAAATTTTCACAGATTATTGTATTGATTTGATTATGTATTTGATTGTTGATTATTGGATTGTGTTTCTGTTGCCGCTATAACAACAAATACTAAAAAAATAGAATAGCCTAAATATTTAAGGGGGCTCCCATACAACAAACGTGATTTTTTGCCGTTTTTATAGATGGTACCTACGGAACTCTTCGTGCGCGAGTCCGACTCGCACTTGGCCGGTTTTTAATATAATAATTTATAGCAACAAAAACTAGACCATGCTACTAGGGTCCTATGTAGCACATTATAGATGATGCTTGTATCCTTTTTTATTGTATTTTTTCGTTGTTTTGTGTTCTAAATTAATTAATTCTTATTCTTATATGGTGGAGTATAAAAAGTTTCAAGTGCAGCTTTTTGAATGAGAACCAAACTAAGTTTGTATGGAGAGTCAAGCTCGTCAATATATTAAGAAACAGATCATTATTTGTACTTATGCTCCGCTACAAAATCGACTCAATTTGTTTCCGTCTAAATCTCTAATTCCGTCTTTTACCGTACACTAATCCCTGAAACTGTTCTACTAGTTTTCGACCCTATTATCTGCGTACTAAGGTTCAAAAGTGGTAGGCCTTTTCCTTGGCTTACTTGAGATAATTTGATTTCGCCGAATTGCATGAAGTCCATTCCAAAAGGAACTCTACCTTGCTAGGTATAAGGTTCCAATTCAATTGAAAGGTTTATAAAAAGTCGGCCACATAAAATAATCTAACCATACGCAATCTGATAAACGGGGTAGCGGTAATTCCGTTTTTAATGACGTCATGATTCTCATGTGCTTAATACGGCTTTAATCTCTGATGAGCTTAAATTTCGGATAATGTTTAAGTAATTGGTTCTATCATATTTCTTGATGTTATTTTGCAGCAGTGTTTCCTAAACGAAATGTTACTAGATGGACTTCTGGCATGCTTATAAGATAGGCCATAAGCAGGGTTAATAACTTCATCTGAAACCTTAAATTAGTGGATTTAAGCCCATGAGATCACAATTAAAAAGTTAGCAGGAGACGTCACCATGGCAACCAACTAGCGATGTTCTCATAAACCACTGTTTTATCTCGATAATCGTCACTCTAGAATGGCAATAGGGCAGTTTCCTCATGTTACAATTAATAACGTGGTGTTATTATATGGATTGCAAACCGTTTATTCTATTTATAGATACCGTATATTCAAATCTATTTATTGCAATAAAGTGTACATTGCAAAATATAATCCAACTTATTAAAAACATAATGGAACTAGAAAGTTTAGAAAAATCGTGTATTATTTTTTTTATTGTCCAAGAGTAAATTCAATACTGCCAATACTTTATTAATAATAATAACAGAATTGTATGCCTACTACGGTACGGTATGCACCTAAACGCGGTATTTCACGACGACCAAAATAGTAATTTACACAAAAAAAATGTACAAATAGACAGCAGTGACGGTATAGGTACTTCTGTGTCAATTAAGTTGTATAAAGTGTGTCGACTGCCCATAGGGAGGTCCGTCATTTTTAAATGTTTTGCCATTTATTTCCTTTGTAGTTGCTCCCATACAAACATATTAATCCTCTTTAAAAAACAGGTTCGAATTGCATCGAAAAAACCGTAGTAAGCATGATTCGACTATTATGATAATAAAAGAAAACAATGCCTATTGTACTCACTTTACTGCGCGATAAGGACGCAGCATTCGTTTTCGTCATCCTTAAGAGTCCGCAGTAAGCTCGATTCTCCATACAAACGTAGTTACGCTCTCATTTTAAAACTACGTGTTGGATTGTAACGAAACTTTGCATGTTCAATGAAATGAGGTATATCTATGTCTGAAATTAGTTTATGTAGCTTCAGATACCATGATAAAAAAAATACAGCGAATTTAAGTTTTTCATACAAAACTAGTTTTTGCTGTATTTAGTTTGTTTTATAAATTGGAACCATATAAACTAATTACAGACATAGATATACCTCATGTCATTGTATATGCAAAGTTTCGTCATAATCCAACACGTAGTTTTAAAATGAGAGCGTAACTACGTTTGTATGGGAAGGTGAAATTCGGTCGAGCTTACTGCGGCCTCTTAAGCCAATGCCTCGTTGGGCACGCAAATGATGTGTCTGAGGAACAATTTTAGTGAATAGTTGAATATCTGGTGTTTAATAAAGCAAATAAATGATGCCAACAGCTAGTTTTTATGAAAGAGGTGTGAGTCGAATAATGCCCGAGAGAGGTAGATAAATAATATATATTTGATTACCCCTACATACAAAGTATAATTACCTATATTAAACCAGCACTATAACAACAGACTCTTCCTCTTTATTTTATTACTTAGTTTAGATATTGAATTTTATGGTTGTTACTCTATAAAGTGGGTCTCTATAACAGTTATGTCGCGTATTGATGGATTGTTAATGATTTAATTTTGTAAAATTAAAAAATATATATATTTTTTTGTTTCAGGTTTGGCTCCTGTGGAGAATACAATGGACACAGGAGCACAAGTCGGCGGGCAGAGCCTTAGCGAAGTGAAACTTGAGTCGTGTAGGGAACAACTCATCTGCGTCATGTACGCAAGCCCTGCCAAATACGCGCCGTACAGCAACCTCGTGTCGGCTCAGTTGAGCAGGTAAGCAATCTGGTTACCTTAGCATGAGAGATAGATCTATTCTTTAAAGAACCTCTTATCTGCCTTATGTACGCAAGCCCTGCCAAATACGCGCCCTACAGCAACCTCATTCTCCTGCAATCTGGTTGGCTTAGTCTAAGCTGCAGGAAAAAGTAAACGTCAAGTCTGTGGGTCAGATATACTCAACGGCCTTTACAATGCAAGGTGCATCCAGTATAATAATGCATTTAGAGTGATTTTGGGACTGGAATCCATGTTTACCGAGGCGCGCACATACTGCTATGATACTGTCTGGTGCAAGAAAACTGCCTCACTGCTAGACAGGGTGCACGGGAGTATTAGCAACAGCATTCTTCAAGTCATAGCCAATTGGCTAATTGTCCTCTGTGTGGAAACTCAACCAGAGGACCAAATCTACACAATCAATTACGAGTATATACGTACTAACGTAGGCTAAGAATAAATAACACCGATTGGACCACCATTGTTGTCTTTTACAATAAATAGAAATTAAGCAATTAATTTTTGTTTTTAAGTAGTAACGCTGCTAACGAAAATTATATTTTTTTAAATCATAGGATAAAAGCGACGGGCCATGAATGCCTGTGGTCGCCGGTTCAAATCCGGCTCGGAACATTTAATTTTTCAATTAATCCTTTGTTTTAAAAAATTATAAAATAAGCAATGTAACTTTGGAGTAAGGTAGGAAACGGCCCATTTGTTATGCTTACAGCAAGCTCGTATTGGCTCAGTTGAGCACCTGCTCAACTGAGCCAATACGAGCGAATACATAAGCAATTTGGTTTGGTTTGGTGGACTCAATCTAAGCGACCTGAATATATTGCGCTGTGCAAGGTAGTGGATAGGGGAGCCAACAATGCACGGCCCAATAATGTTCAGCCTCATAATCCGCGTCCTCTTTTTGTGGACTCGTATTAGGTCGTGCATTATCAGCCCGGACAAAAGTGGCTTCCAATTATTGCCCCGGAAAGTTTGCTCAGGGTGATAATGCACGGCCCAATAATGTACAGCCCAGTAATCCAAGTAAAATATGGTCGCGGAGAGGTGTGGTAGTAAAATTCTACCAATAAAATGCGTGTGCGAGACCAAAAAAATACTCTTGGTGGTTTTTTTTTCTCGCACAATACTCCGGTATTTCGCTCAGTTCAGCAGATAGCTCTATTGGAAACAAATCCAATTTAACATGTTTTCATAAAAACGTACATACATACATACATTCACGCCTTTATCCCTAAAAGGGGTAGGCAGAGCACATGAAACTTGTGTTCCAGTACTACTTTTAGCATAAATGTGGGTATAAAAGATCGACAAAATGTGTTATCGCAGTGACAGGTTGCTAGCCCATCGCCCACAACACACTTCAACCCTGTTCCCTTAGTCCACTCTTACGACACCCCCAGGAAGAAAGGGGGTGGTGCTATTCTAACCCAACAAGTCAAAATGGAAATATATTAATTAAAAAATCGAAGATCTCTTCCATGACACATGTAATACAACACAGACGCATACA
Source organism: Epinotia demarniana (assembly GCA_945867215.1). Classification (NCBI taxonomy): domain Eukaryota; kingdom Metazoa; phylum Arthropoda; class Insecta; order Lepidoptera; family Tortricidae; genus Epinotia; species Epinotia demarniana. The sequence continues at coordinate 18,150,788 of OX244280.1, forward strand.
AAAGAAAAATAATAATAATAATAATTCAACATCTTATTTACATCATTCAAACTATTTTTTTATTATTTTCATTATCAAAGAACAAAAGAGATACATAATAATAGTAATCCATGTTTGTTAGAGATGTACAAGGTCTCTACGCATCTAAATAAACTGCCTGTGTTTATTTCGACTAACTAATCACTCTTGAGAGATGTATAAGGTCTCCAAGCGTCAAAAATAATATACATTAATCTAATAGGTATTCTCACAGGTGTATAATGTCTCTAGGCGTCAAAATTATAATGATGAAATTATATAATCAAATGAGAATAGAGTAATTCCGCTCAACACTGTAATGTCTTTCTTGCAAACTTGGCTTACCACAACTTATAAGGAACGAAATTCCAACCAGATGAGTTCTTATACTTATCACAATTTTATACCGAAGCTCGAATTGGAATCTTCAAAACAAAGATACTTATATCTCCAGGGAAATTCAGTGTAGGTACGAAACATAAATATCGACTTTTAGAAGTTTGTTTTCGCAAGTTCCAGGTGTTATTACTACATGGAATTCATAAGAATGGCATTTACTCTCTTTGAAAGGCAAAACTTGTTGCGCAACATTCTCTTTGTTTAGACGTACAAGGATGATGTGTTTATAGATATTATTATAGACTGGAAAACTCGGCGTGAGTGGTAACGTGTAAAAGTATTGTTTATTTCATCACAGTTCCCAAAAAAGGGTTACATAACACGCAGCATGATAGATATACAGGGTGACATTTTAATCAGTGTCCAAATTCAAGTATACGATTCTTCGGCAAAATTATAAAATACGTTTTGTTTGTGTCATATCATTCACTACAAAAAAATTAGTAATTGCTGCTTAAATTTATCCCAAAAAAACCTTACCGCGCGGGCACCTCAGTGGGTAGTAAGGTTTGTACTCTCCGCGCGGTACTGAATGCCCAGTAACCACGCAGTACGGATAATTCTTTTGAGATAGACAAATTATAATTTTAAAAATACCTACCAGTTTTTTTTCAAAAATGGAGTCTATTAGTGATACCAAATGCCTACAAAAAATTCGGACACTGATTAAAATGTCACCCTATATATATATCACGTTGACTGCAAAACTGTATTCGCTCCATTTAAACGACTTCAAAAAATAAGGATGTTCTCAATGCGTTGTTTTTTTTTAAAGATAATCCTTCCCAGGTCCAATGGTCATCAAGTCAGGGTCTGTTGATGGTATCCTGGGGAAATCAAATAAACTCTTAAAGTAAAGCGAAGTACTAAATTGAAGTCGGTTAAAGCTTTGTTACCCGAGCGCCGAAGGAGAGGAGGGTTATGTTTTATTAAAAATATTATTTAATTAACCTAATGTTCTATGTCTTAACGCCCGTTTTTTTTTTCATTTAGGTAATACGTAAACACTTTAAGAGTAATTAAGATTCCTGTCGGTTACCGAAAGATTTCGTCAGCATCTACTACGATATCCACGGAAAGATGTTACTCACTTGGACTATGAAACTTGATCATTAAAAATCTTTCTCTGCATTCCCCTCTTCGTCGCTTGGACGCTATGCAATCGACATCCGAGCAGAGGTCCTTGTCGACTACAGATTGTTCATTTTATATATCTTTGATATCATCATCATCTTATATCAGCCGAAAGACGGCCTCTGCTGCAAAGGGTGCCACAATAGTCATTGTGGCACCCTCCCCCACTCCCCCAACATTTACCAGGTCATCAAGTCCACCTAGTGGGGTTCTACCCACGCTGCGTCTTCCGGTACATGGTCAATATTTGGGAACCTTGCCGCCCCCATGGCACCCAATTGTCTGACACACACATAACTAATGCCTATTCGAACACGTCATCCCTACATATGCAAGAGGGGCTTCACTTAAGTTTTTTTACCTACACGTGCAATGTGCCCCACGCAGTGCCACTTAGGGTCGCCGACCTGGAGACCGAGACGATAGTAGGCCTTCTAGAAATAAAAAGAAAAGTCTCAGCCGTATTCCTGGATCTCTCGAAGGCATTCGACACAGTTGATCACGAACTCTTGTTCTCTAAACTGGGTGCCTATGGCATAAAAGGAAAAACTGCTAAACTGCTGAAATGTTATTTATGATTCCAGGGAACTAAACGAGCTCCGCCGCCCTGTCTCCGACAACCCCGAGATCCTGCGTTTCTTCCGCTACATGCGCGCGGCGCGGCGCGGGCAGGAGGGCGCGGACTGCGCGCGCGCGCACCCCGGCTGCGCGGCCAGCGCGCCCGCGCACACCATGATCGCCGCCTACCACGACATCAACAAGCTCGTTACTGCGAGGAAACTCAGGAACTAGGTACTTGATTGAAAAATTGTCTCTCTTAGGGGAACTAATGTCCAGTAGAGATGATGGTAACAAAATAACATTGGCCAATTTTTGTGGTTGCTGTGCGCTTCTGTTCTTTAGAAGGCAAGTTAAGCTGATCCTGGGTGTTATGACAGCAGTTACCAAGCAACGTTGGTCAATTAAGGACGACTGTCTGAGCTTCTGTTGTAGGCTGGTTAAGCTGATCTTGGTCTATGACAGCTATTGTTACCAAGCAACGTTGGTCGATTAGAGCGACTATCTGAGTACTTTCACCCTTAAAAGGCATATTAAGCTGATCTTGGTTGTTGCATATGACAATATTCGTAACCAAGCAAGAAGTCTTCAAGCCTTGAAAACTTCCAACAATCAAGTTTCTCGTTTTATTTATTTTTTGACATTAGATTGTTTTTCTAGAAAAATTCTAGACTAGTATTTTTTATAAAAATGTTTACTTACTATAAATTTTACTTTTTATGATTAATGAAAAGCCGCGGGCCCGCGGCGCTAAAGTTACAACTCGTCAGCGCAAGAGATATGACGCGCGGGTCCGCAGCGCAGCAGCAGCGCGGGCCCGCGCGTCATATCTCTCTCACTACCAACACATTTAATATGTATCTCACTATCTCTATCACACTCAGCAGCGCGGGCCCGCGCTTCACACGCGACGCGCACGTCACGCGGCCGCTCTGCCGAGTTGTAGCTTTAGCGCCGCGGGCCCGCGTTCGGACCGCGTTCGATGTGTGTTTGAAGTGTAGTTTCAATGCTTTACAACTTGCGCTGGTGCCGCGCAGCATACGCGCCGCGCAAATACGCGTTCGGTGGGTAGAGTCCTTAAAATGGGAGGACCACGGGATAGCGCAGAGGTTATTTCGGACTCGCAACGACTAAAACCCTTCTCGACGTATTTCGGACGGCTCTGGGATCTTATTCTATACTGCATACCATTTGCGGGGAGATTCATTTAGAATGGTACGTCAAGGTTAACTAAAGTGATGTTTTGCTTCTTAAGTCACGTCTAACCTCTGACGCAAAACGTATGCGTTTGACATCGAGATTCCGTTTTGTGACAGCCGGTGACTCGTAACTATTATTTTTGAAGGAACATAAATAAATGTAAAAGCCCTTTTATAGGTAGACCGCTTAAATCGGTCCTCGCCTGCGCGGTGCGCGGGTTCAGGGGTAGGACGCTAACAGGACGCGGGCGGCTCGCCGGGCTTCGAGATATATGGCGCCAAACTGGCAATTTTAGGCCAAAAAAACGATTTTTGTATGTCTTTTGTAAAAATGAATTAAAAGTAAAAATTTCTTGTGCGTTGTTTGAGATGTCAATAAGGAACATAGTTATTTGTAGATTTTTTTATGTAAATGTGCATAGAGAACATACATATATCGATAACAGAGCTATTTTGGGACATGTTACAGGATAAAAGTATGTTTGCGACTTCAAACGATCGTTAACGACAAATATTTGAATTTAAGGCTATTTAGGTCTGACAGAAACGTATGCTAAATTGGGTTTTATCTATAAATATCATCTATTTTTAACGGAAGGTCAATGTTAATAATATCATATCCTCAAAGTTTTTTAGCTGGTGTGAGTTATTAGGTAGATTCCTGGTTAAAGTCTCATTGTAGGGGTAGACCGGACTGATGGATCTGGACGCCCCCGAAGTTGTCCGAGAAGCCATCGACCAAAAATATTTATTTAGTTCAAGCGATTCGACACAACGACCCTCAAACAGTCAGTGGTCTATGACAAGACAAAAAAAAACAATAAAATGCTTTCTCATCTCTAAAAGGTTAAAGAACCACTGATTTAGACCCTTTCACATCGCCATAACTGTCGTTTTCAATGTAATCATAGTAAGTTTTTCTGGGTATTTAATTATAGTAATTTTTCATGTAGTAGCTTTCGTCATACCTTATTCCAGATAGCATTATATTTTAAACGGACAATTTTGTCGTTGCGTTATTAGGCAGGGTTGCGCGTGGCGTTTCTTTTTGTAGGTATTTAGGTTATCAAAGGGAACCATGCTACTAATTTCGATAATTTGTGTTATTCAAATAATAATATTTCTTTTGCGTATCACGATAGCTTTCCTTCAAATCATTTAAGGATTAATGTACGATTTTCCTATTCTTATATGGGTATAAACTTTTTTTAATAAGTAGCTAATTTCAGTGGTATATTTTTTTAATAATCATGATATTGCTTCTATTTTTTTATGAAACACATAGTTATTTCAATAGGGTTTAGTTATGTTGCCCCAGAATAATTATATATCTATATTTTTTCAGAAACCAGGAAGCATCATGAAGTTTCGTCGAACTAGTGACTACAAAAAAAATCGATGAAATGTATTATTACATACACTACAGGATTCCGGTGTCATTTTAATTTCGAAATCTATCAATTATTGATTGCAAAAATTGAGTAATAGCATTAAACTTAAGGTTTACATTTGAAGCAATTTTCAAGTGTCAGAATCACTTAACGCAACAGCGTGTGTCTCCCGTTAAGTGGTATGAGTAGTTTTAGCTAAATATGAATTATCAAAAACTGCGAATCTTTGCGTAAAGATTTTTCAATCAGCTATGCTAAGAAATGGCAGTAAACTAATCTTTATGAAAAAATTGTGTGATTAATATTTTTTAAGGAAAACAACTATATTTTTTAACAACATTGTTAAAGATTTCATTATAGTTCAGTCCAGTAGTATTTCAGTTGTTCAAATGGAAACATCAAAGTTTGGATAAACGCGATCTGCGATCTTCCTTGAAGTGAATCAGAGGACTCCATTTAATGGTAAGATAAAATCGATGTATAAAGGGATACCCTTTAGTCAAAGTTTGGTTACAGGCAGTGGCTACAGATTGTAATAAGACCTATTGTTGAAGACAAGATAACCAAATCTTTGTTCGATTTAATTTAATTTCTCTCGGACTTAGTATTAATTTTATATGCATGTATAAGTCGTCTGTTTATTTGATATCGTGCTAAAATCAAAATAGGAATGTCACTATGTTGGATTGCTTCACTTAAAGTGACAACTTTAAAAAACTTTAAGTGACAAACGTTGAGAACAATGAAAATTAGACATAATTTTCATGGTTCACAATGTTTCTATTAATTGAATACATACAAGACCGGAAAGTAAATGAATATTCACCTTTTCATGATAATCCTTTGTATACGCATTATGTTATCTAAAATTGACCAATAATATAAAATTAAAAACGGTTTTTCCCGATTGAAGTCTAGGTTGAGGTGTAAGTGTAGAATTCTTAAGGTGGTTGAAAATAATCGTTTTCGCAAAGTATCACGTGACAAACTAATTTCTCAAATTATTCTAGTTTATACAAGTTTATTCTATAAAGGTCTAAAGCGGGAATTTCGCGCAAATGGGAAGCCAGTTTATGAAAGATTGTTACATAAGTTTCTTAAAATATCAAGCCGAATGTCAAAAGACGTTTTGTATGGCGATCGAACAACTCAGCAGTACAGGGGCCGTAGACAAGGTTACAATCGACAAGCGCTAATGCCAATAGAAAACGAATAAAATGTATGGTAATGACAGATGCCGACGAAACACTTTTCGTTAACATCTGTCATTCCCATACATTTTATTCGTTTTCTATTGGCGTTAGCGCTTGTCGATTGTAACCTTGTCTAGGCCCCCTGATCGGCATAGAAAACTCCAAAGTGAGTCTGAGACATATTAAAATGTTATGAAACGTCTGTGAGGTCGAATATCGCTCGACATGACTGTGTCGAATCCAAAATGTTCCGTACTAAGCGCGCCGGCATCGCGAGTGTTCCCAAATAAGGAACGCGAATCGGTTCGAAACAAGTCGAGCGATATTCGACCCGAAAGAAGTGAAGGACCCGTTTTATTATATTTGAATACATTATTTATTATTTATCAGGTGTGAATTTCACTAAGCCTGTGGAAATGTATTTACCATTCAGAATATGTCACTGAGTCTATATAAAATGTCTTCATTTTAATAAAAACACATTTGATACCCAAGTTTTGGTTTAATAACCGCAACAAACAGTAGGTATTACTATTTACTACCTATACTAATATTGGTTTTTATTGCTTATTTTATTTATTAAATTTGATAGAACGTATTATTTCTTGAATCTAATTGTATTTTAATGGGTGTGTGAATGTAATTTATTGTATGTTTGTGTATAGGCAAAATGAGTTGAATCTTGTTAATATCTTGGATTTAGGAATGGTTTTAATTATTAAAAGTAATCTAAGTAGGTCATAGAAAAAAACTGACCTATGGTGTTATTTTTAAAAACAAAAAGGTCTTAATTTAATTCGAAGTGTTTAGTTTATGGTTATTTCGTGTCGTTTTTAATAAAATAAAGTATGGTTTTTTGTTAGTATTATATTTTACCACTTGTAATCTTTCTTATGTAAAAATGCACTTTACATCAATTATGCTACTAGACAAATAACAATTTAATAAACGTTATGAACATTATTTATTTAAGTTTTTTTTCAATTTTACATCATATATTACTTATTTTTAACTAGGTACGTACTACGTAGTAGGTATAATTCTTATTATTCTAACAACAACGTTTTTATTATACCTGAACTACACTTATATTTTACATTGTACTTAAGTTTAGAACTGTGGCCCATTTCACTAAGCAACAAGTTGCAATTTTACACGTCTTAACAAAACAGTAAAATATCGAACTATGTAACTTGTTCGCTAGTCAATACTAAAACTTGTAAAATGTCATCACAGAAGACTATGTTCAGCAGTTTTACAATTCTCGCATACGATTCAATCGGTCAGGTACGAGGTAGCGTCGCTCGTGGCGGGCCTCCGTGCTCTCGCCCCGCTGCCGGCGGTCAAACTGGCGGGACTGTAAAAAACACATCCTTAAAAAAAGGACATTGTTAGAACATGATTCGAGCACTAATTTCGAAGCAAACCGTCACCGGCTACCGTCAGAAGTAACCTCTCTTCTTAAATACTGGTACCTTAGTCAGAGAAACTGTGAGATGGGCTGTGTTCTCTCGTATGACTAGGTTGGAGTGGGGGGTGAGACGGGGGGCGGGGGGCTTAGTTACCCCAGCTTTTCAACCTTTCCATCTATAGGTTGAGCGGTACCAGCGCATGTTCGGTTGATGGAGTTTGGAAAGGGAAAGGAAGGCGCTGCAACATGTTGGCTCGGCGATTTGCGGGGTGTACTAGAGAAGTAAAGCTAGCGCTATTTAGGGCATACTGGAGCTTCAACATCATGGCAGGTGCGGAACACTCCGCACTGCTCCGTCGACGACGTCAGAGGGCCATAAATCTTAATGTTTTGGCTGAGAAAAAAAGCGCTTGTAAAGATCAAAGGAGTGTCCCTTCTGTTCTTGTACTATTGTTTATTATGTGATCATGGCAAATACCAGTAAAAGTAAATACATTGTGACTTTTCTATGTATTAAATTATACAGGCATTCTCCATTACACAAGTGTTATTTTATTTAATATTGGCGGACTTGTTCTATTCCTCTAAAATTAGGTATGCCATTTTTTTTCATGTTGTGCCTGATGAGGTCAGTTAAGTGTTTTGTTTGATGAGGTCATTTGAAAATAAAATAAATGTTTAACAATTATGACATTGGTCGGCTGGTCGACATGACGTATTAAGGCTCTCTCAGAGAAAACCTAAAATTGATAAAACTTAAACTCCTCTGATGTATAAAATGTGCTTTGTTTGAAAAATACCTCAAAAGTTACTCTTAGATGGAGAGGAGAGAGGACGAAGGTGTGTCAGAAACGGGGTAAAATGTACTTACTTTATCGCCGTGGTGTTTAAGAGGTCGCCTATAGTTTGACAGGTCCACGTTAAAATGTCTTATTCTATTTATACCATAAACGTACGGTTGGTTTGGTCTGTGATTAAATCCATTCGAATTAACGTTTACATATGCATCACCATAGTGAATTTGTCTACCATCATAATCAGAATTCATCACTGGTGGTTTATCATGTACATTGGCGTATCCATCATTTTCAAACCGCCTATTATAAGGATTGTTTAAGTTGTAGTGGTGGCTATGCAGAGGATTAATATTTCTTTGCAATAAAATATTCCTTTGTGCGATGCTTCGCTGTTCATAGTCAATTGAAGGACGGTTATTGTACTTTAATTCACCTCTCTGAATGTTTTTGACCGGCCTTAATAAATTGTTGTAAATGCCTGGTTTGCCTCCCCCAGTGTTACGCATTTTATAGCGAACCATCGTATTAATATCTGTCATCCTATTTTCAAAATCTTCTAGTTGGCGTTCAGGAGTACCTTGTATACCATACCGTGATTCTCTAGTGCTAAGTCTTTTAAAATGTTCAAGATTGGGAGTATCAGTAGCAGTGGTAAATTGTCTCATGTCATTGAGTGATTGAACATCCGCTGCAGACAGTGAATTAAATTTATGTTTACGTGATAAATATTCTGATACTAGATGGTCCATGTTCGAAAAGTCTCTTCTAGGCTTAACAGTGTGTCGCTGTTTTTTCGTTGTAATTTTCAATTCTTCTCCTTTTCGGCCAATGATTCTCTTCATAGTTCCTGGTTTAAATCGTGATAGTGCGAATGTATCGGCGTCGACAGGTCCGCCGTCGGGCAACCGCGCTCCAGGATCAATGACAAAGTAGTTCTTAAAGAAGCGATCTCTGACCTTTTCAACACGACCCTTGATTTTTTCTCTGGAATAATATCAAAATTTGGCTTAACCATCTGACTGTGAAAGACTTGCTCCAAGTAATAGAATTTTATAATACGTTTTTAGGTTTTAATAAAAAAAACCAGAATTGACATAAATAACTCACCGTAATGCATGTTTGCGATGTTCGTTTGCTGGAGAAGAGGTATCTTGTAATTTATTGAATTTATTTATAATTTGTCGGTCGTTTGGCTCTGTAAGTTTTTCAGGGGTATAATTATCTACCTGAGGGAAATAATGTAGATGATTAAAACGAATTCGAAATAGAAACGAATAGGAGAATTCATTCGACAAGGCATTATGTAAGAAGCGTCCTCAATTTTTAACGTCACCTACGTCCTACCAGTAAAAATCTACGCTTTGAAAACTGAATTCACCTGTAGGTACGGGGCACTCAGTTTACTTTCAGGTAACCCGTAATTCAGCTAACTACTGGTGTAACTGTAAAATGTGTGTGGTGGTTGGAATTAAGTTTTACCCCTTGTACGATACAGGTTATGTGTCAGGTATTGAAGTGCAAGTATAAGACGGGGTTAGCGAAGTAAAAAAATGCATAAATACATAACTTCATCTACTGACTTTGAGCTCGTATTTAGGCTTTAATATCAATACGCTTCGGTTGTTTTTAAATTGAATATTGGCAAAACCATTAACCAAAAATTGTGTTGTGTTTGCCACAATGAACTTGCAGTTAAGGAGCATATTTCTAAAATATTACAAAAGGCGGAGATAAACGCATGAATTCATCTTAGGTGCAGTGGGGTAGGTAAATTGAACTGAACTCCAAGAACTTTAACGTAGGTCAATATAGAAACTCTGAGTTTACCTTCAGATAATAAATGGAACATTTACCCCGTTATTCATAAAGCTTAAGTAACCTATGTTAATTACAATGTGTTTTGTCCCTTTCCCACAAACAAAGTAAGTAAGTGAGATACCAGGAGAATTTTATTTAGTTCACTATTTATACTAGCAATTTAGTTACGAATATTGTTCAAAATCGAACTTAATGTATAAATTAAGTAGGATATATATATGAAACTTTTGACAGCAATTTTTAAATATTAGTAAGTGACTATAGATTTAGATTTAGATTTTAGATTTATTTATTTCGAGATAAAAATTACAATATAGATTCGCATACAATGTCAAAATTATAAGAATCAGAATAGTAGAAGAGTAATAGTCAGAATTATATTATGTAATCTTACGACATTAGGTTCATGTATACCTACATTATTTTTATTTTTCTATAATAAAGATCAATAATACCCATATATTATGTGTTCCATAATGCCATGCTTACCTTGTGCAACCTGAAACAATGACGAAAAAATATTAATGCAATCATTTTAAAGGAAAAGAGCAAGCTCTTACTTACAGAGAGGAAAATCTGGCGGCAGATTCTAGGGCAAATCAGGAAGGAAGACGGGAATTGGCAGCGGAGGAAAAATAGGGAGCTGGAAGAACTGACAGCCATGGCGAACATAATTGGTGAAGTCAAGGAAGCGCAACTTTGCTGCCTCGGCCACCTGCAGAGGATGGGAGACGATTGCAGTGAAGAGAACGTATGTGGGTCGGCCCAATGGAAAACGCCTAGTAGGCCGGCCAAGGTACCGCTGGAGTGACGAAGCCCTCAAAGATCTAACCACCCTTGGGGAAACCAACTGGCGCGAGCTGGCACAGAATAGGGAAGAATGTCATTCTCTTGTGTTAGAGGCCAAGATCCTCTTTGGATCATCAAGCCAGCACAGTAAGTAGGGTAACTAAGTAATGATTATTAAGTAACTATAATACTATTGATACGAGTAAGTGTAATACTGACAGTTTACGAGTATACAGTACGACATCAAGTCTTGAGTTTTATTTTCCCAGATACAGACGTTTTTACTCATAAATAGTACGCACAGTATAACTAGGCCGAGAGTAGTGTGTCATACTGTCGATAAAGTACAAAATACAGCATACAGATTACGCCTTAAATAATTGACTAAGACTCAAAAACAGAACCTAAAGTCTATTCATCCGTACGTGTCTTATCATGTAAACAAACACTTCTCGAGGACATTAAATTACTTTTTTTCTGGGAATACACAATGACCATCGCTTAAAATGTTGTTTACATATTAACATACATTCCTTAACCCCTAAAAGCGGTAGGCAGATCACATGAAATTTGGGTTCCATCGCCACTTTTAGCATAAATGTGAGTTCGTCCGGTTGTCTATAAATGTTTATTTTATCGTCCTTTCCAATCACTAATCATATTTGACGTCATGTGTGGTTTTATGATAATATGAAATGTCAGAATGAATAGACTTTTAGAAATATTGTGGGTGATATGGATATAGAACTGGGTCTATGGTGATGAGATAGGTGGATTATGGGTAACCTATCGAAGTTTCGAAAAACACTTGCCCGATTTTCACTTGCCCGAAAATGGTTAACCGAATTCTTATAATCCATACATACTTTGTTTACCATTACTTTTGAAATGTCGCTGGTTTATTTGCCCACATTATCGTTTTCCCGAAACTCGATAACCAGAAGAACGATTGCTAACTTTATTATTTGACGACCGATTTATTAACCACCTTTTCATAATTTTACCGCCGCGATTAAAAAAAACATTCAGATATGCTAAAAGAAGTGCACTTTAAAATTGCGATGCGAAAATAAACTTTAGCTAGGTTAGATTTAAAACTGTGACCTTACAAAATAAACAATTGATAGAAAAGGGGCTTAGATTAGGTCAAAACATTTAAGCAACTAGAGTGCTGCACGAGTTTTTGAAAAGCCCGAAAAGGGGGGCTCCGGGCTGCGGGCGAAGCCCCCTGCAGTAAAAAACAACAAATGATCGTAACAATAATATTATTTGTAGGTTAGGTTAGGTGTCTCTTAGAGCGGAAATAGGCACCCCGCGAAGCGGGGTGACGTCGACACGCTGGCGGTTAGGTTACATGCTACAATTTCGATTGTTTGATATAGCGCGATAATAATATTACGGACTTAATTCTTTTCGGCTCCAAAAACTAGTTGACTAATGATCCTTCGGAATTTCAATAGGTGTCTATCCAAATCATAAGCGAAATAAAATTGCAATGAACTGAGAATTGGGAAAATAATAATATGGGAAGTGTAATTTCGAGCAAACAAAAATTCGGCCAACTAATAAAAAGAGAAACGTTTTCGGGATTTAAATATTCCGAATCACGATTTTCGAGCTTATGATAGGTAACCTGGATTATGAAACTGGGATATTGCAAAGAGGGTCGGACACCTGCAATACACTGTTGTACACAAAGTTATCGAGGCAGGCGGTGATTAGCCGCTCTTTGGATGGGCCCCTAAAAGCGTCATCGTAAAGACACGGGGTGAGCGGCTCCGGGGCGTCGAGAGGTGGTGATGCGCTTTCCCAGTAATAACTCGAGGCGTTATGCCCATTACCACTGCCACATACATACACATACCACCACATACACATACCACCACATACACATACCACCACATACACATACCACCACATACACATACCACCACATACACATACCACCACATACACATACCACTGCCATGCCCCGGAGCATATAACTCTGACGCTTCCTCTCTGGAAGGCCAATAAATGCAAGCCAGAGCTGAGAGTCCGTGGTTCCGTGGGGTCGTTACTCCCCAACATTTTGCCACAAACTGCCCTGCGAGCTTATTATTATTATTCTATTGGTATCTTTATATTTGCTCTTTGCAGATAAAATATGCATATTTTTTGAAACTTTTAAGTCTCGTTAAATTTTTAAGATGTTAACTATGATTTCAAATTTAAACTTTATAGGAAACTTTCCTTACTTTACTTTACTATCAATAAAGCAACATACGTTATTAATTGTATCATGAAGAAAGTTCCCAATTGCAATAAGTTTAGCTACTTACTGTCTATTTGTATCCGCGTCTTCGACTGCGAATATAGGCATCAACACCACGGCTGGCTGCTTTCCTATAAATGATAATATATCTAAATATATAAAAGAAGCTGACTGACTGACTGACTGACTGACTGACTGACTGACTGACTGACTGACTGACTGACTGACTGACATATCAACGCACAGCCCAAACCGCTGGGTCTACGGATTCCAAATTTGGCACGTAGGTTCCTTATAAGGTGTAGGGGAGCACTAAGAAAGGATATTTCAAAACTCACCCCCTAAGGGGGTAAAACGGGGGTCCAAAGTTTGTATGGGGGAAGCATTATTTTTTGAACTACAGACTTAAAACTTTGTAGGAAGATTACTTATTAAGATACAAAAAAAGTACTTTCAGCGTTTTACAAAATTCCACCCCTAAGGGGGTCAAATAGGGTTGCAAAGTTTGTATTTAAAACTACTGGCACTACAAATTTGAAATTTACACCAGACCTTCCTTTTATGACGTAGGCAAGGGATAAGAGGGGATTTTTGGAAATTCTATCCCTAAGGGTGTTAAATAGGGGTGCAAAGTTTGTATGGGTGAAACATTATTTTTTGTACTAGAGACATGAAACTTTGTAGGGATATTACTTATAAAGATACAAAAAAAGTTCTTTCAGCGTTTTAAAAAATTCCACCCCTAAGGGGATTAAATAGGGGTGCAAATTTTGTATTCAAAACTACTGGGACTAGGAACTTGAAAATTACACCAGAACTTCTTTTTATGACGTCGGCAGGGGATAGAACAGGATTTTTGGAAATGCTATTCCTAAGGGGGTGAAATGGGGGTCCAAAGTTTGTATGGGGGAACATTATTTATTGAACTGGAGACTTAAAACTTTGTAGGAGGATTACTTATTGATACCAAAAAGGTACTTTTGGCGTTTTATAAAATTCTACCCCTAAGGGGGTTAAATAGGGGTGCAAAGTTTGAATTAAAAACTATTGTGTCTAGAAACTTAAAATTTACACCAGATTTTCCTTTTATGACATAGGCAAGGGATAAGACGGGATTTTTGGAAATTCTGTCCCTAAGGGTGTTAAATAGGGGTGCAAAGTTTGTATGGGAGAAACATTATTTTTTGTATTAGAGACTTGAAACTTTGTAGGGATATTACTTATTAGGATACAAAAAAAGTCCTTTCAGCGTTTTAGAAAATTCTACCCCTAAGGAGTTCAAATAGGGGTGCAATATTTGTATGAGGTAAACATTATTTATTGAACTAGAGACTTGAAACTTTGTAGGAAAATTACTTATTAGGATTCAAATAAAAATGTCTTAAGCGTTTTTAAAATTCCACCCCTAACGAGATTAAATAAGGGTGCAAAGTTTGTATTCAAAACAACTGGGACTACAAACTTGAAATTTACACCAGAACTTCCTTTTATGACGTAGGCAAGGGATAAGACGGGACTTTTGGAAATCCTATCCCAAAGGGGGTTAAAAAGGGGTGCAAAGTTTGTATGGGAGAAATATGATTTTTTGTACTAGAGACTTGAAACTTTGTAGGGATATTACTTATAAAGATACAAAAAAGTTTTTAGTGTTTTATAAAATTCTACCCTTAAGGGGGTTTATTAGGGGTGCAATGTTTGTATAAGGGAAACATTATTTATTGAACTAGAGACTTGAAACTTGGTAAGTATTTTACTTATTAGGATACAAAAAAAAGTATTTTCAGCTTTATATAAAATTCCACCCCTAAGGGGGTAAAATAGGGGTGCAAAGTTCGTATTCAAAGCTACTGGGACTAGAAACTTGAAATTTACACCAGAACTTCATTTTATGACGTAGGCAAGGGATTAGACGGGATTTTTGGAAATTCTATTCCTAAGGGGGTTAAATGGGGGTGCAAAGTTTGTATGGGAGAAATATTTTTTTTTGTACTAGAGACTTGAAACTTTGTAGGAATATCATTATTAAGATACAAAAAAGTAATTTTAGCGTTTTATAAAATTCTTCCCCTAAGGGGGTTAAATAGGGATGCAATGTTTGTGGAGAGGAAACATTATTTATTGAACTAGAGACTTGAGACTTTGTAGGAAGATAACTTATTAGGATACAAAAAAGTAATTTCAGCGTTTTATAAAATTCCACCGCTAAGAGGGTTAAATGAGGGTCCAAATTTTGTATAAGGGAAACTTATTTTTAGCTACCTACTACGTACTTAAAACTTTGTGGACAGATTACTAAACTTATTAATTTACAAATAAAGTGCTTTCAGCGTTTTTGAAATAATTACACCTAAAGGGGTTAAAAAGGAGGTCCAAAGTTTGTATGGAGAAAAAAGATTAGTTAGACAATTTTATTCGAGAATTCACAGGATAATTCCTAACGATAAATGAGTAAACAATTGTTTCCGGTTTTTTGAGAATTCAACCCCTAAAAGGAGACATGTGGTGACAAAATCTGAAAATCAACATCGGCATCTATTGTTTCTATGGTTTATCGGGTCGCTGATTAGGAAAACAACAACGATTTTACATTCCAACGTGGCGTCTAAATATCAATATGGGCGTTGTTATTACGGTTTTTTGGGACGTTAATAACGAAAATCACATAGATTTTGAAATGTAATGTTGTGGACATGAAAATTCATGAAAATATTTGTGCCAAATTGCAATTCAATCGGTCCAGTTTTTTTCGTAGCAAATCGGTTGTAACAGACGGACTGACAGACAGCCACACGTGATCCTATAAATAAGGGTTCTATTTTTGCTTTTGAGGTATGGAACGAGACCCGCGTTATATAGGGTTATAGGTTTTAAAGTTTGTATTTGGTGCCATCTCGATCGTCAGCAATCGGTACCTAGGCGAGTGCGGGCGGCGCGGCGGGACGGGAGGGTAGGAGACATTGGGAAAGTGCCTGCATCCGTAATAAGTACATTCAAGGTGCTGCACGAAGATCTGCTTACTTTTAATAAGTTAAGCATTTTGGCCGCCGTTAAATTAAAACAAATTTTTGGGTATTTATGTTAAATACTGGTTCGAAAAGCATGGAAAAAAATCTTAGGAAACAAGCCTATAGCAATGTCCAGGCCACAAATTTGACTTAACATTCGTGGAGATATTTTGGTATTTCAACATTAATGTTCATGAACATAAAGTAGCTTTTATTCCAGAGGACAGATTCTCATTAATCATGATTGTAAATTTAATAACAGAAATACGTACATACATACATACATACATTGACGCCTTTATTCCCAAAAGGGGCAGGCAGAGCACATGAACTTTATGTTCCAGCGCCACTTTTAGCATAAATGTGGGTATAAAAGATCGACAAAAAGTGATATTGCTTAGGTTGTTAGCCCATCACCCAGGACACACTTCAACCCTGCTCTCTTAATCGACTTTTACGACACACACGGGAAGAAAGAGGGTGGTGAAATTCTAACCCGCCACCACACGGGCATAAATATAATAGTAAATAAAAAATAATTTACCATAATGGGTTATGATGAAGGGTTATTAGTAGGGGAAGTTAGTAGTAGTAGGTTAGTAGGCGGCGTAGCAATTCAATAATTATTGGAAAATTACTTTTACTACGCGGGCGAAGCCGCGGGCAATAGCTAGTATTTAATAATAATGTTTGTATTTATAGCCGTCTAAATAGTAAGTAATTCGTTGAAATATTTACAGGAGTGACATTACTGTACATACTGAACACGATACGAACATTACTGTGACATGTACTAACACTATGGACATGGTCTGAAATAAATAATTTGAATTGAATTGAATTGAATTACTACATAGACTGAACCATATATTTGTTTGATCAATACTAATTGCACCTTAGAAAAAATCTGTGTTGTGTTACTACTTGTGTTACTACTTTCTCCTAACTATAATAGTTTTAATCCTTTTTCGAGAAAGCTCTATACATTGATTATCTTATTTGGTGTCAATTTCCCTATGCTTCAGCAATTGCTATTCTCAATGATGTGATAGCCAGGTGGGACGGTGATAGTGTATCCACAGACGTGGCATCCCAAATAAGCGGCCGTCCCGTCTGTCAAGGACTAGGAGTGATCCTGTCAGGCCTCCTGCTATTGTGACACGAGGAACAAGGTAGGTTTACATAATGCAGCTCATTGCAGCTGGTACCTAATCTACAAGTAGTTGCGGACATGAGCCTTGACATGGCTTGCAAAGATGAACTTCCTCGTAGCGCTAGCAAGAGCTTGGGGGTCTTCTCGTTGAGGTAAGACAATGTTAAACATGCACGGGTGGTTCGATTTCTTTTGCCAAGTGTACTTACGAACTAAACAATATCATCCTATGCGTTTTTTTCCCGGCTGTGCCCTAAACGGGCGTGGGTTCCGCTTTGGCATCAAATTCAATGACTTGGCATAGGCACTAGTTTTGCGAAAGCGACTGCCTTCTGAACTTCCAACCCAGAGGCAAAATCTGGACTTTATTGGAAATAGATCGGTTTGTTCACGATATTTATTCTTCGCCGAAAAGGCACTGTTAGAAGCCAGTTTCAAACCCATGCCCTCCAAATTCTAAGTCCCGTGCCTTACCACTCGGCTACGGTGGCTCCTATGCAAAAAAATATATTTCCGTTCTCAGCTTATGGACATGCACCTTGATCCGGAAAGATGCGGAGAGATTAGAAGCGTCCGAGATGTGGTGTTGAAGGTGAATGGAGAAAAATTCGGTACAAGCTTTTATTGTCGACTGTACTTTTCTGTATACCATCATCAACTACTCAATGAGACGGTTCTAACGAGCCCAAACTCAACGGTGCTACGTCGATTACGTAGATACTGAATTCCCATGGCCACCTTCTGTCTCCATCATCAGATCAACTCGATGGTACTTACCATAATATGGAATTATCGTCCAAATTATACTTATACCCAAAAATTCACCTCAATCGGTCACCGTGAAGTGGGTCAAATTTCACTTGCAAGATTTGATTACAGACAGACAGAAAGACAACGGGACAGGTGAAACTAAATAAAAGCTTGTAAACAAGTTTCTGGCAAAATATCATTTTTGCTACAAGCTTTTAGTGCCGACTGTACTTTTCTGTATACCATCATTAACTACTCATTGAGACGATTCTAACAAGCCCTAACTTAACGGGGTTACGTCGGTTAAGTACTGAATTCCCATGGCCACCTTCTGTCTCCATCATCAGATCAGCTCGATGGTACCATAATATGGAATAGTCATCCAAACTATACTTATACCCAAAAGTTCAGCTCAATCGGTCACCAGGAAGTGGGTCAATTTAACTTGTAAGATATGATTACAGACAAACAGACAGACAACGGGACAGGTATAACTAAATAAAAGCTTGTAAAAAAAGGCCGGGCTATGATAAAATCCCAGCCATAGACATAAAAAATAACCGTGCAATAATGACACCAGTACACCACGCATTTCATTCATTCCTGCATTGCTACATCTGTGTATCCCGACAAACTTAAAATTGGGATCATACGACCTACAAAAAAGGGACTTACACAGATTATTACAACTGCAGATCAATGACTATACTATCTATAGGTTGCTGACAGGTATCGTGACTGGTCAGGTGGTCACAATACTCTGAATAGACACTTGAAGGTAATAGATATCAGTAGCGACGCTTCCTGCCCGCACAGTGGGGAAGAA
The DNA here is from genome assembly GCA_945867215.1 of Epinotia demarniana. Taxonomy (NCBI): domain Eukaryota; kingdom Metazoa; phylum Arthropoda; class Insecta; order Lepidoptera; family Tortricidae; genus Epinotia; species Epinotia demarniana. Next base: position 18,169,483 of record OX244280.1, read on the forward strand.
GAAACTAATAAGCATGTATTAGCGGAATGTATCATGTACGCGGCACCGCGGTTTGATACATTCGGTAAAGATGTGTTAGAGGAGAGGGAATAGAGGGATGTCAGCCTTAAAGATGTCCTTCTGTTCTGCAGGAAAACGAAAAGAATGGTCGAGGATGGAGTGGGAACGCCGCCGGGATAGTAACCTGAGGCTCCAACCCTAGGGAATGGGACTGAATGAACGTAAAAACCGATCGACAGCCCGCCTGTTTCCGGCCAGGCGTCCCTTCACAACATCATCATACTTTTGTGTATTGACAAGGTCGCTAAGTCGCTGAGAGATAAGTCAGGCCGGTATGATGATAATGTCAAAGATAATTACTAAATAAAATTTGCAATCTTTGGTCGACAACGTCTACTTAGATGACGATGACATAGCAACGAAGAGTCCCGATAAAGTGAATGATTTTATACTGAGCAAGTTTCAAAGAACTAGAAATAAGTATTCTTGCAAATAAACATATTCTATTCTATTCTAAAGTCCTAGTGAAGAACTTCTTTCCTTGGAAACCGTAGTAGATGCTGATGAAATTTTTCAACCCGCCCGCCGAGAACTTATTGCGCAAAAAGTGTTTAAGGTATTAAATGAAAACAATTAGCGTTGATACATAGTAGGTCCTTAGGTAAATTGAATAATAATACCTCTTGCACCATCCGTGCGAAGCCGGGCAGGAAGCTAGTATTAGTTTAAGTATGGATTAGTATCGATGTGTGTGTGACTTACGTTCTTTGGCTGCAATCGCAGCACACTCTCCAGAGACAGTATCCAGCTTGTAATCTACTGGATCTGACGGTTGGCTGCAGAGACAATCGTCAGTCCTTGAATACGGTTCAGGGCATTGATCGCACCAGTCGAAACCAGGAGGCGTGGTCTTTCCAAATATGTAAGGGTCTGTCACATCATACACCTTATGTCCTATTAAGGGCTTGTGGGAGAAGTTACACACAATAATAAGTGCCTGAAACAATACGTGATATACATAACATAAATAAATATTAGGGGATAATCTTACAAAAGTTGAACAAGCCCCATTGTAAGCTCAATAGGTAAGGCTTTTGTTTTGTGGTGAGAAGCGAACTGTGGACTATGCAATGACGTTAACATTAAAATATTTATACAATCACATCACATCACATCATCAGCCTATACCTATACGACCCACTGCTGGGCACAGGCCTCCTCTCATGTATGAGAGGGAACGGGCAGTAGTCCCTACGCTGGCCCAGTGCGGATTGGGGACTTCACATACACCTTTGAATTTCTTCGCAGATGTATGCAGGTTTCATCACGATGTTTTTCCTTCACCGAAAAGCTAACGGTAAATATGAAATCATATTCCGTACATAAGTTCCGACAAACTCATTGGTACAAGCCGGGGTTCGAACCCACGACCGCCGTTTGACAGCCGCATGCCTGAACCACTGGGCTACCGTAGCTTTTTACAATACTGACGAGTAATTGGTATTGTATAAATAGAATAGAATAGAATAGAATCGTTTATTACATATCACATAAATATGTCTATATGTGTAATAATATGTCTTATTATGATCATTGAATAATGTTGTTAACAAATTAATGAAAGTCATAAGTAATATTATTATATCCCACTAAAAACTTTTCACGTACTAAAGTGATTGCCAAGACTCAATACCTCATATAGCTTTCAGCATGAAAAAGTTATCAGATCGCAAGTAGCGCCATGCCTTCCTGCTCTACGGGGCCTATCTCTATCTCAGCCCCGATCTAAAAATTCTAAATCTTGGCTAAAAAGTTAATACAAACCCGTCGTTTATTATCACCATACATTCATGCAATGTGTATGAGGGACTGTCTGTGTGACGGCGGGGATATGCCTACGCTATACCTTTTATTTCTTTACACTTAAGAGTACTCCTGATAAGTATCTATATATATTCTATGTTCAATTGACTAACGTCCCTTCATCTTTTCCTGATTTAAGAGCTAAGCTCTTGACAGTGTAGCTCAAAGTGAGCCTTCCATCTACTCTGATCGCACGCAACCCTTTGACATCTCGATACGACCTAACATCAACTCTCTTTTTGAGTTGTATGTCTTCCTCTTCCTCGCTTCCTTCAATTGACAACATTTCATATTTTCATGTAGGCCATTTTATGATTTAGTCCGCTAGAAAATGTTTTTTTAAGCGACAAGTGTTTTTTTATTTCTCCCTTAATTGTAATTTTCATTCAAAACTATCAAATTGAAAAGTAGCGAATTCCAGAAGGTTGTAAGTAAATTATGAGGTCAATACTACGACTCTGTATGGCAGTTTGGACACCTTTCATATGGCAGCCATAATACTGACGTCACACACGGTGAAAATCACTTTTATACGTTTTCGCGATTTTTTTAAAAGCGAGCAGGAAAAAAACACAGAAAACTACTTTATTACGTTCAGATAACATAATTACCGAAATGCTTTTCGATTTAGGCGTCATTACATATTTTGAAATATTGTCAATTATATTGAGTATAAATGTGTCATGTCGTATGAGGTACCCTATCATTTTCACTCTTCTATTTTCCTCATTTATTGTCTTCTTCTATTGTCCTTCCATATAAATTATTAAATGCATATTACTGCGACGCGACTGTTCGAAATCGCCAAATCGCTTGTTCTTTACCTACGTAACTATACGTTATAATGAATGTCTAATGCACAAAATTGCAACTTTAACAGCAAACCCATCATTTGCTCGATCCGACATTCAAAGTTCTAATTTGTTTTCAACACATTGAGTCTCAATAACTCAAATCAATAAAGTGTCGGCAGCTCACTCGTCATTTTTCTAGAGTCGCAAGCTTCCATAGGCCCATTCCTGCTTCCCATCATACAGGCATTATACGCTTATTTTTTAAATCGTCGTAATATAAAATCCCGGCTTGCTAACCGGGACTAGTACTTGTTTTGCGACTGGATAGCCTAGTGGGTGTAGTGACGCTCACTACGAAGCTGAAGGTCCTGGGTTCGAATCCCGGTAAGGGCAACTATTTGTGTGATGAGCATGGATATTTTATTCTGAGTCTTGGATGTTTTCTACATAATTATATATGTATTTAAGTATTATATCGTCGTCTAGTATCCAGAGCACAAGCCTTATTGAGCTTACAATGGAGTTAGTTCGATTTGTGTACCGAAATATTAATTATTCATTTATTTTACTTAAAAAAAGGCCTTACGTTGTAAGTGTCCGGGTCCTCCTTATTCCCAATCATGTAGTCCACAAACTTCGCCATGCCACAACCTATTTTTCTAGAGTTTCCTAAAACTGCTTGTAGATATGAGTTCGACTTCAGCTCTCTAGAAAATGAAAAATGGCATGTTAGTAAATACTTACGTAGGAAAACGACCGGTCAAGTGTGGGTCTGATTTGTGCACCGATGGTTCAAAAGCGTGTTCTAAAATTAAGAAAGGTATTTAAAATAGCGAGTAGTTATACGGGTATTATTTCGGCCTTAACTATAGTATTCAGCGGTCTGCTCAGCCTGTTCTGCCTCCCGCCGTTCCTTGTGTCAGAATTGTTTACCTACTTTTCTAAACGTTTCTGCTTCCTTTACCAAAGAAATAAAACGTGAATAATTTTTACTTTTCTGGAATGTCTCATTAAACCACTGATAACAAGCACTTCTTTTCTTTAGATCCCATTCTAAACCAATAAGGTTAACCATTAAAATATTCCTACCGACCGTAACCTAACTTCTTCAAAATATAATTATGTAAGATTTTCCTAATCCTATAATACCCCTTTTGTATTATATTTTGCTTATTTTGAAATAAAATAGAATCCTGACTTTAGTTGAAAATAGGTACGAAGCGATGCCCTGGTATAGCTGTAAGTTCTGTCGGCTAAATTGAGAATTGTAATTCTTAACCCTATGACTACCTCCACTAAATCGCAAACAAGTTAGAGTGAATGAGCTCTGTGGAGTATTTAATTTTTTATATAAATATAATAACTTAAAAAAACCGTGCCTCAAAATACGGCATGATTTTTACGAGCAAGGTTTACACCTCTGTGCCGACCCAAATACCGCGGCGTCTTTTACGTCGCCAGTTTGGCATTGAGGGTTCTTAAAGAATGTAAATCGTCTCCTCGTCATCCTCCTAGCAGTATTTCCGGTTGTGCCCTAAAGGCACCCGGGGTCTACTTTGACACCTAATCCCAAGATTTAGCATAAAGACACGTTTTACGAAAGCGTCTGCCATCTGACTTTCAAACCCAGAGGAAAAACACCGGTTTCCTCGCTTTGTTTTCCATCGCCGAAAAGCTAACGGTAAATATTCTGTACATTCCGAAATACTCATTCGTACTAGCTGGGATACGAAACCCACGACCGCAGCCGCATGCCTGAACCACTCTATCGTAGCTTCCCTAGGTTGCATTAATGTAAATCGTCTACTATGTTGGTAAAAAGGTAGAGGCCAATCATCATGCTCTTCGCACCTTAGGTATACTGTAAACTTGGACATAGTTTCTGGTTATTAATTTACTTTTGTGGTGTCGATATGTACTAAGCACTTAAGGCACTGGTCCCACCGCCGGCGAGTAAGCGAGTGTTAATACGTGCTACTCGCTCAAGCGAGTAAGAATTATTATGAGAGTACTCGCTACTCGCCGGCGGTGGGACCAGCCTTAGGGTCAACATAATCGAATACGTAGCACTCATTCGTTATCAAAACCGACGTCGCATCGATGCGTGGCCTAATGCCAATGCCAAAGCTCTGGCATATGCACGTATCGTGTATACTTTTTAAACTTACCCAGTATTATTTTTAATAATTTCTTCTGTAACTTCTTTCCTTTCAGCGTAGATCTTTCTAGCAAATTCCGTTATGGCCACCCTTATTCTTTCAAGATTCGGTTGTTTTACTAAAATAGAAAAATTTAACTGTATATCGCGATCACGGTCTTTTTTTTTAGCAACAAATAGTGCTTAAAGTCTAGACCATAGGTACCGTGGAATGTTCCTTTAGGAAATAATAAGGCTACTTTGATCATTTAGAATGTAGTATAAAAGCAGAAGCTATTTGAAATTAAGAAGATTTAATTGAGTAAACAGCAAGATAGAATACAAATATACTGGGTGATTTTGGGATCATGATCCGGAATGATTAAAAGCGAATAAGATACTGAACAACTTTTCCCACTCTTCTTTTATTGGGTAGCAAAAACATTGACATATTTATTTAGTTGTACAGCCAAGTAGTTAACGATAAACATTTCTGTTTTTGACATAATAAAAGTGGTTACAATATTTTTTTTAAAATAAGTTACTTTTGACAGCGTTAACAAGATGTTTGAAATTTTTACTTGAAGCTTTCAAGTTCAAATAAGAACTTCTAAAATTTTAACTGAAGCTTTAAGAAACAATAGTTATAGCGATCTAGTTGAATAAAGTCAGTGGATTAAGGCGAAGCCACATTATCAACGACCAAATAAAACAAAAAGTCGAAATGAAAACCCCCTTCCTTTTATTGAAATTGGTTGCACCAACGGGTTTTAACCAATATTATCTGAATTAAAGTCGGACCAATGGACGGTTGGCTAGGCTGTCATCGAGAAGGTAGATGCTCACCTTGATAGAGAATTTACCGTGAACGTGGAGAGAGAATTGGTGTTACGGAAAACGACAACTAGAATTGCCAGTTCACCGTATTTCACATGACTTTGTAACTATGCTGTAGATAAGAAGTCCTTAGTAAAGTTTGTAAACATAATACCATCGTCTTTTGCAAATTCTATGCCCCCGACATATATTTTATACTTATATCGTTATATCCTCTCTTTTAGTAGCCTGTTTTGTACACCCAGGCGTCCGTATACCAAGCTATTCACAATTATTACCACGAAATTCAATCGAATCGAAGGCTTTTTCGTAGTCCACGAACGCTAAGCAGAGAGGCAGGTTATACTCCTCGGTCTTCTGTATAACCTGACGAAGCGTGTGGATGTGGTCTACGGTACTAAAGCCTCTTCGGAAACCGGCTTATTCGGGAGGCTGGAAGTCATCTAGCCTGCGTACGAGACGGTTTGTAATGACCCTCGAAAACAGCTTATAGACATGGCTCAGAAGTGAGATGGGTCTGTAGTTGTTCAGCAGAGTGTTGTCACCCTTTTTGAAGAACAGCATGACCACCCCTCTGTTCCATGCCTTTGGAGTTCTCCCTTCCAGTAAGACGGAATCGAACAACTTCTGAAGGGCCGTAAGGACCGGTTTTCCACCCGCCTTCAGAAGTTCGGCTGTTATTCCGTCTTCACCGGGTGCTTTGTTGTTCTTGAGATGTTTAAGAGCCATTACAATCTCGTACAGGCTGATGTCCGGGCCTCTCTGCTTACCGTTCGTGGACTACGAAAACGCCTTCGATTCGATTGAAACCTGGGCTGTCCTACAGTCTCTTCAGCGGTGCCAAGTTGACTATCGCTATATCGAAGTGCTGAAGTGTTTGTACGAGAACGCCACTATGTCAGTCCGACTCCAGGACCAGAACCCGAAACCTATTCCGCTGCAGCGGGGAGTCAGGCAAGGAGATGTATTGTTATTTCTCCAAAACTCTTCACCGCTGCACTGGAGGACGTTTTCAAGACTCTGGACTGGAGAAGGCTTGGCATCAGCATCAACGGCGAGTACATCACTCACCTTCGGTTTGCTGACGATATAGTAGTCTTGGCTGAGACCATGGAGGACTTAAGTACGATGCTTGATGACCTCAGTAAAGCATCCGAGCGAGTTGGTCTAAGAATGAACATGGATAAGACGAAGATCATGTCAAATGCCCATGTAGTACCAACTCCCATTACAATCGGACACTTTACGCTCGAAGTTGTAGACGATTATGTATACCTAGGACAAACTATCCAGTTAGGTAGGTCCAACTTCGAGAAAGAGGTCAATCGTCGAATCCGACTCGGCTGGGCAGCGTTCTACGCGTAGCTACGGCAAATCTTTTCGTCCAATATTCCGCAGTGTCTGAAGACGAAAGTCTTTGACCAGTGTGTGTTGCCAGTGATGACATATGGCACTGAAACGTGGTCGCTTACTATGAGCCTCATAAGAAGGCTCAAAGTCACCCAAAGGGCAATGGAGAGGGCCGTGTAGGGAGTTTCTCTGCGTGACCGCATCAGAAATGAGGCTATCCGCAGCAGAACCAAGGTAACCGATATAGCCCTCCAGATCGCTAAACTTAAGTGGCAGTGGGCACATAGCACGTAGAACCGATGGCCGTTGGGGTGGAAAGGTTCTCGAGTGGCGACCACGTACCGGAAGGCGCAGCGTGGATAGGCCCCCGACAAGGTGGACTGATGACCTGGTAAAGGGAGGGAGGCCTATGTCCAGAAGTGAACGTCTTTCGGCTGATATGATGACCACAAAATTTCGACTCAAAACCGTTTAAAGACTAATGACACGAGTCATCTGTGGAACGTTTATACTAACCATCACCATCATATAAAAAGTGTTGTCCTGGATAAGACCAATCCGGGTGGCCAAATCGAATAACATCAATCAACTGGCCTGCCACTGTAGTTGGAGTAAATGCTGCAACAAAATAAAGGTAGATAAGCAACACTTTACTTATAAAGGCACTTAAAGGTTGACTCACACTGTATGGCCTCCGCACTGGATCGGCTCCGCTTCAACTCGAGTCATTCCGGATTCTTTTTAACCCCCGACGAAAAAAGAGGGGTGTAAAAGTTTAACGTGTCTATTTGTGTATCTGTCTGTGGTATCGTAGCTCCCAAACAAATGGCAAGCCTTGGTCCCTTCACACTCGTACATCAACATTGACAATTTGTTTCTTTTTTAACCGACGAAAAAAACGGAGGAGGTTCTCAAGTCAACGCATATATATATATATTTTTTTTTTTAATGTATGACCACGCATAACTTTTTAGAGAGTAATCCGATTTTGGTAATTCTTTTTTTTATTAGAAACGGTATACTTCGAAGTGGGTCCCACAAATTTTAAATAAAAATTCCAACCCTAAGGGTAGGATAACAGGGGATGATTGATTGTTCACTTACAGATTGAAATGTATGACCACATATGCAGAGAGTAATCACAAATATTGCATGTAAGTAACTAGTAATTTAGTTTGTAATTAACTAAAGTAAGACAGAAAATTTAAAAATAAAAACTTTTTACCAATAAAAATTAAACCGCCGAAAAAAAACTGAAAAGCAAAAAATAATAAACCTTTCTTATCTAGTTTAATAACTAAGTTCTTACATAAATCTGAGTGTACCTTATTAATTTTGAGTTGGCGCCTACTCAAAATTACTTAGGTACACTTAGATTAATTTAAGAACTTAGTTATTAAGGTTAATAAAAAAGGGTTAATATTTATATGATTGTTTGGCGCCGACTCAAAATTACTTAGGTACACTTAGATTCATTTAAGAACTTAGTTATTAAACTAAATAAGAAAGGTTTATTATTTTTTTGCTTTTCAGTTTCTTTTCGGCTGTTTATTTTTTTGTTAAAAAGTTTTTATTTAAAATAATGTTAGCGACGACAGCGACCCCAGCTAGTTGTGGACGTGAGCCGTGGCATGGCTTATGAAATCGAACTAATATTCAGAGCAATGACGCGTAGTTGCAGTTCGGGTTGCACAGGGATGTACCACAACGCTTCGGGAGCTCGAATACCGCGAGCCATCCGGTTGCTTCACGGACACTGAAACTACACGTCATTGCTAAGGCGCCATAGGTTCAGCGAAGTTAATCCAACAGAGTTTTTGAAACAATATAATGCGTCTGTTTATAATAATATGGTTTTTAAAAAATACGAATAGTAATCTTGAGGCTTTTTTGCAGGGAAATCAGTGTTTAGAAACATGATTAAGCAATTTTCGCTCGATAGAAAAACATCACGAACATAGGTCTAAAACGGTTTAAAATACACTGAAAATATTTGTTACAAATTATGCACAAAAGCTAAAAATATTAAAATGGCTTCTAAAAATCGGCAATATCATGTTTGAGAGAACTCAGTGTTTACTTTTTTATTTATTTAAACGGCCAAAAAATTAAGATTAAAAAACATGATTTCCGCGCTTCCGAGCACGCACTTCCATCTCGCTCACGCTTATGCTCAGTGAGGGGGAGAGAAGACCATGAACCTACAGCGCCTTAAGGCACACATGCTGTAATTGTTGGGCCATTTAGGTGTCATCTAATTTTGGTTTATAATGTTTTTTTTTTATTGTCCAGTATAACTGAGCTCTAAATGGCTCAACAATTAAAGTCCCTGACTGTACTATAAATTATCCTGTGAATATGTCCAAAAAGCGTAAAACCGTAGTGCCAAAGGGGAAATAATGTTCAATGTTATATGCTTCTGCTAGCGAGAAAAAGCAACACTTACTACACTTTGCAAACTTAATGGTGTCGAACTATACACAAGTGTTGGTGAACTTGTAGCCCCCAAATACCACAACAGCTCTCTTAACACGCAGCTACAGTGATGTGGACTCTTACCGGCCTTGTCGCCATCATCGTCCCCCGCCGCTCCTGCAGTCAAAATCAAATAAATTAATTAGTTTTATCGGACTTTAAGAGGCCCGAAGACTATCAATTGCACTTAAGGCCTCCACCCACCGAACGCGTGTCGTGCGCGTCGCCAAGCGTGATAGAGATAGTGAGATACATATTAAATGTGTTGGTAGTGAGAGAGATATGACGCGCGGCAGCGGCGCGGCAGCAGCTCGGTATCCTCAACACATTCAGCACCGCGGGCCCGCCGCGTACCCTCGCGTTCCTATACGCCGCCCGCTTGCGGTGTGAATATACCGATTCAACCGCGCCCGACACGCGATCGGTGGCATGTGCCTGCCATTTCAATGCATTCATTTATTTCCTTAACGTTTTTAGAGGATTGGAATCGAACTCGCAGCAAAATTATTCTCATTTAATTTATTTTGTAGTGTATATTTTAGGCGCAGCGTGTGTATTTAGACGCTCCAAGGTGGGCTGATTACCTGTTAATGGTCGCGGGAGTGGTGCAGGGTTTGTCATTGGCTGATATGATGATGATGATGATTAAGTTTTAATTCTATATTATTTCAAATGGATGTGTGATTGTTACGTCAGCATAAGGGGGTGGACACTAAATAAAATAATCTATACTGTTGTATTTTCCTGAAATGGGATTTAAAATGTAGTCAACAATCGTGACGTCACGATACCCGAGCGTTTTCTCTCTCCAACAGGCAACGTCAATACGGCTGTAGTTTTTTTTAGATATTTGAACGGGATGTTCGTCATGAGGCATTACTTATGCCGTCTTTAAATTTTGAGCCCAATTCAAACTACAATTGTATGTATGCCATTAACACTGCCCTTAACTAAACGTCGTGATAGGCATCTTATTGTGGTTGAGTCACAACCGTAACCGTTACAATAATCATCACTTTTCGCAAAGTCCTGGAACTGACCGTTCAATTTCTGTATTTTATTCAGGTCACACCTCATTTTTAATTTCTAATTGGTTAATTTTATGAGAGGTCATATTTTGGCTACTTTAATCGATACTGTTTTGTCCCAACAAGACATGACAGATATGATAGAGATTATTTGAATCGGCCGAATTGCAACTAAAGTCCATTCAAATAGGAACTCTATACCCTAGGTAAAAGACTACAATTTCAATGACAGTTTTATAAAAATAATAATGAGAAGGATGCTTACCAAAATTGTGACAAATGTCATTTTCTTCTGGGTTACATTGGTTGGCCCAGGCTTGGGCTCCTTGTGCCATAAGTGGGTTCCAGTGCTGTGAAACAAAGTTTTTTTTTTTGAAATCGTGTTATTTATTTACAAGCTTACATTAGCTACCTATCTTTTTATGATACCTAACTGTTGCTATAATAGGACGAACCCAATACAGCGGTCGAATTGCGTGTTTGGAGGGTAGCCTGGGGATAATCCAGAGAAAACCTCCGGCACGACCACGCGGGGGCAGTTTAAACACTGAAATACTCTACGAGTTTGCGCTCCAGTGAGATTGGTTGAACGGTTTCAAGCGAATCTGAGGTGTGAGTTGGTGGTGAAGATTGCCGTTGGGATTAGTTGCTACAACCCCAGTTAATAAAATTATAGTAATCTCTCTCTCTCTCTCTCCTAAGGAGGAGTTGAGATCGATATCGGGGAGTGAAACTTTATCGATACTTATGTGACAGACCGGCGCTTCCATATTAGTCAGGGGCGGGGGATTGTGTCTTATGCAATGCAAGTTTCGTTTGTAGAAAATTAGCGTGCCCGCGAATGGCCTACCATCTTGCCTATCGTTTCTAATCTGTGCGTATCCAGGGACGCGAAAGGCTTTAATGCTGGGACGATAGAAGGTCTCTTGAACCAGGAGTAAATCTACTGAGTGATTGCGAAGGAAGTTCATCACCTCGTCCTTCATACCTCTCAAACCATTGGCACTGTAAATGGATTATGAGACCGCGATTAATTTGGAATGGGGGGTGGATATTTGTATGGAACTTCTTAAAGATCTGAACCGATTCGATGAAATTTGGTATAGACTATAGAAATAGTTTGGGACCCAGGTAGACATAGGATAGTTTTATCCCCGAAATCCTTTTATCATCCCTTCAGGGTGTAAAAAGGGTGATGAAAGTTTGTAAATGGATACCTATACCTATTCGTTAGAAATAAAGCGAGATTATGCATATAACAAACGTCCACCCCGTAAAGGGATGACCAATTGGTCAAAAATGCATAATCTCGCTTTATTTCTAACGAATAGATGATAAAAGTGGGTGAAATGGGGTGTTAAAGTTTGAATGGAGATATAAATAAACGAGTACCACGCGGACGGAGTCGCACCCGCGAAGAAGAAGAAGAAGCTAGTAATACATATAAGAACTCACTAATAAAAGTATATTTTTTCCCCTCGGCAGGAGTAGGTCATTCTTGCCCAGTACCTCTTCGCCTTTGGCAACTGCTCTTTTGAACCTATACAAACAAAAATAACATTATTATATAGGTAACCATGCTATGGTTCCCACTTGTTACCAACAATTTGATAACACTGGTAATACCACTAACTGGTGGTGCAGCCACAGAGTAGAACCTAATACGTTACGTACGTATACGTACCAACGATGTTATATTAAAAAAGAGAAGGTATCTACATACGTTATCGATAAGGTCAACCTGGGCAAATGCGTGAATGGGGAAAATGCGTCTCTTGATGATATCTCCGAAACTGAGCATTTTAGAACTATTATTAGTCTAAATTGAAAGTTTAGTGACCATACCTTTAACATCTAGGGGTTGTAGTAGTTCTAAAATGTTGTGTTTAGATGATATCTTGAAAATATGCTACTAGCTACTAGTGTTTTTAATACGGCCATCAAATCTGACGTCAGAGACACGTACGTCACGTCTATAAACATGTACACGTTTAGGGACGTATGTCAATGGAATAACGTTGAAAATCGTATACATGTTTATAGACGTGACTGTACGTTTACATAGACGACGTGAAACTGCGGCCAGTTGGTGCAATTGACTAAGTTTCAGTGCGCAACTTTTAGCGCGATCATTGGTACGTATGTACAGTCAAAGTATTTGATTCGCGTACCGTTTCGCTGATTTATTGTTTTAAATATGAAAATATCATAAGGTATATTCGTGTATATCATTATAAGCAGGCGAGGTACTCTTTGAACAAGTGAAAACCAAAGATTAATTTAAAATGTCAACTCCTTTTTAGGGTAGTCAACAAGAAACCCTTATAGTTTCGCCATGTCCGTCCGTCTGTCTGTCTGTCCGTCTTTGGCTTAGCTCAGTAACCCTTACAACTAGAAAACTGCAATTCGGCGAGGGTATATAAACTAATAACGCCGACCAAACAGTAGAATAAAATCCTGAAAAAAATTTTTTTTTAGGGTACCTCCCCTACATGTAAATTGGTGATTTTTTTTCTCGCCTTAGCCTATAGTGTGGGGTATCGTTGGATAGCTTGTTCAAAACGTGAAAAAATTCGTGGCAGTATTACATATAATGAATTTAAAAGGAAAACTATCACAGTTAAGTAGAAATAACTAGTTGACTGATAAGAAATGCACTTAATTTCGGGTGCATATACATTGTCATTGGAATTTAAACCTTTTACCGTGGACGGTAGAGTTGCTTTTTCACGGTATGTTATCTTTAATAGAAAAAAACCTTGTCCTTCAGGTGGTGCTACCACCGAAGGTGGTCGCGTAACCGGCGAAACGACCCTATACATTGGTGTGTCATAAAAATAATCATATTTACGATTATTTACGAGGGTAAGCTATCATAAAAAACCCCATTTAATTCCGCATTCTGTGACAGACGGGCAACTACGGAACCCTAATCTGCGCGTGGCCCGACACGCACTTGGCCGCTTTTATTGCTTTCTTATAATAGCCTGTGTCACTCGCACTGTGAGGATCCTAATGTCACCTGATATGTCAAAATCCATCAATCCTTTTGAAGTGTACAACAACAACAACAAATATTCTTTATTGCTCACCAGACATAGTAAAATAAAAAAGAGGTAAGTTAAACATAAACAATGGTAGACAACAGGCGGTCTTATCGCTAAAAAGCGATCTCTTCCAGACAACCTTTGGGTGGTGGAGACGATGCAAGAAAAGATAAGATTTGAGTAGGTGAAAACAGAAAATAAGAACAACTTAACTATAAGAAAGACTATACACTTACATAAATACATATATATATAAACCTACATACACGTACAATAACTAAATGTCATAGAAACAGTATCACTTACAGCCGAAAACAAACAGCACACACCAAGTAGGAATGACTAGTTACGGAAGAGATAAATAGTAATCCTTAAGTCGAGTTTTAAAAATGGGAAGAGACTTGAAGTGTAGCCCGTAATAGCAATTTTATTTTACAATATAAATACTACACAATACATTCGCTCGAAAAATATAATCCTCCTTCTGATTGTCGGGTAATAATTATTATACCGATTATTCGGGTGAAAGATCTGCAAACTTGAACCATAGAAATGCCTCATTAGATTTCACCTTGTCTTGATTTCTCCTTCGCTGAATAACTTATTTGTAGTTTAGTGCTTAAAATAAATAAGTTTCCGTCAAAAAAAATTTTTTTAGTATAATATTTTATTGCCGACTGAACTTTTCTGTATCCCATCATCAACAACTCATTAAAAAGAGTCTAACGAACCCAAACTCAACGGGGTTACGTCAGTTAAGTACTGATTACCCATGGCCGCCTTCAGTGGCGTGCACTTCATAAAGACAAAAAGACACTGCCTACCCTACTATAATTCCGATACCTATCCTACTTTAATTTAATTTATAATTGATCGTACTATCAGTAATCCATTATTCTAAAAATTAATAAGCACTCCATCTACCGGTTGATCATTGTCATATGTTGTCATCGATAGACGCAATAGTCGTCATCTATGGTATCGCGACGAAGTTTACATCACGGGGCACTAGCGCCGCTGCGTGCCTTGCACGGCAAAGACAGAAAACATTTCCGTCTAAACCTTTCTATGTGTGCGTCTCCGTGAGTCGTACTTACGAGGTTTCACTGTAGTGGGTCTTCCTAAATTTACGAGCACACAATGATACAAGTAACGCACACAAATAGACGCAGAAAGACAGTGTCTTTCGTGGCAATCCGAGACGATGACGCCCGAAGGTTTCCGAATAGTTCCGATGCGAAGATTACCTGACTATTTTAAAAAGTAGCATTTTTTATGGTAATTTAGTGCAAATACGAGACTATTCTTTTGTGCGTTTACTGTATTTGGGTACCCGAGTTCACATTTTTTATTCGGCCCGTCGGCCGCCATTATTTGTTTGTTTTGGTGAGATAACGGTTGCCGGCCGGAAAATAATTGTGATTAGTGAAAACAATGGATATTTTAAATTGTGAAAGTTGTACGGTGAGTGTGTGTGTGTGTACAGACTATTAAAAATGATGCTTTTTCAAAATGAGTTGATAGAAAAAGGCCGATGTACACCGGAATTGCAGTTAACACAAACAAGTGATAAAGTAAATCGCAAATTGATGAAACAATATGATTCGTATTATTGGCTTGCGGGTTGCGCCCACAGCAAATTTTTGGTAACTTGGTAAGTTAGTAGGTCTTTTTTTTTGCCTACCCAGTCTCAAATCTCTGTGCACGCCACTGGCCGCCTTCTGTCTCCATCATTAGATCAGCTCGATGGTACTATAATATCGAATTGTCATCCAAATTATATGTATTGTCTAGTACCCATAGTACAAGCTTTGCTTAGTTTGGGACTAGGTCGATATGTGTAAGATTGTCCGCACGTATTATTATTATTATTATTAAACTAAACGTGTATACAAAATTTAAGCTCAATCGGTTCAATACATCGACTTCAAAATTGAGTTCAAAGATTGCAACCGAACAAATTGCATACATACATTGCAAGTTAATAAAAAGCTTTAAAAAAATCCACAGCGATATCAAATTCGTGACATAATCAAATTTCAAACTAAAACGCACGGTCAACTTGCGGTCAACCTGTTGTTGCTGGCAGAAATAGCAAATCCGACAAAGTCGGCTATATTCGAGTGTGGTAAGAAATAAATACTAGGTATATATAGCTATATAGGGTATAGTGTATATAGGTTACCTATAAGACAGATACTGTCTTATACAATACAATACAAATACTCTTTACGTCACACCTGGCCATAATGCGAGTTTTACTGCACGCTGCGCGTACGGAAAAACTCGCATTGTGGCCAGGTGAAGACGTAAAATTTTGTACTCAACACGGGCGGTAATTCGTAAAGCCCCAGAGCGCATATTTATGGCCCTCACCTTCGGTTCGGGCCACAAACACCTGCGATCTGGGGCATTCACGAATTCACCGCCCTAGTTACGTAATGTACTAATTCTTGCACACCTCACACAAACAAAGCAGTTATAAAGAGAAAGAATACAATAACATGTAGGTAGAGGTAAACAACAACTCTACAACAACTTATACAACTGTCTTATACAACTACGCAATTAAATTAATTTGACCGAAGCTGGGCAAAACCGAAACTTCAGTCGGACACTATTAAAAACTCCGATTGTAGACCAGAAAAATAAAAATTGAAACGGCACGGCTAAAGACGGCGCGCGAGCTCTCTCGATTGTTCTCGCACTATCCGTATCTCTCTCCGTATCTCGCCGTATCCGTATCTCGCCCACTATACCCCTTGTTCTAAGCGTCCTAATAATAGAACGCTTAGAACAAGAGGTATTAGTGCGCGAAAAGTCGAGATTAGGTCGCGGCCGTCCTAATAATAGAACGCTTAGAACAAGAGGTATAGTGCGCGAAAAATCGAGATTAGGTCGCGGCCGTCCAATGATAGACTTGTGTTTGCACGGAGAAAAACATGGGGCATTTTATGTACAACTGTGATAGATTTTATTCTATGTACATTATCGCAGTTATCTCATACACACACGCACACACATACACACACATAAATACAGGCACACTCCCCATCTATTTACTCCCCATCTGAATATTTTTTTCTATTCTATTCTATTCACTAAAGAAACTCACCCGTTAAAGATGTGCCGAAGGAATTCTCTTTCAGGAAACTTTAAATTAATTAATTCACCCTGGTCGCATCTAGGCCCCAATTTCTGCAAAGTAAACGTTAAATATACAAAGTATTACGGGCTGGTATACAAGTTATACCAGCTCGGTATACCGGACAAACTCGTACTCACCATACGAGATTTTCGCTACCTAGTAGGGGGAACGTATTCGGACCAATCCGGGCTGGAGTCCCGCAAGGCTCCGTGCTCTCTCCAACTCTTTACTAGTTGTTCACGAACGACATTCCCAGGCACCCTAATGTGTGACTGGGGTTGATTGTTATTATCCGGCGATACCTCCAAGAGGCAATTACCGACTTATGTCATTGGTTTAATCTTTGGCGTATCGAAGTCAACCCGGAGAAAAGCTCTGCAATAGTCTTCCACCCGACTGACTACGTTAGTACATAAAGACGGGTGGCTCGGCCGATCCAGGTGTTTGACCGAGCCATCCCCTGTGTCAACGAGGCCAAATATCTTCGAATGGCCCTCGTCAGGGGACTGACTTTCCGTAGGCACATCCATAGGGTACGCAAACACTCATCGGGTTATGATGGACATCGGTTAGGGACTGGATAGGAGTGGGGGTATATAAAAAATATTTTGTGCTTTTTTCAGTGGCTATGTTTTTTAAAACCTTTTACTTTTTAGTTCCTTTATTTTTAAGTGATAAGTTTTGGGCTAGTAATCTCGTGGTACAGAAGGTGCATTTGAGATGATTCGTCATCCTCGCTGCTCCCGTTAGCGTAGGAACTCATTTTGTACCGTCGTACGTAGGTACTCGTACATCGGTCCGGTCAAAAAAACTCAAAATATATATTAAAACTGCTTCACCGTTAATCAATTTCGTTCGAAAAAACGTTCACGAACTATACGGCTGTCATTCAAATGGCGGCACCGCTTTTGGACGTTACGGTGTCAATCACCGCCATCTATAGTACGTTTTTTTTTTGCATTAAAAGAAAGATAAAGCACGAAGCACGAGGTCTTTTATATAAGACACTTCATGCCTCACAACTGTCAAAGTATCTCAAACAGCCTTTAAAAATGACTTCCGTTATTGTTGTCTACCCTACCCTAAAATGATTGAAGTGTTTTCATTATTTATATTTATAAATGATACTTACAACAATAGGTACATTTATTTTTAAAGTATTTATTTTTTGGCTCTGTTATTTTGAATTTCGTTATTCAGTCCTGGAAAGGTGGCATAATAAAAATCCTAAAGAAGAAGAGGTTTGAAACGATCGGTTCGTTTTTTTCGCTGTCAACATTGTCAAAATTGTCAATCTTATCTCACGTTCTTTTTCTTGTTTCCTTGGTAATCAACAAATTGTTGAAGATTACGAGATTATTATACGAGTATCTTTTTGTTAATTCATATTAAGATTTTATTTTTCGCTGTGTGTGGTGGCGTGCGGTCTGCGATGGACCAACCAGAGGCAGGTCAAAGTGGCTTTCAAAACAGACCGAACGTTTTGCCTTCACCACAAGCAAAGAGACAGACACAGAGTCCATATGGTGGTGAACATTTACGAGTTGGTGTGTGAGCTTTGCAGCAAGGATGAATTTGCGGGTAACATCTAATATTTGTCCCAAGAAGAAAGGTTGACGACTGCTTCTTTGTTTACCGTATTTCTAATCCTAAAAAAACGGACTATAGGAAACCGTGCCATTTAGTTTACATAGACAACGTTCTAGTGACGTCATTCACCGCTGTATTACGGGTGCTATAAGACGGCACCTCTATCTTAGGAAGCCAGAGCTTTAGTGTCGGAGGCCAATATCCTCTTCGGTTGCTAACCCAGCTTAGTTAATAGTAAGTAAGTAAGTATTATCATTGAAAACGCCACGTACCGTCGCATTGAACATGCACAGAACATTGGTTCCAGGTTTGCAGTACGCTGCACCATTTTTCGTGCAATAAATATTTTTTTCCGCATCCCGGTTACGCGCGTCGATCACTATGGAGCACCGAGTCATCACGAGCAGGTGTAACGTGCATTGTACCACCTGAAATCATTAATTGGTCATTTTCCCCAAAAATATCTAAAAAAGTCGCCATCATGCACTGCGGTTCCGGACAGGAACGCAATAATGGGCGAATTATCAATTTAGTTAAAATGGAACTGCACCCCAGTAAAATAATTTACAAATATAAATACAAATTATTTATTGTTTGAATGTGAGTGGTTATAAATGGTGGTAGGGTTAGTATATGGTTACATCACAATCAGCCAGAGTGTGGCGTACAATAATTTGACTCTCAATATGCATGTCATTGAAATTATATAACTACTTATTATCTATTGTTTTATTAATGTCAAATCAAAGTGTAGCAATGTCAGACTAAAGATAAAATATTGAGAAGAATTAAAAAATGTACAAAAACAATAATAATATGTCAATGTCATGCAATTAAGAAAATGGTCAGAGAAAATAATAAAAATAATAAATGAATTCATTAGGCAATGGTGGTTACAAAGTGATCATTAACGGAGTAGAACATTTTTTTGTAGACACCACTTGAATAATTGTAATTAGTTTAGAGCAAATACAGCTGCTGTGAGGCAGTAGTCCCTCCCCCGGCGAGTAGCGAGTACTCTCATTGTAATTCTTACTCGCTTTTACGCGCGCGAGTAAGAATTAGGTACTATGAGAGTACTCGCTACTCGCCGGGGGTGGGAAAAGTGTCTTATTGTGATTCGCTTTCCATACAAAACGTTATTTTACAATTCGCAGGCTAACGGCGTGTAATTTAAGAAACTTATGTAACAAACTTTCATAAATTGGCTTTCTATTTGCGTGAAGTTCCCCCGTCATAAAACCTATATAACGTTTTGTATGGAAAGTGAACCACCTTAAACATTAACGGTTTTGTCGGCTCGTACACATGTTTCCTTCCGTATTGTTTTCATAGTTAATAAATGAAATAAAAAAAGTTTTGTCAGGATACATATTTCAGAATTTCCTGCCCATTTGAAAATCACCAGTTAAAATGATTTGGTTCGAAACATGTTGTCGACAATTATAACCCCACAATAGTTTCTTAAAAAGATATATCAAATACATTACTATTCCTTAAATTTTTCCGAACGAAATAACTTAATGACCGGCTATCTATACCAAAATTCAAATAATCGGCATATGTTATGAATGTATGATATAAATTATTCGGCAACTGTAAGGGTCTCAGGGGCTTTTTTGCATTTGAGAGTTATCTAAATATATAAACGTGAAAGTCCTGACTGACTGACTCACTCACTCACTCACTTAAATCAACGCCCAGCCCAAACCGTTGAACCTAGAAAGCTGATTTTTTCACAACAGGTAGGTTATATAGCGAAAGCACCCACTAAGAACGGATTTTTGTAAATTCCACCCTTGAGGGGGTCAAAAGGGGGTTGAAAGTTTGTATGGGGATGGAGTTAAATTTTAAGTGAGAGACTTGAAACTTTGTGTATAGACTCCTTATTACAATACAAGAAAAGTAATTTAAGGGTTTTGAAAAAACCCACCCCTAAGCGGGTTAACTAGGGGTGCAATGTTTGTATGGGGGAAACATTATTTTTTGAACTAGAGACTTGAAACTTTGTAGAAAGATTACTTATTAGAATACAAAAAAAGCAGTTTCAGCGTTTTAGAAAATTCCACCTCTAGAGGGGTTAAATAGGGGTGCAAAGTTTGTATGAAGGGAACTTTTCCTTTTGAGCTAGAGACTTGAAACTTTGTAGAAAGATTACTTATTAGAATACCTAAAAAAATCTCTCAGCGTTTTAGAAAATTCCACCCCAGAGGGGTTTAAATAGGGGTGCAAAGATTGTATGAGGGAAACTTTTCCTTTTGAGCTAGAGACTTGAAACTGTAGAGACAGATTAAGCACTTATTTGAATACAAAAAAACCATCAAAGTGCGAGACGGACTCGCGCACCGAGGATTCCGTACAAACCTGTTATTACCTATTTTAAGTGAAACTTAAGTGAAATTCTGTGTATGGACTGCTTATAACAATACGAGAGAAGTAATTTCAGGGTATTGAAAAAACCCACCTTTAAGCGGGATAACCAGGGGTGCAATGTTTGTATGGGGGAAACATTATTTTCTGAACTAGAGACTTGAAACTTTGTAAGAAGATTACTAATTAGAATACAAAAAAAGATCTGTCAGCGTTTTAGAAAATTCTACCCTTAAGGGGGTTAAATAGGGGTGCAAAGTTTGTATGTGGGAAACTTTTCCTGTTGAGCTTGAAACTTGAATCTTTGTGGACAGATTACTTATTTGAATACAAAAAAGAGCTTTAAGCGTGTTGGAAAAAATTGTATTGGGTTGGTTGGGGGTATTGGGTGAAAAGTTTGTATTGGGAGCAAGAGATTTGTAGCCTGTAGTTTAAAAGACTGCAAAACCAATTTCAGCATTTTCTAGGGTTCCGTACCAAAAGAGTAAAAACGGGACCCTATTACTAAGACTTCGCTGTCTGTCCGTCTGTCTGTCACCAGACGCCACCACCCACAAAATAAAATAAATATTGAAGGGAGGCTCCCATACATTAAACGTTTTTTTCAGGCTGTATCTCAAGAATCGCGATAGGTAGACAGTTGAAATTTTCACAATTTATGTATTTCTGTTGTCGCTATGACAAATAATACTAAAAACAAAATAAAATAAATACTTAAGGCGGGCTCCCATACAACAAACGTTTTTGTTTTTTTCTAGGCTGTATCTCAAGAACCGCGATAGCTAGAGTTGAAATTTCACAAATTATGTACCTATTTCTGTTGCCGCTATAACAACAAATACTAAAAATAAAATAAAATAAATATTTAAGGGGTCTCCCACACAAAAAATGTTTTTCTTGTGCTGTTTTTATAGATAATGGTACGCAACCCTTAGTGCGCGAGTCGGACTCGCACTTGCCCGGTATTTATTTATTTATCTCCTAAGAGAATTAAAAGGGGGTTCATAGTTTGTATAGAGACCAAGACATTTTTAAAGTAAGAGATTTGCCACATCGGTTTTAGACTGTTTGTTTGAAAACTGGAAAACTGATTTCAGTGTTTTTTTTTAATAAATTCCTTAAGGGGTTATAAGTCTTTATGATGAGCAAGACATTTTTAAAGTAAGAGATTTGTTACTTCGGTTTTAGACTGTTTCCTTGAAGACAAGAAAATACCAATATTTTCTTGTCTTAAAGAGAGTTAAAAGAGATTCACCGCCAAAAGGGGCAGAAAACAGTTGGAAATTTATACGGGGAGCAAGACAATTTTAAAATGTAATAAAACTCCTTCTTTCGTGATAATAATATATTATTCCATCCAAATAGACGTCCCTTCACAATCTCCGTCACTTTAACTTATTATGCTGTCACCGCCACTCCTCGCGATTGACTGTCCCATCATCCGCCATGCCAGTGTTTTTATACCCTCAATGTAAACAGTAGTAAGTATCAGTCACCTTACTCTTTAATTTCTACTTTTAATAATTTACTTGATACTATTCGCAATAATGGCTACGTTAATGACATTCATAATTTATTAAATCTTACACTCGTCCATCCTGACATTGTGCATGCCCTCATGCACAAAGACAAATATAATCTTACACTCGGCATGGTAGATCACAGGACGTTAGTAAAATCATAGAACAATCATAGTTTTTTTTTTTTTTTTCTTTTTTTTTTCATATCTGTAGAGTATACATATACAACACATTTTTACACATCATATCGTATATATTCCATTTTTTTGTAAGCATTTTTTTTTTAATATCTATTTTTTTTTTGTTTCTCCTTATATTATATGTTCATTTTGTTTTATTGTTCTTTTGTATCCAATCGCGTAGCACATAATTATTATTTTTTTTTTCTCCATATTTTTTTGATTCCATAATGTGCTACACGCCTAAATGTAACTGGTTTTTATTCTTCGTTTTTTTTTTTTTTTCTTTATGCTAGGGCTACTATTGATGGTATTCTTATTCCAAGAAATACATTTGTACAAACATTCAATGAAACTTTACCTTTATATAATTACCATTATCTTAACCACAAATACAACAGACTTTTAGTCGAAGTAGTAGAAAAACACATATTTATGAATACATCAATTAATAATTCTCACAGAATGTGGTATGATATTTCACGGCCTTGTAGTAGGATTGTAACAAACATTAAATATCAACATAATCTTGTCCGTGAGATTTACAGTAATCATCCTTTACATTATTTATCGAATTATGATTCTATTAAATCGGATTCATTTGCTTGTATTGTAGAGCAGCTACCTGCATCCAAAGCATCGTTTATACTTTGACCGTGTCAAACCCGGTACGCTTGCAACTTGGTAACGATCATTACATAACACGCCTGACAACTTTGTAAGGTCCTATGATTTCTTGCTTTTGCCATCATTGTTATAGCTAGTTTTCGTAATGTTAATGTTAACTAGGTCACTTTCTACATTAATACGAGCAGGACGCTTCTACCACTTATAATCCTATCAGGATTCCTAATTGTATTAAAATTATGCTCAAGTACTCTAATAGAGCTAATTGTTTTTTTTTTTTTTTTTGTAACGTACTGTTGGCGAAAACTAATTTCGTGAACCTGTAAGTATTTCCACGTTTCAATTGTACAAAGGGCCCAAGGTGGTTTATATGTAAAGTGTGGAATGTAAAATGGTTATTTTCAATTATATGTTTAGTGGCCTTCGTAATTGTGATTTGCGATTTACCTTGCTCCCTTTGGTACGACTCATCTGTCTTTATCCGGTGTCCACCTTGCTATCTTTGTTCTGCCATTTAAACATACAATTGTCTACCGTATGGCCTATTCTTTGGCAGCGCGTGCACTTAAGAAGGGGTTTAGGACATTTCGTATAAGGGTGCCCTTTGTCTTTACAATTGAAGCAAAACAAAGGACCGCTTTGATTAGTTGCAATGGCACTTCCTAAACCTTTGTCAATGAAGTTAAGCTGATCAAAATTTGGTCCTAGCTTGTTCCTGAAACCTGGTCTGTCATAACTCTGTGGCTGAGTGTTGTTATCTTTGTTACTTAAGAGAAATTGCAAAAGTTGACCAGGGTTTGAACAGCGCAATGCTCGTGCACTTGATCGGGTAGTTTTATCGCTTAGTCCGTGTATAATACACTCAGCAGCACGCTTGCCGAAAATGTCACATTGGTTTAATAGAGCTAGTTTCTCGTAATAATAAATGTCTATGGGCTCATTATACCTACTCTTGCGTTTAAGCATATTCTCCAGAGTTTGGCCATAACACTGTTCATAAGGGAATGCACTCGTTAATTTTTCTTGCCACTCGGTCCAGCTATAAAGAATACTCGGCAAACTTTCGTACCAGGTTTTAGCCAAACCCCGGAGTTTCTGCATCGCAAAGTGAATCACGGTTCTGTCATCCCAGCCATAGACGGTGGCGCACTCATTCACTTTATTTATCCATGTATCTATACGATTGTTTTTGGAAGATGGGTCAAATTCGGGTAAAATGTTTTTGTGGTAACCACTAGTCTGAATGGGTGTCGCAGACGTCGATGGCTGTGATTGAGTATTTTTAATCGAGTTGAGTAAATTGGCTACTTCTTCCGCAGTAAAAACATTATTACTAGTTTTATTGGCTGACGGCGTTGTGCGATAGCGCTCTCGACAAAGCTCTGGCGATTGCTTACTATATCTTTTCCTTAATGGGGCTTTATCGTCTCTTTGACTACGATCACAAAGTCGTGAGCAACGCGACACAACGTCCCCGGGCGCATCGCGCGGGTGCACATCTTGTTTAAATAAAGGTTGCTTACTTGCACGTCGCAAGCGTACACTTCCTTCATCCAGCTGACGTTCGAGAGATCGAAGACGCCGTCGCTCGCGTTCCTGTAAGCATTTTTTTTTGTAAGCATTTTTTTTTTTTTTAATCTATTTTTTTTTTGTTTCTCGTTTTATTATATGTTCATTTTGTTTTATTGTTCTTTTGTATCCAATCGCGTAGCACATAATTATTATTTTTTTTTTCTCCATATTTTTTTGATCCCATAATGTGCTACACGCCTAAATGTAACTGGTTTTTATTCTTCGTTTTTTTTTTTTTTTTTTCTTTATGCTAGGGCTACTATTGATGGTATTCTTATTCCAAGAAATACATTTGTACAAACATTCAATGAAACTTTACCTTTATATAATTACCATTATCTTAACCACAAATACAACAGACTTTTAGTCGAAGTAGTAGAAAAACACATATTTATGAATACATCAATTAATAATTCTCACAGAATGTGCTATGATATTTCACGGCCTTGTAGTAGGATTGTAACAAACATTAAATATCAACATAATCTTGTCCGTGAGATTTACAGTAATCATCCTTTACATTATTTATCGAATTATGATTCTATTAAATCGGATTCATTTGCTTGTATTGTAGAGCAGCTACCTGCATCCAAAGCATCGTTTATACTTTGACCGTGTCAAACCCGGTACGCTTGCAACTTGGTAACGATCATTACATAACACGCCTGACAACTTTGTAAGGTCCTATGATTTCTTGCTTTTGCCATCATTGTTATAGCTAGTTTTCGTAATGTTAATGTTAACTAGGTCACTTTCTACATTAATACGAGCAGGACGCTTCTACCACTTATAATCCTATCAGGATTCCTAATTGTATTAAAATTATGCTCAAGTACTCTAATAGAGCTAATTGTTTTTTTTTTTTTTTTTGTAACGTACTGTTGGCGAAAACTAATTTCGTGAACCTGTAAGTATTTCCACGTTTCAATTGTACAAAGGGCCCAAGGTGGTTTATATGTAAAGTGTGGAATGTAAAATGGTTATTTTCAATTATATGTTTAGTGGCCTTCGTAATTGTGATTTGCGATTTACCTTGCTCCCTTTGGTACGACTCATCTGTCTTTATCCGGTGTCCACCTTGCTATCTTTGTTCTGCCATTTAAACATACAATTGTCTACCGTATGGCCTATTCTTTGGCAGCGCGTGTATTTGCGGCGATTGCTTACTATATCTTTTCCTTAATGGGGCTTTATCGTCTCTTTGACTACGATCACAAAGTCGTGAGCAACGCGACACAACGTCCCCGGGCGCATCGCGCGGGTGCACATCTTGTTTAAATAAAGGTTGCTTACTTGCACGTCGCAAGCGTACACTTCCTTCATCCAGCTGACGTTCGAGAGATCGAAGACGCCGTCGCTCGCGTTCCAGTAGCCTTTCCCGTTTGTCCAGACGCCTTTCACGGATGCTGACAGGATCGTGCAGTCGGCTGAAGCTCCGCCCGCTGCGACTTCGTCTGCCTCGGCTGCGCCTGCTCCGGCTTCGGCTGCTGCGGCTGGTGTGACCCGGTGACTGATGTCGGCTGTGACTTCGGCTTCGACGGCCTCTGATGCTATCGCCAACGCGCTCAAGGGTTTCTAGGCGCCGGCTGGATCTTCTTCCGTCATGCTCCATTACCTGGAACTCGAAAATAAACAACAGCAAAGAGTCGCACAAATATACATATAATATATATATATGTGCCGGCAAGGCACATTCTATTGTAGCGATAAGATATTCTTAAATACATGTATAAGATTAGCGATAGGTTAAGTACGTGCGAGATGTATGGATGATTATGTATGTAGTATAAAACATAATAGATAGTCACTAATAAACTAGCATACCTTCAATCACACAATGAAGCATGATTCGTATGGGTACGTACTGTGACAAGATGATCAATATTGATCACTAATGATCAATATTGGACTATAGTACAAAGTACGCGAAGTACGATATTGAACTGTATGTATTTCATAAACATAAACACTTAATTGAAAATGTGAGCATAATAAACTACATACCCGTAGTTGTGTCCTAGAAAGTTATTTACTTTTAAACTGTGATTCACTGCATATATAAATGACTGTTGTTCAATTAGTTTATTACGTCACACTTTAAGATGATGTGATTCTTAAACAACTCTAGTATAAGTAGGCAATACACAGCAAAACAGACACGGTACCTAACTGGTTATAAGCAAATTATAACCTCTTTATCCATAAAAATTCACAACCTTCTGTGAACTAAATAATGTTTTTGACAAACCAATTTCAACGGCATATTGATTAAAATAGGTTTGATGAACGACTATGAATAGGGCCATAGATCTCTTCACAGTTTAGTGTATTTGGACATATTATCGTAACTATATTTATCGACCGGTCCCCACACTTTGGCATAGCCTGTATTGCACCCGAAAAACTTACATAATCTTAACATTTACCTATACAAGAATGAATATCTCTTTTCATCTTTTCATTTACTATCAAGGTGAAAAAGAAGGTGCTTTGATTTGAATAAAAAAAAACCGTTAGGTATCAGAAAACTAATTTCTTTCAAGTTTTTTTTAAGCGATATTGTAGTAACCCAGTTCTCTAAATGTTCGAAGATCATAAGCAAGCTAGAAAATACATGTACGTGATGGAATCGGAAGTGTCACGTGTAAGTCCCATTATGTAAGTAGTTATTAGTTATGGGGATAATAAATAAACAACAAAAGAAAATTAAAAATGCAGGTACATCCCACTTCTGATCTGTAATAAAACTCCTTCTTTCGTGATAATAATATATTATTCCATCCAAATAGACGTCCCTTCACAATCTCCGTCACTTTAACTTATTATGCTGTCACCGCCACTCCTCGCGATTGACTGTCCCATCATCCGCCATGCCAGTGTTTTTATACCCTCAATGTAAACAGTAGTAAGTATCAGTCACCTTACTCTTTAATTTCTACTTTTAATAATTTACTTGATACTATTCGCAATAATGGCTACGTTAATGACATTCATAATTTATTAAATCTTACAAAAATAAGGGTATTGTCAGTTCGGTCAAGGACTAGAAAACAAATTAAATACTGCGTTTTTATACTCTTCCTTTAAGGTTGGAGGTTCAAGGGGTTAAAAGTATGGCGAACAAGTATTTTTTGAAGTAAGGGAGTACTTCGGTCAGACACATATATTAATTGGTATTGGTAAGCCATTAATTCAGAATACATAATCCTACTGCTATCAGAAAAGTAGGTTAAGTTAGAACTGCGACCCTTACAGAACCGAACAGATACCAGAAAAGTAGGTTAGGTTAGGTTAGGTTTTGCTCACAAACCGAAAAAAAGGTAATGTTAGATTAAACTGCGGATCATTTTATTTATTTTGAGAAGTTTATTTTGGCTAATCAAAATAATATATTTTCTATATCACCGTTAACTGGGGACTGGGGATAGTGATGGAAAGCTCTACGTCTTTTGCCGTATGATAATTTTACTTTCAAAACTTTACATGCACCCCGGACAAACGTAATTGAAACTACTAAACGGATTTTGGCAAAAAAAAACAGTAGCTAATGTAGCTTAGTAGACATAAGAAAAAACCTTCAATACATTATGAATAACAAACAATTTAAGTAGTTACAAATGAGTGTATATTTAAAAAAAAAACTGACATTTAAATTAAGCGTTTTGGCAATTTAAACCTTTTACGCCTAAACCCAGAACGGAATTACATGAACATAGGCATAGAGATAATTTGGACGTAGTTATGCAATTACGATTCAACCCACAGCCACTTCATTTTGAGATAAATGCAACTTAATGTTTTTGTGGTACACTTTTTAGCTGTAACCGAAATGTACAAGTAGTGTGTGTTTTTATTTAGACATATATGTTAGTTACCTGATGGCTACATGTTTTTTAAAATTTTACTAGTACTAAGCTACGTATTTAGATAAGTAGGTTTTGGAACGTTTTTGCAAAATGTCTTTTTGTATGATTACTAATCCAGAATAATTTTGCAAAAACGTTCCACGATGTATGTAACATTAATTTATTAAGCAAAAACAAGAATATAGTTTATAAAATGTAATACTGTTTGCTATATATAAAAGAAACAACACAAAAAAGGAAGAAATAGATGCAAAATCTATTCATCTTCTTCATAGCGCTCAATTTCAAAGTCTGGCACTCCGCAAAATCCATCGACATCGTCCAGAATATCTTCGGAACTCTGCAGAGTCTTATAAAACTGAAGACAATCTTCTGGTATGTATTGGTACATTGATTGCAAATCTGCTAATTTCGCAGTAGCAATTGGTTTGCCATTAGGCCACAACAAACAAAGGTCAGAATTGTTTATGTTTCGTGTTTCCCCTGTTATTTTTTTTCAATGTTTAACTCTTTAAAATCTCCTTCCAGTGATGACCTCATGAATATGGAATGCTTTTTATCTTTTTCTATTTTTATTTCTTTCGTATGTAACCAACTAACTTTGCTTTTGTCAGTCAATTTCTTTCTATTTATTATATTTTTTTCCAATTTGTTTGTACCATAAAAATCATTTTTCTGCATCTTATATACTCGAAATGGTTTCACTTTTTTACTGCGTTTAATAATATCGATGTATTCTTCAGCTGTGTACACGCGTTGGTGGTGTTTAAGAGCAGTTTCTATTTTAGAAAAATCTGTATCGTTCGGTAAAAATGTATGGCCGGACTCAAGGAATCTAAATGATACGGTTTCTAAAGTGTGATGGGAGCTTAATATTGCTTTCATCATGAGAACCACTTTAATATTTCTGTTCTGACCACCGCAGCAATCACTCCATAGAATTAAATGTTTGACGGTAGAACTTAGTTTCTGATTTATATACTTCATAAGGCATGATCCAACTTCCTGAGCCCCTCTTCCTGCTTCTCCTTCTACCCATACATAGCAGTGCCCAATGTCATCAGATGCACTATGGATACCACTATTGTAGAACCACAATTGCCTTTTATAAAATGCTACATTCGTCGGTATGCGGGGTAAAGGTAATGTCTTCTCTAAATCAAACGTTAAGCATTCGACAGATAGTGAATTTTTTGCTTGCTCAAAATCCAACTTCATTTGATTTCTTAAATTTTCGGCCCTTTCTAAATGTCGTGTCTTCTGTTCTTCAGCAGTTTCATTTTCTTCAGTGTTTTTGGCATTGCGAATTTTTATTTCTAACTTGTCACACGTATTACAAGTGTCTTTCTTTAATTCTTAACACTTCAAGTTAAACTTCCAATAGAAAATCTTTTTCACATACTCAAATGAAGTGCATTTGCGCTCGTCGCCATACTTCTGTTTAAACTCCTGTTGATATATATTATAAATTTTGGCTAATGTCATTCCCGGTTGTAAATACAATACATCACTATTTTTTTCCCGTCTATAATGAGATTCATATTTTGGAAGTTTTGCAATAATGTCAACTATGAAATCAGTATCTTCTTCCGATATTTTGTTCCTGCCTCCTGATTTGCTTCCCCTGCCATCTTTTATCGGCTCACCAGCTCTTAGTTTTTTTAGTGCTACAGTAACCTTTTGAGTAGTGATCTGAAATGTTTTTAAAAACATATCGCGACATACTTTTACACCACTTATTGAATAAACTCGATAAAATTGTTTCGGTTTTTTCTTAGCAGCAGGAACATTAGTCATGGTGTAAGTTCTGTTCTTTTTTGCTTCCTTGACATGGGAGCCAATGAATACTGTTTGTGCCGTGTAAGTACCAAGGCAAACATATTTATTAAATTCTTCTTTCCTTTTCTCTGCTGAAATCAAACTAGCACAATCTTTTGAACATTTACATTTTTTATAATCAATAAAAGTCTTTGGTTTCATTTTTTTTCCAGAATTTAATGCGGTATATTCTTTGTTGTTGTATTTCTTTTGTTTTATCTCAGATCTATGCTGTGAATGTTTTGGTCTACCACTTGTATTAGCCACAGATTCCATAGCGTCAACTGTCGTGTCTACATTTGATGGTGCTGTTAAATCTTCGGCATTATCACATGGCTCTGGAACAGGAATGACAGAAGGACACCATGGAACAGTATTAGATAGAATAATAAGTAACAGTATGGGCTCTATGGGTCTAGCAATAAAGTTCTACAGTACATATATATTATGATAGGTACATTTTTTGACTACTAAAAATAATAATATGTGTTTTATTAAAAATGTTCCAAAGTTATTAGAATTTTATAAGAAAATAATAATTCATACCTTATGGATATAGCAATAAAGTTCCAAAGTACATGAAACATTCTGTGCATACTAAAATTTATAGTATGTGTTTCATTAAAAATGTTCTAAAAGCATTGGAACATTACAAGGAAATAATTAATACTATATGGATTTTGTAACAAAGTTCCAAAGTACATGAAACATTCTTTGCATACTAAAAATTACAATATGCGTTTTGTTAAAAATGTTTCAAAAGCTTTGGAACATTATAAGGAAATAATAAATAGCATATTGATCTAGCAACAAAGTTCCAAAGTAAATGAAACATTCTTTGCATACTAAAAATTATAGAATGTGTTCATTAAAAATGTTCCAAAAGCATTGGAACATTACAAGGAAATAATATTCATGAATATAAATACTAAACATGTTTCACTTTGCATGTGATGTTTTTTTCTTTTTATGAATAACTTTTTTTTGTAAAAATGTGGATTGGAACAATTGGGTCAAACTTTATTTAAAAAATAAGCTATTTCGAGTGACACCTTTGTACCTAACTGATAAATAATGTCGATAAAGGTACACTGATGGTGTTACCTCATTTTTGGGCGAGGTGTGGGTTGGAACGTTATTGCATAACTACGTCCATTTGAGACCCTTGGAAGGATTTAGGATAGTTTTTATCTCGAAAATCATCCCTGAAAATGGTAGTAGTTTGTTTGGGACAGCGATAAGTAATTAAGGTCACGCCTAAAAAAAAATAGAAATATTTTTTCTCAAGTTCTTCGCGGACGAAGTCGCGGGCAAAAGCTAGTACATTATAAAAGTGACAAAGTGACAAAAGTACCTAAAGAAAAACATCGTGAGGAACCCGGTCTAAACTCAACAAGGTCTAATTCAGTTCAATTCAATTCAATTAATTTTATTTCGAACAAAGTTCATAACGTGTTAGTAACATTTTACTGAAATCTAGGGTCAATATTTCATTATTATTTTATATATTATTATTATTATATTAATACACATTAAAACATAACGGTGCATGCAGTTGCACCCAGGGCTTTAGCCACGGTGAATCCCACCTGTCGGACAGCGTGCACAGGATGGTATTCGAGCTAGCACGCCACTAGCTAGCATCTGTAGGCGTTGTTGTACTGAAACCGCAGAGCACTGTATGCCCGCTGCGTGTAGCTGATCCATAGGCTGCACGTGTAGAAGGACTGGCAATATGCTTTAAAAAGCGTAGCCTTCACTTTATCAGTACATCGTGCAAACCTACGAGCCAGCATGTTGCAGCGCCCAGCCAGCGCTCTGCTTTCCCTCTCCATGTCCAAGTTGCCACACAAGTCGTCAGTGACCCAGTGGCCCAAATACTTGAAATGCTTGACTTGTGCTAAGGGACTGCCACACAGACTTACAGAGGGGACTCTGTAGGTCTTATTACCTGCTTTAAATATTATAATCTCGCTTTTCTTAGCATTGTATTTGAGCCCATGGGCCTCCGCATACGACTCACATTTGCGCAATAAACGAATTAAACCACCCACTGAGGGGCTCAGCAGCACTATGTCATCCGCGTAGCTGTTGTTATTCACACGCACCCCATCTATGGAACATCCAACACTGGCACTGCTGAGCTCCTCCAGCAGTCGGTTTATGTACAGGTTGAAGAGGTGAAGCGAACTTAACCCCCCTTGTCTCACCCCGCACTCCAACCTATACACCTCCGAATACGCTCCAGCTCACTTGACACTATTCTCTTGGTTATCGTACCAGAACTTGAGTAATGAGGTGACTTCACACGGCAAATCAGTTTCAGATTGTAGCTTATGCCACAGCATGACTGCCACAAGATACAAGGTCGAATGCTTTTGACAGGTCCAGTAACGGGCATACACAGGCGTTTTTCTGGCCGTGTAGTATTGGACAGTCTGCTTTAGACATAGAATGGCGAATTCGGTGGATAAACCAGGTCTAAAGCCGAACTGGGCGTCATGCAAGTGGATATGTTTTGTCATCTGTTTGTCAAGCAGACTGTCCAGAACCTTGGCGATAACATTAGCCAACGAAATGGGCCTGTAGTTGGACATGTCAGAAACGTCACCAGTTTTGTTCTTTACAATTGGGTCAACTACTGTGTGCAGACTTATTATCACTTCGGATGGGAAAATCAGATGCCGGCGCTTTCGTACAACACTTGTCTACGCCTAATCTTGGGGTTAGGTTCCAAAGCGGCTCCTATGGGGTACAACCAGGATAGTAAAATCTAGAAACGGAATCTTGTGTTGCCTCTACAAAGGATCCGAGAGAGAACATGAGTCGAGACACGGAGTGCAACTCACCAGTAGAAGCTTGCTTGCACATCTGCTGACACATATTTTTGGCATATTGATTGACATTATACACGCCTCTTTTCATTGTATCTGCATTGCCGTTGCTTCTACGACCGGTAATTTAAATCCGACTCTTTACTAGCATTTTCCAAAGCAATTAGAAACACTGCTGCTTACGCTCATTTCGTTATTTTTTTTTTTTGAGTATGTTATCTAGGGGCTAGGGTTGTGCCACGATCGTGAATTTCACATTTTATGGTTTCTAGTTTTAGCAATTCCATTTTCTATATAGAAAATTTTATTGTGTTCATCAAAGCTTGTAAATAGTCACAACTTTACAAAAAATTCACTTGATACCAAATGAGATCGACATTGGGTACCGGTAGTCGGGGCGAATGCGCCGTTCGGGGTAAAAAAAATATCGGAATTTACAGTTTATTTGAGTAAGACTTTTCATAGAAGCATTATTTCATTGTCATATCTCGTTGTCATCCCCATGTTGAAGTCTTTTCATTTCGTCAACCGGGGTAATCCATTTCATTTGATACCTATTTAACAGTGGCTGTTCTGTGAAAGAAAACATCGTGAGGAAACCAGTCTAATTCCAATAAGATAGACAGATAGAGACAATAAGAAAACTAGTTTCAAGGTCAGACGGCAGTCTCTTGGGATTAGGTGGCAAATCAGACCTCGAGGATAGAGCCCGGGCTCCTGTACGGCACAACCAGGAATAACTCTAGGAGGATGAGGCAATCGAAGTTATTCATTACACAATATAAGTGCTGTTACACAAAATATTTCTTAAAATCCCAACAATCGATATCGATGACTAGAACATTTTGGTCACTTTATCGTAGATTAGGCATTCCACTATTTCTACTGCTAAGATAAGCGAGAACAATAGTGTTTGTTGTTCTTATTACGAAATAACAAACCGGAAAACGATTTGTGGTGGCTGTAACAATGTAAGGGTGAGCGTTAATAGAGCTTATACATTTCTAGCAACATATCAAGCAAGGCATTATGCTTATCTTTATTTAGCTTAACATATTCACTGCCAAGAATGGCTACGTCGTACAATCGTAGCCGATCCCGTGTTTTTCCTCGTAGGCGGGATCCTGGCAGTAAAAGGGTTCCCCTGTTCCACCTAGATGAGAGACGAGACGTTGACTTTTTCTTCATTTTCATAACCAGAACCTCCTATATACATATATAATTATGGTTTCCTGGTATTTTGACAATTTTGACGGCATCTGAAAATGCCTAACGAACGTAACCTACCTATTTTATACAACTTAGATGGGTGGAAATATTTTGTGTAACCTTCCTACCAGTGGAGATATAGAAAGCCATAATATATTCACATATAAAATAAATATATTATATCTTACTGTCACGTGACATCATACGGTCACGTGACCTGCCGCGAGTTTGACATTTTTTCCCCATCACAAAAGTGCACAGCACCGCTAAAGAAGTTTTCACTTCAAAAAAACGTTTATTCCTACCAGTGGAGATAGCCTGGTAGTGATAAGTGGAAAGGGGAAAGGGTTAACAGTCCCCAGAGGGGCTAGCACAATTGACGCCACACCGCGACGCGAGTCGAGAAAGATCTACCCTCCGCTTTCTAATTAGCACGGTGCGAGTGACATAACTTAGTCGACGCTTACTCGCGCGCGAAGCGACTGAGCAGCAAGTTGGGCTACACGTACTGATGTGAAATATTCCTATTGTACTTGGCCACGACTTCTTCCATCTCTATATTTTAATTATTTGACCATGGTTCCCATTATTATCTTTGCATCGCTTTTATTTTATGTTGATGCTGGAGACTCATATATTACTTATTATTATCTTTATTATAGGATAATGTAACGCTTGCAGCTCTCAGCAAATGTGTGCCCATATATGTACAGAACGTGCCGTACTGTTTTCGTCTCTTTTACCGTTTGCATCTCTGATGTTACAAGTCCATCGCATAGGTATCAGAGGTGCGACGGCTGTACGGGGGCTTGAGACTAACTTCAGAGACACAAACTTATGTGGCGAGCTATGTAAATTCTTGTCGCTTTTTCTCGTGTCCAGGGTTTCAGACTGTGCGGGACCAAAAGTATGCCCAGACATGTAAAAAGTTTCTGTTAAATAAAATTGGTACAAGCTCTTATTGCCGACTGTACTTTTCTGTATCATCAACTACTCATTGAGACGATTCTAACGAGCCCAAACTCAACGGGGTTACGTTGGTTAAATACGGAATTCCTATGACCACTGTGTCTATCATCAGATCAGCTGGTTCCTATACACACTTATAGAGCTATATTCTATTCATACCTAATGAGTAAATTTATCATCATAGTTCTTGGCGTGGCATAAACTGTATGTATAGGTTATAAAACCAACCTGGCAACCGTACTGTCTTTTCCAAGATCTCACGGTTCTAAATACTGATTTGCCATACGATAAATAAATAATAAAACCATACTTAATAGTAGTTACCTATATGTACCTGAGAGTTAACCTGCAGTGGTCACAAGACTAGAGCGGTTTAACCGGCCTCTAATTGTTTGTTGCTACCACGTGCCTTTAAACTTGGTCTTTACCCTTCTTCCTCCTACTTCGATTTGAGCAAAATTATTGTTTTCTCAGTAAGGGTTTATAATAAAATACAGGATGTTCGGGACAACGATGTACACTATTACCTGTTATACTATATGAATATATCCTTATCTTAATCTCTCTCATCCACTAGAGGAGGCCTGCGCCCAGCAGTGTGACGTATTAGTACATTACTGCAGAGGCCGTGATTCCTGGACGAGCTTTGGGGTAGACGGCCGAGTCGTAGACGAGGCCGGATACAACGAGTCCAGCAATCCCTGTTCCGGCCGAGGATTGTATAGTGCTTTTCTCAAACGATGTGAGAAAATATTAAAATTAAAATAAATACCTAGAAGGTAATCAATTAAATACTAGTTTGTTGAAATTACAATCAAAACGAAAGTTCAGAAAACAATTGTGTAATTTGTCGCCTCTTTTATTTTTTAAACATGGCATTTCAACAAGCCGTTCAAGCACCATGTTTAACCGCACATAAGTATAGTATCATAGATTTTGTTCTTTTTTACGTCGCAAGTCTGCTTACAGAGTCTAGTGGTGGCTGGCAGTATGTAATTTTTCCTTTGTCAATTTAATATTAGTAAGCAAATTTAAAAAGTGAGAGTAGCGGACAATAATGTTTTTAGTTAGGGTTTTCATACATTACTTCTTGGCTTAAGGCCAAGAAGTAATGTAGGGAGCCATAAACAAGAAACTTCTTGTCTTCATTTCGTGACATTAACGCATACATTTCAGAGCATGTTTGAGAAAAAAATATTATTATCCATATCATAAAGGCTGATGATGAAGTTGATGGTTAGCTTCATAATTATGTAGAGGTTTAGAATAAAATACAGGCTGTTCGGGATAACGATGTAGGAACTTTTGGAAGGGACAGACTGGACTATTAGGAAGAGTTGGTACCTTACATGTCTTAGTCCAATATGTTTATATTTGTATCAAAAAATTTCATGACAAATTAAATTTAAAACAATTTATAACATAAAAAAAAAGTATTTTTTCTTATTATATTTTATTTGATTGTTCGTCAATGATCTCATTAATACGAGTAAAATAACAACATAAGTCGGCAAAGTACGTAAATATTTTTTTAAGAAAAAGGAAAAGGATACATGATTTTTGGTGCAAAGATATTCTACGTTGAAATGTTGCAAACATTTTGATGTTCGCAACATTTGGACCTGAACATTTGCTGCTATTATTTTTAACAAAATGCTTATACGCACGTAAGTGTACGGTACGTAAGTGCCTCATCTCTCGCGTCTCATTAATTTATTATTTATAATTAAAATATTGAATAATGTTACTATTAGATCAATACATCCCATCAGCATTTTGTTAAAAGTAATAGCAGCAAATCTATACAAATATTTCCAGTTTCACTTAAAATTCATGGACAGAATGAGCTCTATCTGGCATGTAAAAATTTTCGACGTCCTTCAACTTAATGTTTTGTCGTTTATTGTGAGGTTCCAATACGGGCCGAAAACGACCGTTTTCCTGTGAAGACAAGGGAACATAGTTAGTCAGTTGAGGAAAATATTTTTTAAATTAACATAATTACAGCAAATATCGGTTCAAAATGAGTTCGCTTAATCCACGCCTATTTCTCAAATTCTTCATTCTAGTTTGTCCACTGTGATGTCGTTATTCAAACAATCTCAATTTGTCTCTTACTGTCCCTCCTTTCGATCCTTGCCTAGGTCACTTTAAGGCATTGTACAAAATTCGAGATATCTTTACGATTCCTTACTGAAACGACCATGAATATCACATGAATTTAAATATGACTCTTGGATCTTTTCTTTCATTTTTTAAGCATATTATAAATTTATTTTCTAAATTAGGTATATACAAGATGATAACTATAACATTAACTAAATTAAATTAAAGCTAAGTTAAATCTAAAAAAGGCCCTCGAGGCATTGTACCTAGGATGCTGGCGGCATTTCCTCGCTGAATTGCAATGCTGATGCGTTGCGCGAGAAAGCCGCCAGCTCTTCGGTCACCAGTTACGTCAACCAGACGTTTCGCGATTTCTTTCATTTTAGTAGTGCTTATATTATTATCTTTTGCCCATTTATATTTTAGATATCTACCTTACTTAATATTACATTGGAATTATAAATAATCAACATGCTAAATACATTTTTACTCAATAAGAACATCATTAGGTACTAATGAAATGATGGAATGTTTCTCTAAATAAATAAAATGTCAAACTATGCTAAAAATACACAGACTGAAACAAATACTAAAGGTCGCTGACTTGCAAAACGGACGAACAAATAACTTGGATAAAATGTTTGTTCATAAACCTCGACGTCTAGAGTTATTTAAAAGAATGATTACAAATACTCACGCTTATTTCATTTCGACGAATATATTGACGTAAATGTTGCAATTTCCTTTTCAGTTTATAAATTTCATTTTCTAGGAACATCCTTCGTTTTGATTTTGAGTCATCTAAAACAATTTTACTTCCGTCTACAAATTTCCCTGTTTGCTCTTGAACGTTGGAGTCTTTAACGTAATTATTAGTTGACTTATCATTTCTGCGGAGATCAAAATACTGTTTTTGAAATTTACTATATTTTTCATCATCTGCATTGTTTTCTTTAGCATGTACTATAGGAATTTGCTTTCTCATGGTCGGAATCGAATTGAATTGGGATTGGAGTTCTACGGCCCTAGTTCTGTCTTTGATATTTCCAAAACCTGTATGACCAGTCCACTTATCGTTCTTTTCAGAATTTCTTATTGAATTATCCGGTACTTTGTTTCGTCTTGACCAATATTTATTTTCTGGATATTTTGTTTTATCACCATAAATCAAACGTGTTTCTTTCCCATGATCTGCTATTTTTAGTACACCTTTAGTAACACTCAAAAAATCGTTATCAGTTTCATCAATTCTTCTTAATTGTGAATTATATTTTAATCTTATATCAACATTCTGGATTTTTGGAAGTTCTGTATTAGTCAAATTGACTTCACTATGGACATTCAAATTCACAAGCGGACTAATATTACTTAACTGATTTACTGTTCGTCCTTGCTTCCTTTTTAATAATGTCAATGCTTCTTTTAAACGTGAGAGATCTTTTCTCGGTACCTTTTCCAGAAGAGCTTTCAATTTATGTCTTAATAATGCGTTTTCTTGCAATTTATCGCTACGTCTACTATCGTTATTTTGAGACGGAAGATGGAACGTTGGCACTCTTGTGAATATACTGCCTTTTTTTGAAGTACGGAGTTTCTGAAAAAGATACGAATAAAATGTTAACTGCGTTTGAATTACAATTTATTTATTTATACGTTATAAATTTATTTATTTATTTACTTAAACAATATAAATGGCTATAATCATGCTTTCACGCAAAACAATCTTCCTAAAACTTATTTACTTATTCAGAAAATGAAAATCTTGGGTATTTCTTACTCAGTAATGTGTAAAACTAAGTTAAATAAAAAATTGGTTGACCCTCCTATAATTGCGACGTTATAATTGTATCTAACTTACCTGAGTTCCTTGTTTATTCATATTATGTGGAAGATTTTTGGGTGACAATACTTTTCTCGAATACTCTTGTTTTGAAATACGGGGTTTCTGAAAATCGAAAATGTTAAGAATAGTTTTTGACTGCGCCTGTGTCTGCATTACAAAATGAGTAGTCATGCATTTAGGAAAAAAATACTACCTAACTTATTTATTCCGAAAATGGAAATTTTGGGTATTTCTTACTTAGTACTCGCATAGATACGTACAAAGTACCATCCAATCCAATGTCAACATCTAGGTTGCATAGATTAAATCTTTGCTATCGAAGCCATAACTCGCCGCACTTTGAGAAAAGCATACTGTACATGTCAGCATAAATATTCAACCATCTGCCTAAAGAAATAAAGTCCCCTAGGGAACATTCAATTTAACAATAAATTGTATAAATGGGGCCTAAACAAGTCGTATTATAATCTTAACCAGAATTTTGAAAGTAAGCTACCTGTCCTGAAATTTTGTTGTTTAGTAATCAATAATTTTAATTTAATTCTATATTTTAATTTTGTCATAAACCACATTTTCTGTTTTTGTTTTCCTGTTTTGTTTTTTATTTAATTTTAACATGACATTGATATTTATTATTTTGTTATTAAATAATTCCTATTCTTACTATTGACATTTGACATTTTATTTTTATTTTTAAGACAATTTTCAATGACGTGCTTGTATAATCTCTAAGTATTGTCCGCCATATAATGGCTGACTGTGACGAACCATGGAACCACTATCAACTTTTTAATTACTTTCTTTCAGACAACACATTTTTCTGTTATATAAAAAAATGGTTGACACTTCTGCAATAGTGGGCTCATAATCGTATTTAACTTACCTGCATTGCTTGTTTATTCATATTATGCAGAAGATTTTTCGTTGACAATACTTTTTTTGAATGCCCTTTTTTTGAAGTACGGGGTTTTTGAAAATGCAAAAAGTCAAGACACACGGCAGTGTGTCCGCCAAGTTCGCGTTCGCAAAAAAAAGCGACACACCGGCCGTGGGTTATATTACACGAACCATTTCGGGCCAATTTCGACCACCCTATAACTCAAAACATATTTTATCTACGCATATGAAATTTCGAGTGTCTGTTGACTTCCCCTTTATTGACTAGAATACAAAATTTTATTATTCTACCTATACCAGATCTTGTGATATTGACGTCAGAAAAACGCTATTTTTACTATACACTCACTGACTCACTGACTCATCAAAAACCTAGACCACTTTCAATGGTCGTACTGACTTGAAATTTGGCATGGAGATAGGTTTTAAGGTCAAAGTAAAGGGAAAAATCTGAAAACGGCCAAGTGTGAGTCAGTTTTAAAAATAGCGAAGGTGTAATTTTGTTCTACTATGAAGTCATAATGAACTAAATGGGTCTATCTTCCGATGGTCGTACCGACCTGAAATTTGGCTAGAAGGTTTGTCTTTAGGTCGAAATAAAGTAAAAATCTGAAAACGGCCAAGTGTAAGTCAGTTTCGAAAACAACGAATGTGTAATTTTGTTCTACTATAAGTAGGTATGGAGTGGAAATGAGATAAGACTTATTTAAATTTAGATACATACCAATTTAAGATATTACATGTTTGTGTTATTTTTAATTCTATATTTTAATTTTGTCATAAACCACATTTTCTGTTTTTGTTTTCCTGTTTTGTTTTTTATTTAATTTTAACATGACATTGATATTTATTATTTTGTTATTAAATAATTCATATTCTTACTATTGACATTTGTCATTTTATTTTAATTTTTAGGATAATTTTCAATGACGTGCTTGTATAATCTCTAAGTATTGTCCGCCATATAATGGCTGACTGTGACGAACCATGGAACCACAATCAACTTTTTAATTACTCTCTTTTAGACAACACATTTTTCTGGTATATAAAAAAATGGTTGACACTTCTGCAATAGTGGGTTCATAATCGTATTTAACTTACCTGCATTGCTTGTTTATTCATATTATGCAGAAGATTTTTAGATGACAACACTTTTTTTGAATGCCCTTTTTTTGAAGTACGGGGTTTCTGAAAATGCAAAAAGTCAAGAATATAAGTTTAACTGCGTTTGCATTACAAAATGTCATCACATTAAATGATAATTCAAGTTACATGTGAACCATAAGATATTAATACCCTAACATAATTATAACCTAACATCAAATATAATTAATCTTACAGTTATAGTTATGTGCTGTTAAAAAAGGGCTAGCCTCAGCATAATGTTACAGTAAGGCCACTGCAACGCTGGTGTTCAGGCAGACCCTGGTAACTAATCTTAATATATTAAAACTCCACCGAAAACTTATTTCTTCAAAAAATGGAAAGTTGGGTATTTCTCACCAAGTAATGTAGTACCATTGATTCCGTTAAATTAAAAATTGGTTGACAGTTCTATCTTCAGTTGGGATTTCATATCTAACTTACCTGACTTGCGAGTTTATTCATATTATGCAAAACATTCTTAGATGACAATGCTTTTTTTGAATATCCTCTAAGATTTTCGTTGATGAAGCTAAAACAAACAAAAATATTAATACCTATAGGGGTGTAGACACTGAATACAATAATCAATAATGTAGTATTTTCTCGAAAAAGAATTAATAATGAAGACGATCACGAAGTCATAGTAAGTGTCAAAAATTTTAAGAAATTATGGTAATGTTATGTTCGTTCTGTCCTTTTTTCGCGAAACGCAACTTCATATGAAACGATGACGCTCGTAGTTAGTGACGTCACTAATAGACGGCAACGTACCGCACCCCATCGTGTTCGGCGCCGCCATCGCCATCGACGCGGCTTGTGCGCGCGACGCGCTCTGCGGCAGCCTCGCAGTTTGTGACATCACAAACTGTTTGCGTTTTCTCTCTCTAACATGCAATATCAAATTTGTTGTAGCTTCGTAATTTTTTGAGATATCTGATTGAGATTTTCGTCCCTAGGCCTAGTTTTTGCCTTCTTTCTTTTGGAGTACTAATAATTTTCGGGTCTACAGTGAATTATGTTCTGGTTATTTTGTTAAGTTTATTTTATTATACTCTTTTTTACATTGAATTAATTATCAGGAGTATTTTTTTCTGATTCTGTAATTGATACCAAACACGATCAACTCGAACAAACGTTTTGTTTTCTGAATAAAACTAAATAAGGAATCACTTTATAATTCAAAATTATTGTCAGCCTAAGATGTATGTGTGTTTGACGTATTACTTAACTTCAAGAAATGTAGCGTGACCAGACATTCAGTGAATATTATCATTAAATTTAATTAACTAAACAGTGATTTAATTGCATGAGACCTCATACCTTGAAATCCGTTTTGGCTGCTTAAGTATCAATAATTTTCGACTCCTGATCAAGGAATAAAAAGCATCGTGTATAATGAAAATTGATCTACGCAAAATAATATTAAATGAAGAACATTTATAGATTTATTTGTTGTTTTTTGTTTGTGAATGGGTTCTTCGAAAACGGCTCTAATGATTTCGATGAGACTAACAATATGGGGGCGAAGTCTTCAATACCAAAAAAAAAATTCTCTCAGTTTTCAGCGATAAAGCAGAATCCACACTATAATAATTATTGATAAATTAGTAGGCTGAACTCAGCAGTTTAGATGTGAGAACACTTTCTCCTGAGTGATTGAGTAGTTTAACTTAAGTCGCACCTCTCCAGATTCCCACTCTACTCGTACTGATTTTCATGTCTACAAGTCCTTATGTCTACGGATTTCCAATTCAACAGATTTCTACACCTACGGATTACTAAATACAGATTGTTATGTCTAGTGATTCCCAATTTTATACATTCCCATCTCTACAGATCAGGAAAATGTACGGTCTTTGAAACGGTCTTGGGTGGAGACGGACTAAGCAAACAAATAAACGTTTTATCTTACGAATTTAACACGAATTGGGTAATTGCAGAATTGTGAATCTGTAGGATTAAGTATCTATTGAATTGGGAATCTGTAGAAATAGGAATCTGGAACGGAAATCAGTGGTATTGGCACCAAATTGCCCAATGGCGTGACATGGATTTAAACCAATCCGATATTTTCTGTTTCGGGTTACGTTTTTTAAAAAGATAGCCGAGCTCGGCCTTCCAGCTACTCAGAAATAAAGCAATAAATACTCCGGCTTCTTACCTTAGCTTTTGCAAGTATTTGTCATCAGGTGCATCTTCTACGGTGATGATAGGCAAAATCAACACAGTAGGTCTCCGGGCGTTTCCATATCCTGCAACCGTTTCTTTAATGAGGATGGACAGGGTATTGAACTGAAGTTAAGTTTCCATCTATCGTCGAATATTTTCCATCGTAAAGAGGTGTAAACTAAAGTTAGTTTAATTGATTTGT
The DNA here is from genome assembly GCA_945867215.1 of Epinotia demarniana. Taxonomy (NCBI): domain Eukaryota; kingdom Metazoa; phylum Arthropoda; class Insecta; order Lepidoptera; family Tortricidae; genus Epinotia; species Epinotia demarniana. The sequence goes on from OX244280.1 coordinate 18,213,079, forward strand.
TTGTTTTATTTGTTTTTTAGGGTTCCGTAGTCAACAAGGAACCTTATAGTTTTGTCATGTCCGTCCGTCTGTCCGTCTTCGGCTTAGTTCAATAACCCTTACTACTCGAATTCCGTTATTTGGCATGGGCATATAAATCAATCATGCTGACAAAACAGTAGAATAACATCTTGAAAGTAAAATATTTATGGTACCTCCCCTTCACCTAAAGTGGGGATGTATTTTTTTTTCTCTTTAAGCCCAGTGTGGGGTATCGTTGAACATAATCAAAAATAGTATGGGTTTTTAAACCGTTTTTCATCTCAGTGATTCGTGTGCGAGGTGCTTTAAAGCCCTAATTTTTGTTCGAGTCATGTGTCCCCGCCCGCTATTACTGGGAATGTGAAAAAGATCGTGGCAGTAGTACATATTATAATGAATTTAAAAGGAAAACTATCACAGTTAAGTAGACGTAACTAGCTAACGAGTAGTAGACATAACTAGTTAACTCGTAAGAAATGCACTGAATTTCGGTTGCATATACATTGTCATTGGAATTTGAACCTTTTACCGTGGACGGTAGAGTTGCTTTTTCAAGGCACGTTATCTTAAATAGAAAAAACCTTGTCCTTCAGGTGGTCGCTAACCGAAGGCGGTCGCGTAACCGGCGAAACGACCCTATACACTGGTGTGTTATAAAAATAATCATATTTACGATTATTTACGAGGGTAAGCTAATAAGCTATAATCCCACCAAAAATATAAATATAAAAAAGGAGAGCCAAGTTCAATACAAAAATTATGCTTGTCTGTGAGCTTCGCGCAAAAAGAATGGAGATCTAAACGAGTGCCAAGTTCTATGCAAAATCCAAATAATATATGTATTTATAGGAACAAAATAACATTTTGAACAATATTAAACTCTATTTATTTGCTTTATTGGATACTTACCTATAACAATTGCTGTTTTTTAAAAAAGCGGCTAAGTGCGTGTCGGGCCACGCGCAGGGTAGGGTTCTGTAGTTGCCCGTCTGTCACAGAATGCGGACTTAAAAGGGGCTTTTGGGGTTTAAAGATAGCGCTGGCATCCGAAAGTTCCATGAAATCCCGTAACAACCAGCACTATTTTTGCGCTAGAGTAAATACAAAATAAAACATGAAATTACCTTCCCGAGATTTACCGTCTGTGTGATCTGGCGGGCCGGTAGGCGACGTGGTAAGGGGGCTGGTTGGTTGCCCGTTTGTTCCTTCGTTTGAGTTATCAGTTGTTACTTCGGCTGATTTGTCAGATGTTTCCTTGTTCGTGTTGTCAGTTGTTACTTCGGCTGATTTGTCAGATGTTTCCTTGTTCGTGTTGTCAGTTGTTACTTCGGCTGATTTGTCAGATGTTTCCTTGTTCGTGTTGTCAGTTGTTACTTCGGCTGATTTGTCAGATGTTTCCCTGTTCGTGTTGTCAGTTGTTACTTCGGCTGGTTGGTCAGATGTTTCCTTGTTTGTGTTGTCAGTCGTTACTTCGGCTGGTTGGTCCGATGTGTCCTTGTTTGTGTTGTCAGTCGTTGCTTCGGCTGGTTGGTCAGATGTGTCCGTGTTCGTGTTGTCAGTTGTTACTTCGGCTGATTTGTCAGATGTTTCATTGTTCGTGTTGTCAGTTGTTACTTCGGCTGGTTGGTCAGATGTGTCCTCGTTCGTGTTGTCAGTTGTTACTTCGGCTGGTTGGTCAGATGTGTCCTCGTTCGTGTTTTCAGTTGTTACTTCGGCTGGTTGATCAGATGTGTCCTTGTTTGTGTTGTCAGTTGTTACTTCGGCTGGTTGGTCAGATGTGTCTTTGTTTGTGTTGTCAGTTGTTACTTCGGCTGGTTGGTCAGATGTGTCCTTGTTTGTGTTGTCAGTTGTTACTTCGGCTGGTTGGTCCGATGTGTCCTTGTTTGTGTTGTCAGTTGTATCTTCGGCTGGTTGTTCAGATGTGTCCTTGTTTGTGTTGTCAGTTGTATCTTCGGCTGGTTGGTCAGATGTGTCCTTGTTTGTTTTGTCAGTTGTTACTTCGGCTGGTTGGTCAGATGTGTCCTTGTTTGTTTTGTCAGTTGTTACTTCGGCTGGATGGTCAGATGTTTCCTTTTTTGTGTTGTCAGTTGTAACTTCGACTGGTTGGTCAGATGTTTCCTTGTTTGTGTTGTCAGTTGTTACTTCGGCTGGTTGGTCAGATGTGTCCTTGTTTGTGTTGTCAGTTGTTACTTCGGCTGTTTCTGTGGTTGTTACAAGCTCGTAGTCGTAGACTGGTTCTTCCTCTATCGGCTGGGTTGACAGGTTACAGACCAGCTCGATATACTGAAAACCATACGGTCACTTATTTAGCCATTGGGTCAACTTGAGTTATTAATTTTGCATTACAAATTCATTTGTACGATTGTTCTAATACGTTATATCTGCACACTGAAAAACGAGCTCACGCTACACATTGAAAACAAATTGGAATGCGATAAGTGTGTCAAAAATGACCCTAACTTGGCTTCTTCGTAGATACTGAGCAGTGAAGTGATAAAAAATGATCGTATTTAAGTCTATCAGCTGTAAGGATTGTGAAAGGTATCATAGCTTGGCACTGATGGTGGGTTTGGGATAGTATACGAGATTTAACATTGATATACCTTGTCATCAAGATTTCAACAGGCCACTCTACCTAGCCTTTATCGATTTCCAGAAAGCATTCGATACGCTCTACCACCACTCAATATGGGAATCTCTTAATTCGCAAAACGTAGATGCTGTGTATTTGAAAGTACTACAATATCTGTACCAAAATTGCAAAAGCAGAATAAGATCGAAAACAATGGGACCTGCTATACCTATAAGAAAAGGCGTCCGATAAATTTAAATTTAAGATCTGAATGTAAATTACCCATGTTTAACAAATAAATAATATTTATCTTTATCCTTATAAGGAGACCCTATCTCTCCAACAATATTTATCGCAGTGTAACAATCAGTAATCGGGAAAAATGAACTGGCAGAAAGCTGGCTTAAATATAAACAATCAATACATCAGTCATCTAAGATTTGCGGACGATGCGACATTGTTTTATTTTCGGAAAGAAGCACAGAATTGCAATTAATGATAAATGACCATCACGTGGCAAGTCGACAAGTCGGCCTGGAAATCAACCACAGCAAGACTAATATCATGATAAATAGTACACAAAAAACGATATACATAGAAAAGGAAGAGCTAAATTATACCGACACTTACATCTACTTAGGTAAACAAATATCTTTCAAAAAACAGCGAAATGAAGAAGAAATAGACAGAAGAGTAGCAATTGCATGGAGACAATATTGGGGATTGAAAGATTATGAAAAGTAGCATGCATACTTATAGCAATTAAAATGAAAATCATGGACACTTCTAAGTATCTCACCATCTCTCACCTAAGCTAGTCAAACATGGGGGTAAGTAATACGAGGTATAACAACTTATCATATTAAGGGTCATAATATATACGCTCACTGTGTATATAAGTTTGTTTAGTATAACGTTCATTGCATATAACGAACGAAAGGTATAATGTCAAAATATATAATTTCGTAAAGAGTAACGTACTTTAGATATAATATCAATTGATATATCGATTAAAGCGTATAATATTCATAACAGCTAAGGTTTATAATATATATTATTCAATTTATCTAACATCAAACAGTATAATGCTCGTATAGTAGGTATAATCGCCTTCAGTTATTTTAATTCAGTTATTTTAATGTCCTGTAGGTAAGTATTAATTATTATTAACACAACGTTTTGGGTTGGGGTATAAACGTAATATGATTTAGTGGTAATCTAAGTCGGTTGACATAATTGATTTTTACTGTTGTATGTGTTGTGTATTAAATCATAAATAACGCGTTCAAATGTGATGTATTCAAAAGTGCAAAAGGAGCAATTGAATTGCACGAGAATGGTTACAGTTTTTGTAAAAAACAGACAAGTAAATAACAAATTCTATTGGATTTGCGAGTTAAGCCGGGCGAGAAGACTGCAACTGCATTAAACGTTTGTAAGATTGAAATTAAATTTATTTTGATATCAAACACTTACCTAACAGCCAGCGTGTCGACGCCACCCCGCTACGCGGGGTGTCTATTTCCGCACTAAGGGACACAAGGCAACCCTAACCTAACCTACAAGTAATACTATTGTTAAGAATATTTGTTGTTTTTTTACTACGAGGGGCTTCGCCCACCGAGCCCCCTTTGTAGGTGGCTCCACCCCCGTCCCCCCCCCTTCCTGGCTGCCCTAACCTAATTTTCTGTATTATAATCCCTATACGAAAATATAATATGCGTTATGATCGTTTATACGTTATGTATGTTATACGAAAAGATATTATATGTTATGAATATTATGATCGTTATACGAAATTAAATTAGTCAATTTGAGTGTTATAGAAAAAAACGTTATATTATATGATTATTATGGCATTTGACCGTTATTCCTTATAAAAGTATTGGTATTGTTGTTATAACGTGCTAACGTTCATTATATCTTGTGAACGTTATTAATATGAAATTACATATATAGTGTTGTTATAGTGTTGTTTGACGACCGCTTTAGCCTAGTTGGTAGTGACCCTGCCTACGAAGCAAGAGGTCCTGGGTTCGAATCCCGGTAAGGGCAAACATTTGTGTGATGAGCATGAATATTTGTTTCTGAGTCATGGATATTTTCTATGTATTTAAGTATTTATATCTATTATATATATCGTCGTCTAGTACCCATAACACAAGCCTTACTGAGCTTACTATGGGACTAGGTCGATTTGTGTAAGATTGTCCCCTTATGTTTTTTTTTTTTTTTTTATTTATATTTATCTCGTGGGACGCACCCCAAACATGGACCTTTACACATAAAAGTAAAAACAAAATTAGATGTCAAAGGGGTATGGAAAGGAGTACATTAAAAGTAAAAATAATTGTATAAATATCGCATAAAATAATTAGAAACAAAACGAATGTTACCGACGCTTTGTGTCACTGTTAAAAACTAAAGTGGCGCTGGGTGGGACACATTGCTAGAATGACGGACTCCCGTTGGACACACAGACTGACAACATGGAAAGGACCGCCAGGCACTAGGAACAGAGGTAGGTAGGTCAAATGCGCGCTGGTCGGATGTCATTGTACGAATAGCTTGAGAACAATGGATGCATAAACCGAACAACAGGGACACTTGGAAGTCACTAGAGGAGGCCTTCACCTTCTGTTAGCGAGGGGTTCTTACTAGCTCGGTAAAGTTATAGAAAAAAAAGTATTATGATAAAGTAATATTTTTAATTCTCTCTTCTTCAACTTAAGAGCTCTGCTCTTGTCGGTGGAGTAACCGCCATTCAGCTCTACGCTCTGCCACTGCTTTGAGCTCCTGGTACGACACTACATTGACCTTCTCCTTAACCTGGTCCATAAAAGCACGTCGCGGCCTTCCTCTGCCTCTTCTTCCCTCTATTTTCCCTTCGATTATAGTTTTTATGTAAATGTCATGTCGTAACAGGTGCCCCAACATATTTCCTCTTCTATTTTCAATCGTCCTTAGCAAGGATCTCTTCTCTCCGACTAAATCCAAAACCTCTTCATTCGTTCTTCTTTCCGTCCAACTAATTCCTTCCATCCTTCGCCAACACCACATCTCAAAGGCACTTAATCTTTCTCGGTCTCGCTGGGTAAGTGTCCATGTCTCGCAGCAATACAACGCTATGCTCCAGATATATGACTTTATAAATGATTTTTAATTAGCATTACTTAAAAAACAAAACACTTAAAAGTAATTTTTGTAAGAAATATCAGGCTTTTTTATTTTTATTTTATTTTATTATACCTTGTCATGTAAGTATACTATTAGGGCAGTTTCAGGCGATAATGTGGAAGCGCTGGACAAAATCACCAATTTTTTTTCAGGTACCTACGGTACGGTAGGTACCTGAGTTTGTTAGGTTAGGTTGTTAGGTTAGATTAGGTTAGATTAGGTAGGTTATAGCTTTAAGTTTTTGATAGGAACCAACTCCTCCGTCGGCCATTACGTTTGTTTTATAAACTAGAACCATATAAACTAATTACAGACATAGATATACCATATGTCATTGGAAGTATACGCAAAGTTTCGTCACAATCCAACACGTACCTAGCTTTAAAATGAGATCGAAACTTCTTTTGTATGGAAGGTGAAATTCGGCTGAGCTTAGTGCGGACTCCGAAGTAATAATAATAATAATAATATAAGCCTTTTATTTCCAATAGATATTACATTTGTACTACAATTGATTAGCCTTCAATATATCAAATAAATCTAGTTCATGCATTGTAATTAAGTTCATAATTTATAGATAGTATATTATCATTACAGTAACATTAAGTACCATTTATAATTAGACAATTTTATAATATTATTATAATTAAGATTCTTTTATATTTTATTCCTACATCTATTGGGCTGTCCATTTTTGGACATAGGCCTCCTCCCTCCTATTCCATTCGTTCCTATCTGTAGCTACTCGCGTCCATGTGATACCAGCCTCCGCTACGATGTCGTCTCCCCAGCGTCGGCGCGGGCGGCCTCTTTTTTTTTTTTTTTTTTTTTGAACCTGACTGTTGCTATAATAGGACGGACCCAATATAGCGGTCGAACTGCGTGGTTGGAGGGTGGCCTGGGGAAAATCCAGGGGAAGCCTCCGGCACGACCACGCGGGGAAGTTTGTACACTGGAATACTCTAAGAGTTTGCGCTCCAGTGAGATTGGTTGAACGGTATCAACCGAATCTGGGGTGTGAGTGGTATCGAACTACTGGGAGTTTTATCGCTGGTTCGCTAAAACCTAGCCTAGCTGAGAAGAGTCCAGCAAGAAACTCAGCTAGGCCCGACTTGCGTCGGACTGACTCTACCCGGTATGCGGCGGTACCGGGACGAAAGCGGACTGTATGTGTCTGTGTTGTCTCGCGGTGGACGTCCCCGCCGGCGGGAACGCTGAAGTGTACGCGATGTGTTGGACGCCGAAAGCGCAGCGTTCCATCTTTCGATGGACGCTGTGATTTCGTCGTCCGGGTCCGTGAGTGTGTGCCTAGGACGCCGGACCGTGCGGCCCCTAATCAGTGAGCGCCGAGTAACGACAGAGGGGGGAGGGATGGGGACGTAGTCAGCAGCCTTCCTAACTAACGGATTCCTATGGTGGGGAGCGTTATCAAAATAACGTCTGGCAGCCTGCTTAAAGAAACCATACATGGTGCTAATCTCCATGTCGTGGTGCAGGCTGAGGTTCGATTGGTACCACGGGGCACCAGTCGCCCTTCGGAGAAAACGATTCTGAATGACCTGAAGCGGCTTGAGCGATGACATAGGCACGTGAGCGAATGCTACACTTGCATATGTCATGATTGGACGAACACAAGTCTTGTAGAGTGTCAGCTTATTCCTAAGTGACATTTTACTAAACTTGTTGATCATCGGCCCTAGCCTTCCTAGCACGAACAACGCGCGGTTGCGTACCCTACGGATGTGGCTACGGAAAGTCAGTCTCCTGTCGAGGGTCACTCCAAGATATTTGGCCTCGTTGACCCAGGGGATGGGTCGGTCAAACATCTGGATCGGAGCCACCCGCCTTTCTGTACTAATGCAGTCCGACGGATGAAAGACTATTGCAGTGCTTTTCTCCGGGTTGACTTCGATACGCCAAAGATTAAACCAACGACCTAGGTCGGAGATTGCCTCTTGGAGGTATCGCCGGATAGTAGCGTACTTACAATGAGTCGTAAAGAGCGCGGTGTCATCCGCAAACAACCCCAGTTGCACCTTAGGGTGCCTGGGAATGTCGTTTGTGAATAACGAGTAGAGAGTGGGAGAGAGCACGGAGCCTTGCGGGACTCCGGCCCGGATGGGGTGTGGGTCCGAATACGTTCCCTCCAGTCGGTATCGAAAGCTTCGGTCACTGAGAAAATCTCGTATTGTGAGTACGAGTCTGTCCGGCATTCCGAGCTGGTATAACTTGTATACAAGCCCGTTATGCCAGACCTTGTCGAAGGCTTTCGCTACGTCGAGAAAGATCGCACCGGTCTTGAGCCCCTGGAATCGAGAGAAACCATCCAACACGTGCTCCGTGACGCGGTGCACCTGTTGGACGCATGAGTGTCCGGATCTAAAACCGAACTGCTCATCGATGAGGAGGTTATTCTCAGCCGTAAATCTGAGAATTCTCGTGAGAAGGATCCGCTCATATAGCTTTCCAAGGGAGCTAAGTAAGCTGATCGGCCTGTAAGAGGCAGGCGAGGTCCGGGGTTTGCCGGGCTTCGCTATCCCTATGACCGTTGCACATTTCCACGCGGCTGGAAAGTGAGCATTGGTCAGTGCGGCATTGAAGATGCCGACCAAAAGGAGGAGGAGGGTTTCGGGGAGAAGTTTCAGGATGCGATTGGATAGACCATCCGCACCCGGAGCCTTCCTAATACGGAGACGCCTGACAAGGTCACTGACTTCCTTAACCGACACCGGTAAAATGGGTGAAGTTACGGGGAGACGCGATCTCCTGTCCACCTCGGAATCGACCCTACTAATGTGGGCTTCGTCGGTGTTGAGGAGGTTGGGCGAACATTGGGACTCTAAACTACTCGCAAGGCATTCGGCTTTCTCACTGTCCTCGAACGCGGGGGTTGAGTGATCCGGTCGATCCAAGGGAGGGATGGTCCAACAGGCATCGGATTTGAGAGATCTCGCTAGTTTCCAGTAAGCCAGGTGACTAGGCGTTATCTCCCCCATCAGATCCCTGAACGAGTTCTCCCGAAATTCGGCAATTCTCTGTTTGGACTCGTTAGACAAGTCCCTCAGGATTTGCCGATTTTCGGCAGAAGGGTGATTTGAATAGGTACGTATGGCGCGATTTTTCCTTGTCACCAACTCTCTCAGTTCCGTAGGTAGAGGTCGGTTTTGGATGTCCTCCGCCGACACCTCCCTTGAGGCTTCGCTTCGAACAGCGTTGAGGTAGTTGGTGAAAGAATCGATCGCTTGGTCTGTCTGTTCGGTTGTAGTTATATTGTCTGGGATATCTCTAAGCAGGGGGGAGTCCGTCTGTAGGAGACCTGATTGTACCTTGTCCCAGTCCACGAGTGTCCTGGTTCGAGGAGTACTATTGGGGTGAGGGCCTAGTCTCAAGAGGACTGGCCTATGATCCGAGTCTAGTTCGTGTAGCACTTCTATAGAACGCAGAGTTAACGCTACGTTCTTTAGTAGTGCTATGTCGAGTATGTCAGGTCGGTGGTCTACGTTATGAGGGAAGTGAGTCGGCTCTAAGGGAGCGAGGAGATCGAAAGGGAGGCTATCGATCAAAAGGTGATGAAGCCGATTGCCGTTGGGATTGGATGCTACGCATCCCCAGCTGATATGCTTACTATTTAGGTCCCCGGCCACGATGACCGAAGGACCTAGGGAGGCTAAAGAGTTGAGGTCAGTCAGAAGTAAGTCTCGTTGAGGTGAAAGGTAGGTTGACGCAATCGATATCGGGGGGTGCCCCTCCATCGAGATGCAACAGACCGACACTTCCATATTAGTCAGGGGCGGTGGATTGAGACTTATGCAATGTAAGTTACGTTTGTAGAAAATGAGCGTGCCCCCGAATGGCCTACCATCTTGCCTATCATCTCTAATCTGAACGTATCCAGGGACGCGAAAGGCTCTAATGCCGGGACGATAAAAGGTCTCTTGGACCAGAAGTAAATCTACTGAGTGATCGCGAAGGAAGTTCATCACCTGGTCCTTCATACCCCTTAGACCATTGGCATTATAAATGCCAATGGTAATCGAAGCAGGTTTAAGCTTCTGGGATGTACTATCCATACTAATAGGCACCGTTAACCTGGCTGCCGCTTGGTGCGGCGAGATAGCGAGTAGCTGATGCGAATATGTGGGTAGACAGGCCGCTCGCCACCTCCGGTGGGAGTACCTGTACTAACTGCATAAACGCATAGAGTGGGTCCATAGCGGGCCGGCCCGCTTGACTGGCGGCGGGTCCCCATACAGAGGGGCCCGCCTGGGATTGGGGTGCAGAAGGCACCGGGCGGGGACCTACGGCCGCTGAAGGCGGCGGGTTCCTAGGGGCTCCTAACCCTACGGCCGGAAGGGCGGGGAAGTTTTGCGGAGTGCTATGGGGAGCACCCCGGCCCGCGCTTTGCTTGCACCCAGAGGGAGGCGAGGACTTCGACTTTGCCCCGGTGTCGCGACTCTTTGGGCGGCAAGGGCATCCCCCATAATTGGCAGTATGCCCATGGGGGAGCTTGCGACCCAAACAGTTGCAGCACCGTATGCCGTTCGGGTCCTTGCAGCCTTTTGGGCGCTCGCAATCGCGAGTCGCGTGATCCCCAGCGCACTTGACGCAACGGGGGGGAGAGTGGCAGCCACGGGCGCCGTGGCCAAACCGCTGGCAGTTGTGGCACTGTGAGAGGTGGGTCCTCTTTTTGGGAGTCTCCACTCTCACCGCCATTTTAAGGACCTCCTTAAGGGAGTGGACGGCTTTGCGCTGGTTCGGGTCGGTGACTATTAGTACGATATCGTACTTCCCTACTTGCTTATTGTAGAGGCGATGAACCTCCCTGACGGCGATCCCCTTGCGTTTGAGGTCCGCGGCTACCTCGTCCTCCGGGATATCCTTGTGGATTCCCCGGAGGACGGCCCTATAACCTTTCTCCTCGACGGTCAGCCTCCGGTTGTAGGCCATCGACAGCTCGTCGAAGAGACGGGTCAGAGCACGGTAGTCCTCGGGTCCCTGGACCGTGATGCGCATCCCTTCCAAGGGCGGTTTCAAAATCTCCGAACCGACCACCCGGATGCCACGCTGACTGGCTATGGCCATGGCAGTGTGGTATCTATGTGTGTCGATCAGGACACATGAATCCGGCTTGTCCGGGTTGCCTACCTGAGTTGGCTTGCTGGGGGCCGAAGACCCGCCGTCCGTTGCCAGAATGGCACTAATGGCCTGAGGGGCCTGCGCAGAGGGCGCCTGGACGGCGGGAGTCCGAAGGGCTTTCTTCGCCGGCGAATCGGCCCTAGGAGACTTCGGCAGCGCACGTTTGCCCTTGCGGCTGCTGCCTACTGTGCTGCTCCAGTCTGTCATGTCCATTGTCATTTCCTCGTTCGAGTAGAGGAGGTCCCGAGTCTGTTCGTCGGTCAGTCTGGTTGTGGAGAGACAACGAAGGAGGGGGTGGGGGGGAGAGCTGGAGCGTGGGACAGTGCGTTCCTCTCGCAAGGAGGGTCGCCCCTGGAGGGAGCGAGAACGCGATTGTCTCACGCTTAAATCCGCTTCGGGGGGGGCCTGAAGGGCCGGAGGGTTGGCTGGGGCAGACGCGGCTGCCTTGGCGAGTTTTCTTTTGCCCTTAATGGGCATTTTGGCCTTAGGGGCCTGGGTCGGGGGCGAAGGGGTCGCTGCTGCCGCCGACGGCGGTGGCGGCGGCGGTCCCATGGTGGCCTTAGGGGCTTGGGCGGCTGGAGTTGCAAGTCGAGACTTGTCGGGGGGGGAGGTTGTATGGGAGCCGCCTGGGCAGAGTCAAAGACCTCGCCGCTGAGAGCCAGCTTGAGCTGTCGGTTCTCAGCAGCGAGGCGATCGATTTCGGCCTGCATTGCCCGCATGACTTCCTCCATCCTCGCGATCCTTTCTTGCAGCTCCATCCTACTTGGTTGGTCGGTCGCCGCTGAGCTTTTCCTACGCCTAATATGAACCGAAATGCTATCCTGATGTCGGTGTCGAGTCTTGTCCACTTGTCCGCCGTGTCAGTGTCAGCTATGTGTCCTAACACGAAGGGAAGAGTCGGACTGTACGAATTACTGGGCTTCGTGGTGGTATCCACCCCACACTGTGACTTAGTTGGCACCGTTAGGATCCGTCACTGTGTAGCCACTGCGAGCGTGGTCTTTCTAAGGGACAGAGACCCGGGTCTGACTTGAGAAAGTCTTAACTAACGGGTAGCCACTGACGTGTCTAGCCCACAGCCCCGAAAGACTGCGACCACTACGAGCGTGGATTTCCAGAGGGGCAGGGACACGCGGGTCGACTGGAGACTTATGAAAGTCTTAACTAACACACCCGATGCTTCCACGTGGTAATTGCGATAATCACCGCGCGGGGGAGCGATAAGAGTGAGCAGGTAGTCGGAGAGGATATTCGGGTTACAACAACAATAGGGCAAGAGCGCACCGCTAAGCACGACCTCACTCGACCGCTGCCGTAACCGGAATGGGCGGGCGGCCTCGCGGTCGCGCGCTATCTCGTGGGTACCAATGTAGCACTCTCTCACTCCATCGACCGTCTGTGGTGCGAGCCGTGTGACCGGCCCATCGCCATTTTAGACGGCATGCCATCTCTGCTGCGTCGATGATTTTTGTACGACGACGAATTTCGGTATTTCGCACTTTATCCATTAGTTTTAATCCTAGCATGCTTCTTTCAGCTGATCTTTGGAATACTTTGATTTTAGTCAGGATTTCTTTAGTCAAAGGCCATGTTTGGCATCCATACAACAAGGTTGGTGTTATCACGGAGTCCATTGCTTTTTTCTTTAATTTCATATCCATTTTTGACTTAAATATATGTTTTAAGGACCAGTATGCATTCCATGCTTTTTTAAATCGTCTTTCGACTTCTTGAACAGGAAAGCGATCTTGAAAAGATATGTTTTGACCAAGGTATAGGTATTCATTAACATATTCGATATTTTTAGATCGTATCGTTATCGGTTTAGCGTCGCCATTGGTCATAATGCACGTCTTTTCGGGGTTCATTTCCAAGCCGCATTTCGTGCTTTCGCACTGTAATGTTTTAAGCATGTACGTAAGCTCTTCAGGGTCGCTTGTCATCAGGACAATGTCGTCCGCAAAACGCAGATGATGTAACCGTACCCCGTTAATATTAAGTCCGAAGCTTCGCCAGTCTAGTCTCCTAAATATGTACTCGAGTAGTGCGGTAAACAAGTTTGGCGAGATTGGGTCGCCTTGTCTCACCCCACGCTCTATTCTGAAATGTTGACCCTTTCTTTCCAGTTTAATTGTTGATTTGCCTCTGCTGTATATTTCAGCCAAGACGTTTATGTATTTGCTATCGACGCCTTGTTCCTCTAGTGCCTCCCACAGCTTCTGGTGCGATATTGTGTCGAAAGCTTTCGAGTAGTCGACAAAAGCTATATAAAGTATTTTGCCGTATTCTCTATATTTTTCTATAATTTGTTGCAAGGGAAAAATATGGTCCACTGTTGAATAATTACGCCTGAATCCTGCCTGCTCTACTGGTTGGTGCGAGTCAAGCGTTTTTCGAACTCTATTTAAAATTATGGTAGTAAAGAGCTTGTATGTCGATTGCAACAGGCTTATAGGACGGTAATTGTTTATTTTGAATGGGTCTCCTTTTTTGTATATTAGTGTGATTATAGATGTTTCCCAGTCTTCTGGTATTTTTTCTTTTTGTATCATGTCATTAAAAAGTGTAGTTAGAAGGGGGGTCAGAGGTTCCTGGATAGCTTTTAATATGTCGTTGGTTATGCCGTCGTCTCCTGGGCATTTCATTGTTTTTAGGGAATTTATAGCAATTCGAGTTTCATTTTCTAGTAGAGGCGCTATGTCGTTTGTCGTCGGTAATCTCGGGTTTATATATGAGTCTTGGTTTTCGCTATAGAGGTTTCTGTAGAATGATGTTGCCGTTTCAATAATTTTATCTCTATTTGTTTGTTGTTGTCCAATGTTATCTTTTAGCGATGGTATCCAGGTTTCGTGTTCTAATAGACGCCTGTTTCCCCGTTTAGCAGATCGATATCTGGAGAGTTCCTCTTCGGTGATTCTCAGTCTGTGGTAAAGTTTATTTCTTTTTAGTTTATTACGAATTTTCGAGTAAAGTTGTTTCAGTTTTCTTTTTTCGTCAGCTGTTTTTGGAGATTTATTTTTTAATCTAGTTCTTTCCATTATAAGGTTTTCAATTGCTCCTGTTATTAATTCGTTTTTCTTCTCTGTTAGTTTAGTCGTTGGCAGTTTTAAGGTACAGCATTTAATTTTTTCTTTAAGATTTGTGTAATAGTCTTGAATATTGGTGTAGCTTAAGGACTCTATCGATTCTGAAAATATGCTTTTTCTATGGAATTAAATTCTTTTAATTTTCCTTTAAAAGCTTTTCTACAGTTCTTATTCGTTTTCGTCATACTGAAGCTTGCCCTTACCAGTCTGTGGTCGGTCGGATGTGTGGTATTTATAACTTCAATATTTTGTATGTTTTTGACGTTATTATTTCGAGTTATAATAAAGTCAATTTCATTGCGTGTCATTTCATTCGGCGACTTCCATGTCCATCGGAGCTTTGGTTTTTTCTTGAAGTGGGTATTCATTATATAGAGCTCGTTCTCCATGCAGAAGTCAATAAGAGTGGCACCTCGGCCATTCCTTACTCCATAGCCCCATGGGCCCATGACTGTGCTGTCTTCTGAGGTAGGCAGACCGATCTTTGCATTGAAGTCTCCGATGATAAACACTGTAGAGTCTGACTGCTCGAGTGCGTGTCGTAAGTCATTGTAGAATGTTTCTATGTTTTCTTCCGTAGCTTTTTCTGTGGGTGCGTACGCCTGGATGATATTAAGCTTAGTATTGTTTAATGAAAGGTCCAATCTAGCAACTCGGTCTGATATAGGCTTGAAGTCGGTGATGTGAGGTTTTATCTCTTTTTTTATCATGAATCCTACGCCATTTTTACCGCTTTTCTTCCCAGTATACATGAACACGTACTCTCTATACTCTTGTATGTAAGTGCCTTCTTTTTTCACCTCTGATAGTCCAAGTATGTGCCACTTTATATTCTTCAAGGCATGCTCGAGTTCATCTAGACGTCCTATTCCTACTAGTGATCTTACATTTAGAGTTCCAATATATAGTTTTTCTGCATTTTCTCTGTTTAGAGTTGGAGTGGAGGGTAGTAGTCTGACACTCCCGCGGGGACCAGCCGTACTGGGAGGTTGTTTTTCCATGTATTTGTTTGTACATTGTTCCTTAACATATCTATGGTCGCAAGTTGTGTATTCGTTCTGTGTGTTAAGAGTAGAGGAGGCCGCTTGATCTCATGATTCTTCAGGTTTTTTGACGTACGACAGCATTGTGTTTTTGTTCTGGTTTACTTTATATTTTTTGTTTAATTGAGTGAGTTGTTTTGGTTTGTGTTGATGCTGATTGTTTTCGTTTGGTTGACAGTTGCGTTGTGGGGGTGAAATAGACAGCTGCCGCTTGTTTGTGTTTATTTCAGCCTCTTTTGGCTTTACTACAAGCTTGTCGTATTTCAGATAAGCTTGGTTGCCATTCTCTAACTCTTTCTTTAGTTGCTCTTTTAATTCTTCCGTAATTTTGTACACTTTAAACGGAAATTCTTCTTTGATATACATATTAGATCCTTCCATATTCCGTTTCTTTTTTAAAATGTTAATTTTTTCCCTAATTTTGTGAACACTACGGAGATAGGTCGCGTATGCTCTCCTTTTCTACCTACTCTTCTTATAGACTGCAATTCAAATTCTTGTATTTCTTCTTTTATAATGTTTTTTATAATGTGTACAACTTTGTCTTGAAGGTCGGAGTATGATTTTTCTTCGTGTTCATTGACACCAAAGAACATAAGATTCCTTTGGACGCTGGTTCTCTCTAAAATAGATAATCTTTTTTCTTGATCTTCCACTTTCTGTTTTAGCTCCTTCAAATCTTCATTTATCGTTTCAAATTTCGTATCAAGGTGGTTTGTAATTTTTGACGTAATTCTTTCTTCCACTTGGGTAAACTTTTCGTTCATATCAGCTCTCATTTCCACAATTAAACGTTGTAAATCTTCCATCATGGATCAATCTTATTAACCTCAGCGCCCTCTAGCGTAATTGTGTAGTGTTATATCGTGCTTATGTTAGCGTGCGATCGGCGCGCGGTCGATGCGGAGCGCAGTAAATATTGGGATGCTCCGATGATCCGTAGTTATTCGAGAGTGACGCAGATGGCGCTCCAAAAGTTGAAGTTAGGTGGGATGCTCAGATTGTTTATAGTTTTATGCAGTAGGAGACAGATGGCACTTTATTTTCGATGATCCACAATTTTGTTGTTTTAGGTTATTTATGTTCAATTGTAATAACGATCACTTTTCTTCATAGTTGTGTAAATTGTCTATTCTGCGAATTATTTTATTAACTTTATTGGTTTGAAAAGTATCTACAACACAGTTTTTGTTGGGGAAAGTCACTATGTCTCTCAGAACATTTTACACACAATATCGTTTTCCATGTTGAATTTTAGTCACTGTCTTCAATATTTTATATACATTGGGCCTCCGAAGTAAGTAACATTAAATTGTCTATAAGTTCAATATATTTGAAGTATTCGTTTTGAAAATTGATGTTGAAGTATAATAGATTAAATATTACGTATAGTTAAGTACGCATTTAACCACTATCTAACCTGAAGTTAAGTAATTATGAGTTCAAGCCTTCGAGGGTTTTACATGCATATCTACCTAGATATAAATATTTGCAAACAATCTTACACAAATCGACCCATAGGTAGTCCCAAACTAAGCAAAGCTTAAGCAAAGCTATGGATGGATATAGTATTGTACTATTGACTGTGAAATTGTGATGTGCCAATGAATGTGAATGACTGAATTATTATTAATAAATGAATATGAATATGGATACAAGACGAGGATAAACATATTTATATAGATCAATAAATACTTCAATACAAAGACATCGTCTATGACTCGGGAACAAATATTCGTGCTCATCACACAAATAAATGCCCAGGATTCGAACCCATTACCTCTTGCTTCGTAGGCAGGGTCACAACCAACTAGGCTAAAGCGGTCAAGTATATGCTAATCACCCGAAATTTTAGCTCTCGAATGTAAACGACCAACTTAAGCAGGCTCTCTGATGTATATACAACATGTATGTATGTATGTAGTAGTAGTGACCAGCTGATCGAATTCGTAAACTTCGTACATACGTAAGGTTGACCGAAATGTATTTTTGTGTATATGGTTTTGACTTAACGCTCGTTCGAAAAAAGTGTGGAATCTAAGCGTCGCCATACATTGCTATATGATTTATTTGTATATGGTCGAGGCCATGGCACTCCGGCGCTTAATACATAGTTAAAGAGACAGCGACATAGCGGACGTGAATTCTCGGGCCGTACATTATACGGTGATGGGGTCTCGAACATATATCTACCGCCACCGCTACCGCTAGCGACAGCAGCTTTTGTAAGGTATATGTCTTAATGGTGTTTCGGTGAGGCACTAAGGGAAAAGAAACGAAAACTGTTCATGATTGAATAAAAATACTATGACTACGTGATAGTGTTACATAGTGGAAAACTTACTACTTTCTTGTAGTCTCCGTCAGTGTACTCGTAGCCCTCATAAGCAGATAGTCCACAGCCAACGTGTGTAGTTTTACCATTCACTAATGTCAAAAAGTTGTTTCTCCTATATCTGTTGAAAATTATATCAATTATTTTTTTTTGATGCTGTCAACCCGGTAGCCGCGTGGTCGTCTCGGCCCCACTGCTGTTCCTTTTTTTCGTTGGGATAGTAAACCATCAAATTATTGCAAATAAAGTCATGCATTAAAAATATAATTCAAATCATAAAACATGAAAGTTAAGAAAAAAATGTGTTGTTTTTATTGTCCAGGGGTAAATTTAGAGATGCGAATCCTTACACTTTTATAGAAACAATATTGTAGGACAAAGACTATGGACCTAAAGGGTTGAACACACAGCACCGTCGCGGGCGCGCCGCGCGATATTTCCCTACAAACCGCTAGCGGGGTCAAACAGGCTGCGCTGCGCCCCGTCGGCAACGCGCCCCGCTTCTGTCGCGCTGTCTGTTCTGGCAGTCTGTTCGACCCTTAAACGCAGTATTTCGCGACCGAAACAGCAATTTACTTGATTTTCTATACAACCATTAGTACAAAAAGCAGTCGTGACGTCATACTTTTAATGTCAATTAGTATGAAGCGATTAGGGCTTCTGCAAGCGAGGTCAATCTTTGTCTCAATCTTTTTGGGTATTTATGTGGGATTGGTACTTTTAGATGACTTCGTATGATGCTGGCTGTTAGATGATGATGAATAAGGGACGATCGAACGTGGTTTGAATAGTTTTATAACGGTGAATGATTTGACGTATGATTCAGTTTGTAAGACGATTGCTAAGAGTGACGACGTACATTATGTAAATACCATTTTCTACAGTTTGCGAGTTTCCCTGCCTCATAATCATAATCATAATCATTTATTTCGTCGTCATAGGTAGGTTATGTACAGGTGATAGGTATCAAAACGTAGAACAACCATGATGTACCTTTCGGCGTACGATAAATTACAAATACAAACTTAATCTTAAAATACGAATGATATCAAATAATAAGATATAACATAGAATAAAATTGCGAAATGTCAAGTGTAACAGTATAATTATTATTATGTCTAATAGGCTTTAATTAATATTTAGGTAATCTTGAACATTATAATAACATTTTTCCACAAGAAATTTAAGCAACAAAGATTTAAATTGCCTTGGGTTCTTATTTTTTGTATCACCTGGTAATTTATTAAATAGCTTTGGACCCATTGTGAGAATACTTTTTTTCATTAGGCTAGTTTGACACATTCTAAAATGCACACCAGGGTTTCTTGGGCGAAGGCAGATTCCTTGTACTGCTGCTTTACTTTGAACCAGGTCGGGGTTAAAGTTTACAAATATACAGCAGTCATATATGTAGAGAAACGGTAGAGTTAATAGTCGCAATGATTTAAAGTGAGGCTGACAGCTTTCCAAGGATTTCAATCCGCAGATGGCTCTAATGCATCTCTTTTGGGCTCTGAATAATATGTCTCTGTATGTTGCATTCCCCAAGAAGATTATGCCATACCGCAAGGTGGATGCAACGAAACCGTGATAAGCTGTTAGTACTGTTCTACGATCCGCAGTTTTTGCTAATCTATAATATAATGCATAGGAAAACTTGTAAATCTTTTTGCAAGTGTCAATGCATTGTGTTTCCCACGACATATTATGGTTAAATACCTAAAAACTTGTGTGTAAGTGTTTTGCCTGTAGCTTGTCCTTGATATTCAACTTTTATTTCAGGAACTAATTTTCTTTGAGTAAATTGCATAAGATTCGTTTTTTTCTAAATTAATTTTTAAATTATTGTCATTAATTCATAGAAATATATTGTTAATAATAATAATAATAATAAATACTCTTTATTGCACCACAACAAGAGAGACAAACAGGTTACAAAAAAATTGCTTAATAAATAATGGACACAACAGGCGGTCTTATCGCTTTAAAGCGATCTCTTCCAGACAACCTTTGTACAGCAGGAAACATTTAAACTAGAATTTTTAACAGGTAGTTAATAGTGCTATTAATGTCAGTTTCATAGTCACCATTATTGTCATTATCATGTTCAATAAATACCGTGCTGTCGTCTGCGAAAAGTATCATTGGGTGTCGTGTACAAGTAGTAATGTCGTTGATATATATTAAAAATAATAAGGGTCCCAAAACACTTCCCTGCGGCACACCATATCCTATTTCCGCCATATCTAATCTATACTTTTTCTCTTCTTTAGTGTCAATACATATTTGAGTTAATTCTGTACGCTGGGCCCTGTTACTAAGGTACGATTTTAAAAGATTTAAAGCGTTACCGCGGATACCATAGCGACTTAATTTCTTAATTAAAAGTCCGTGGTCTACGTGGTCAAATGCCTAGGACATGTCCATATATATGGCACATGATGGCTTGGCCTCCCACTCTTCGTTTATGTTCTTTAATGGTAGATGCTCCTTCACAAACAGTTGTTCCTCTCCCAAAACTGGTTCGAATGGCATCGTAAAAAAACTTGGTTTTCACTGTTGTATTTCCTACAGCACAATTTTCAATTGTTGTACGACGCGTTGACCGGATACGTCGTACACTGCTTTAATATCATTTTTTGAAATGAAACCTAGAAAATATGATATAGGGCTTAAATTTCAATATTTGGCATAGATTCGAGCCGCTGCTGTTGAGTTGTTATAATGTGCGAAGACCTTTATTCGGTTTCGGTTATAACCGGTTTGCATTACCTAATACCTACAGAGCGTTAATAGTGTGAGTGGCGGACTAACAGGCTGCGGGAGGCTCAGCCCCCTAGGGGATTGTGTCTCAAGGCAGCAAAATTATATATTTACGGCAAGAATCCTAAATTAAGCGAAAGGTTTCATAGTAGAAACATGAGCGTAGCGAGAGATTCCTTTGTAGAATCTTGAGAGTAACCATTAATTCAAGTGTTTCACCTAAGATGGAAATAATTTGGCTACGAGTGACACATACTGTTTTTCGCACCTTTTATGAAGAATTAATGAGCGCGCCCGTACATGTCGCGACAGGCGCTGTCCCGTCACGCCGCGCCTTTGATTTACCGATTCCCGATGGATAGGACGGGCGACGACAGGCTACCCAGGCAGGGCAGGCCTCATCGGATACGACGGTTCCCACGGCCCGTCGGTCCGGCCTGGCGCGGCCAGGCCTATGGGAAATCAGGTCGTGGCACCCCGACTTAACTTTGATCACTCTTACTAAGACTGGGGACGCGTCATTTACGTGGGTGTTATTTTGTCTTCAAACATATGGGCGCTGTCAATGATGTAATATAAGAAAGAAGAAGATACGTTGCCTATACGAAATAAACTGGCCACCAAATCTGACGGCATACGTGGACGGCGCGAAACTGAGGCAACTTGCAATTGACTCAGTTTTGGCCACTTTTGGTCATTTTGGAGCGCTTATTACCTATCTACCTCTTTTTCATATTACATCATTGATCATTGTAATACCTACTCTCCATCTATTTCTAATATCTCGTATTTCTGAATGTCCTTCGAAGTTACATGTTTCATATCCTGTTGCCACGTTTCGAAAAATTTGTCTATTGCTCCGTTCAAATCGGAACGTTTAATGCACATCGTATCTGAAGGCTCTGAAAAAAAAAGTTTCTATAATTTTGCCAACCAGAAGCATTAAACTTAAGTACTGGTAAACATGAACGTTTAAACAAAATAATAAGGATATACGTCAGCCCCAAAGGAGCCCACAATACCTACAGATTTAACAAGTCGATTTTAAAATAATGGAATAAATAAGATAACCATGCTAAGACAATATAAAAATAACATAACAAAAATGATCAGGTGAGATTTGTGATTCAGGTGGATGATGATGCGTACTTATTACGTAATTCAAAAGATCGGCCAAGTGCGTGTCGGGCCAAGCGCAGGGTAGGTTTCCGTAGTTGCCTGTCGTTTTTAGTTACATCGAACGCGCGCGCGCCAACTAAATGATTGCGTCCGCCGAATTTGTACGAAAGTTGGCCTTTCTAAGTACATTTTTAGCTGGTCGACTATTACTTGGTAACTTGTTTTGCCTACTTAGTCGTGATAGTTTTACTTTGTAATTCATTATATGTACTACTGCCACGATTTTTTTCACATTCCCAGCAGTAGCCATATAAAGGGGGACACATGACTCGAACAAAAATATGAGCTTAGTGCTAGTTATTGATATTAAACAAGTTATTAGCAATTATGTTTTTGACACATTTCTTGTAGGAACTAAATTTTGTTAAGAAAATTATAAGAAACTATTTCCTGCCCGCGACTCCCTCCGCGTGGACCTCGTTTATGTTATGTCTTAGCTCCATACAAACTCTTACCCCCCATTTCACACCATTACACACAAAAACTACCTCTTCACGCTTAAACAGCTGAACCGATTGAGTCCCGGGGATGGCCATAAGATATTTTTTATCACAGAAATCATCATAAAATGGGGGATGACAGTTTTTGTACGTAGCTACGATATAAACGAGTTCCACGTGGACGGAGTCACGGGCTGAAGCTAGTAAGTAATATTAGTTTTGTTGCTTTTTGAGAAAGGGTCTTTATATTTTTATTATCTTTAGTGTTTTTGAGTACCTTACCTCCCGGTGGCATTACGTAAGCCGTTACAGCCACCATCTGTCCAGGGTTAAAAAACTTTTCTGAAATTGAAATCAATCATTTTTCATTAGTCAACAGCGATAGAAGCCGCGGAGCGCCGCAAATAAAGGGGCCTGACAAACCGCTACATATTTGCGGCCTTCGCGGTAGAAACTCTCGGGCCGCGAAGAACAGACGTCCATAGGCTTTTCAAAGAAATAAAGAAAATTGCAGAAAATACGGCCGACCATAGGGCTAGCTACAACCTCGAGCCACAGATTGGAATTGCAATCCAACGAGATGTCGAAATCGTATCAAAAGCTTATTTCAAGAGTAAGACATGATGTCAAAGCTGGATACTAAGCATTAAAGGAGTTAATGATGATGATATTGATTATACTTTAGGTATACTATATATTAGCTTGGGCCTATGACTTCGTCCGCATGGAAATCGTATTGTACCACCATGCAAACTTTTGCTTTTTGGTCCCACATTTCAGTTTAGGGTATTATTTCCGGGATAAAGACTATACTATGTCCCAAGAACTGCATAACAAATTTCACCTTGATCGGTTTAGTGGTTTAAGTGTGAAAGAGTACAGACAGGAAAAACCAGAGTCACATTCGTATTTATTACAAGATTTTTACAAGCTTATATTTAGTTTCACCTGTCTCGTTGTCCGTCTGTCTGTAATTAAATCTTGCAAGTTAAATTTGACCCACTTCCCGGTGACCGATTGAGCTGAAATTTTAGGTGTAAGTATAGTTTGGATGATAACTCAATATTATGGTATCATCGAGCTGATCTGATGTTGGAGACTGAAGGTGGCCATGAAAATTCAGTACTTAACCGGCCTAACCCCTTTGAATTTGGGCTCGTTAGAATCGACTCAATGAGTAGTTTATGATGGTATACAGAAAATACAGTCTTCAATAAAAGCTTGTACCAAAAATGAATATAGAGGAGCAACGAGGAGCTACTTGATAAGCTGGAGCGTCTACAAAATGTATGTATCAGATATGTATTTGGTCTACGCAAGTATGATCATATCTCTGAATTCCGCTCTAAGCTTCGATGGTTACCGATTCGCCGGCGCAGGGATGTCCATATCCTGTCATTACTTTTCAATACACTGTTCAGCCCTACTTCCCCTCCTTACCTTTCTGAGCGGTTTAGTTATATGGCAGACGGCAGTGGCCACCGCTTGCGGTCGAGTACTAACCTTACTCTTGCTGTACCGTCTAGAAAGACGCGAACATACTCCAGATCTTTTACTGCGCGCGCTGTTAAATTGTGGAATGAGTTGCCTTTGTCGCTGAGACAGTCGCAGTCTGTTGCGTCACTTAAGATGAATTTGAAGAAGTTGTGGCTTTCCAATGACTTGTGAATTGGTTGAATATAGTATTTATTTATTTATTGTATATTTGCGATATATATGTTACATATGTTAGTGTGTATTATATTTTATATTGTATATTTATATATGTATTGGCATGTTTTTATTTGTCTAGAATTAATACTAATTAGGATTTGCTTTCATTTTCTCTGTTTTTGTACACGGTATAAGTTTGCCTATCTCGTTCTACCTACCTTCCTCTCAATTGCTCAAAGGTTAGCTGGAAGAGATCCCTTATAGGGATAAGTTCGCCTTTGTACTTTGATCTATTGTGTGACATGTATATTCCTTAACCTGTTATTGTGTACAATAAAGTGCTTACATACATACATACATGAATATTTTGCCAGAAACTTTTTTATTACAATATTCAGCTTGACCTGTTCGTTTGTTGGTTAGTTTGTTAGTGAGGGACAAATATTGGAACTGAATTTCGAAGCTGTTAACCTCAACCGATTGAGCGGAAATCTTGGGTATATGTATAGTTTGAAAGACAATTCAATATTATGGTACCGTCGTGCTGTTCTGATGATGGAGACAGAAGGTGGCCATGAGAATTCAGTACTTAACCGACGTAACCCTTTTGAATTTGGGCTCTTTAAATCGTCTCAACGAGACGAAAAATTACAGAAAAGTACAGATGGTACCAAAAGCTTGGTACCAATAATGAAAAGTTTGACATAAACTTATAATCACTCTCATAATCTTACTCACTGGTGGCTCTGCAAGTGTCTTCAGCCAGCATCTCACACTGGTTCGCCCAGACTTGCGCAAACAATGCCAGATCGCTGTCCCATTCCTATTGGGAAAAGGAATATGTAATTTAGCACCATTGAGTTTTTATGTAGAACAGTCATCCTCGAGCTCAAGTATTAGATTAGATTAGATTATTTTATTTCATTCTGAAAATTTACATGTCATTTCATAAAATTAAAATAGCATGGATTCACAAAAAGATCGTCAGAGTGTATAACAATAAAGAACAATAGTCAATAAAAGTAAATAATAGTCAATAAAAATCCAATAAATCCAATTTTAAATTAAAACAAACATGAGAATCAAAAATACTAATAATAAGCCAATAGGGACAATTTAATACTTAATGATAAAGTATATAATGTCAATGTCAGAAATATTAATAATAGCTAGGCCTTCTATCCTAGATTTAATTTGTCAGTAGTGAAAAAAAAAAAAAATAAGTATGCAATATGCTTAATATAATAATGTCATCTTAAACCTAAAATATACATGTTGTCATTTTTAAATACAATTTCACTCAAGTTTTTGTTCGTTGTATTCCTTTACGGAATACAGCGATTTTGATAATAAAAATTCCTTTAGTCGGCGTATTTATTCGCAAAAACATTATGCGAGTCGGCCTCAATTTGCAGTCTATGTCGGGCACTATGTAATACTGTTATTTCAACAGTCTGATGAAGGGCGTCAAGAAAACTGATCTAGGTAGCACAACGTTAACCCGTTCAGGGCCAATGACGACACATATGCGTCAAACCACCGTAGTCGCTTTCCGCTACATACGAAGAAAACCACGGGATCAGCTACGAGCGTAGCGCGTAGCGACTCTTGGCCCTGAATGGGTTTATATCATTCTCATACCCCGAAATTAGGTAATTGTTTATGTAAATAGCGCGTTGAAAGTACTTGAATGTAGGTAATGTAATCGATAAAAAGTAGGAGACATGACAGGAGCCAGCAGTACCTACAGCTGTATTTCCATAAAGTTTTATTAAAAATTAGAGCTTAATTCAACTTTTTAACTTTTATAGTTCTTGAAACTGCTCATTCTGCCTTTGCCTAGTTTATACCTCAGAGAAGTATGCGTATTTGTAAAGAAACACCAATTCTACTTTAGCAAACGTGGGGAAAACTCACAACGACAGACTAGACTTAAAGGGAAAAACCGCAATGTCACAATAGTACGTTACGTAACTAGGGCGGTGAATTCGTGAATGCCCCAGATCGCAGGTGTTTGTGGCCCGAACCGAAGGTGAGGGCCATAAATATTCGCTCTGGGGCTTTACGAATTACCGCCCGTGTTGGGTACAAAATTTTACGTCTTCACCTGGCCACAATGCGAGTTTTACTGTACGCGCAGCGTGCAGTAAAACTCGCATTATGGGCAGGTGTGACGTAAAGATATTTACAAGCGGAACGCATTCAACATGTGTATTGCCATCTTCAACCGTCTGCCCGAGGAATTAAAGAAGTTAGAGGGTAACCTGTTCAAATATAAGTTGAAAAGCTGGATAAATGTTTTTATAGTATAAGATTATTTTTGGAGACATATAAGATTGTTTAATTATAGACCTAAAATTGAATTAACTGTGATTATATTAATTATTTCTTCTTTTTAACATGTATAATGTAAATAATTATGTACTTAAAAATAATTTTGACTGAATTGAATATTTGCATGCCTACACCGGCTTAATACATGACACTATTCGTAATACTATGACATCCACTTGTACTGTATTTTATGCAAATAAATAT
Source organism: Epinotia demarniana (assembly GCA_945867215.1). Lineage (NCBI taxonomy): Eukaryota > Metazoa > Arthropoda > Insecta > Lepidoptera > Tortricidae > Epinotia > Epinotia demarniana. The sequence continues at coordinate 18,239,022 of OX244280.1, forward strand.
TTGATTGATTGAAATACATTTTGCTGGTTTGTATTGCCATTTGAAGGCTTTGGAATACATTATAAGCATTTGATTATCAATGCAAGTTCAATCAAACGAAGTGTGACAACATCCAAAATAGTGCAATTTGTGCATAGTGTAGATTAGATAGTGAATCTGAAAATATGAGTAACATCGCTGCAGAAGTTATAGTAAGAGCGGGTTGGGCTAACATGCGATTACAGACTAATCAACGTTAAATATGGCGTCTATAGAAACCTGACAAACTTCCTACATCCCAATTTTAACAAACACTTATGATTATATACTTATGATTAGTTGATTACAGACGGTTGGGTGCAACCCACCCAGTTATACTCACCAATGCAGCCAACCCATTCTTAGCCTTGGGCAGTAACTCATCATCTTTACCACGTACTGTTTCACTTGACATCCCAGTTCTAACCCTGAAGCAATGATATTAAAGTTTAGGTAGCGAAGTGTCTCAATCTAGGTGAAACGGGATTCGAACCCGCGACCTTTGCATTTCATGCATTGCTCTGAACCAACTCAACCTTTCCTTAAACACCTGTATTACATACTTATAACCAACAATAAAGATTTATGATTTATGAAGTGTATTACTACCCCTCTCGAGGCGATTAATTTTTAAAGTTTTCACTTTGATTGGAATTGAATATTGTTTCATCAACGGATATATATCAGTATGCCAAATTTGAGATCAATAAAATTTTCGGAAAAATGGTTAATGAATTATGAAGGATAACCTACATACACGCATTTGACCTATGTAGCCTAGTTGGTAGTGTCCCTGCCTGCGAAACCGGAGGCATCAGGTTCGAATCCCGGTAAAGACGTTTATTTGTGTGATCAGCACCAATATTTGTTCCCGAGTCGTGAATGTTTTCTATGTACACTCATTATTTTTCTATTATGGTTCATAGCAACAGAAACTACTTTTCGACCTAGAAATGTTGGATCCTATTGTGCATAAAAAGTCTCATTTTATTCAGTCAGTGTAGTCTCAGTCAGTGTAGTCTCAGTCAGTGTAGTCTCGGTCAGTGTAGTCTCGGTCAGTGTAGTCTCAGTCAGTGTAGTCTCAGTCACTGTAGTCTCAGTCAGTGTGTACCAACTTAGCTATCGTCCCCCGTCCCCCCCCCCCGGAATGAAGTGAAACCCCAACTAAAGCTACCCGACGTGAAAACACCACGGAAACTAAAGCCTACTGAAGAAGCTCCACGCCGAAGCTCGGAATTACTGAATAAATTACTCCCGCAAAAGCTGATCAAGTTTTCATAAGTTCTAACACTAACCCCTATTGTAGCTTGCCCTCTATTTACTTACTTAATTAAACCTACTTTTGTTGCGTGCGCTTATTACGAATACCTGAAGATTTGGCCAAATGTGATCATCTAGTGGTAGAACCCTGAAGTGTTGTGAACCGTGATAACCCTTGTCCTTTTGTGAAAGCTTGACAGGTTTTGAACTCTTCATAATTAAATTAAAGCTAGTCTATTCCGCGCAAAAAATGAACCTATCTAAACGCTGCTTTCAGCTACTAATCTCCTATTTTTAATGATAATGAAGTCCTAAGGTTTGGAAGAATAATTCATTCGCTGTAGGTATCTTATAATTAAAATTATACGTTAAGTATTAGTTAATTTAAGATTATAAACGCAATTTTATGATTATAAATATTTTTATTTTTGGGTAGAAAATCCCCTACCACTTATTACACGCTCGGTTGGACTTGGAAGTAGCTTTTATAAAACATAAATTATTTTATTTATTTGAACCTAAAGTAAACTAGTCGCTTGTCCTAAATACTTGTTTTTTGGAACAAAGGTACTATCGACGGGTTGTGTGGACTTCTTGTACTCACACATGCTACTTCTCAAGTCTAGGATGAGGAATGAGCGTCCTATCCAAGTTACCTTCCTAGCTACCTATGAGTTTAAGACTCTGAGAATGAATCTACCAGTGTCTCCAACCTAGCGGTCAGTTTCGAGAAGATAGACCGAGACAAACTCGACTGACATCTTTTTAGTGTTAATAATTGTTGTATTTACAACTCATATGGCCAAAATATACCTAGACCATTCTATACCTATGGCTATTGGAGTAATGCCAATGCAAACCGTACCTTACATGTGAAATATTTGTCCTAAAGCGTACCATAAATGAAGAGAGTCCACTCACAACAATAAATTGCCTCGAGTGGAGAATATCTACTCATAATATTAAGATACTTTAAATGGATTTGATGAACTGCTCTGCCTGTCATCAAAACCAGAATTATTTCATCTTTCTGAAGCAACCCTGATATCTCAATGTTATGAATAGAAACGTTACCTTGCTATGATGATTGATAATTGCCACACCTTTATAATATCTCACATGTATTCTATGGAAACACGACATTCCTTTAGACTGTTTACTATTATTGAAATAACCTCAGTTATCCTTACTATATGGCCTTCATGAAAGCCATTCGGAATAATGACTAGTTTTAGCTAATCAAAACAAGTTATTGGAGTATCTTTCGTTGTAGTAAATATAGTTATAAACCTATCATCCCATAACGCGTGAATTTATCCCTAACGTCTACCCCACAGTCCCTATTCTGCTTACTCCTGGAACCATACCTTAGTTCAGTCGGCGAAACTGAGATGACAACCCTCTAACAGCCTGTGTAATTCATCTCCCCTCGCTGTGCCCGAAGGCTAAAGGGAAAACAGCGAGTAAGATGCACTAACTGGACATACGGTATGTTGATATATAAGTATATTTAACACTGAACGACCCCTCAAGCAACCGATCGGTTTCCACGAGCGGAGATATCCTCCTATGCTTATCGTCACATAAATGCTCAAGCCACGTTTCCACCGTCAGTTGTTTTGAGAGACGTGAGGGCCCCGGTTAAGAAGTTTCGTCTCCTGTGTTAATAAAAAAGGTAGACGCCAGATCACACCTCAAATCTGGTAGCAAAAGACTCTGGATCACGCTAATTGACACCGTTATACGCTAGCGTGATCCCTCAGGTATACTGTAAACCTGGACAGTGTTCTGGCTGATTAGGGAGTAATAATTAAACCCAACTAAGTCTCGAAAACAATCATACAAACATGTACAATTCCAGGGATTGGGCCGCCTGGCATTAAACACGTTTGATTAAACTATATAAACCTCACAGATAGTATTCGAAAAGGTATATACAGCCCTGATCGAGTTCCGAAACACCACTTTTGAATTTAAATCAAATCAAATCAAAACATTTATTCGTGACAAACACAACATTGATTAAAAGAAATAATAATAAAAAATAAAACACATTTTTGCCACGAAATGGACCCAGCTCAGCATGTACTAGCTTTGCAGCCAGCGCTGGTCTTCCGCAGGGTCCATTAGGTGACGACACGGAAAGTAACAAACAAAAATTAATAAAAGGAAAAATACCGTCTCAACTAAAATTAAAACTTAAAACTTATAAAATATTAAATTAAAAAATAAATAGTTGTAGTAGTAATGGTTTGTTGGAATTTACAAATCACTATAAATTTAAGAACCGTAAATGACTCATAATTATGAAGAGAGTTTCCTCACAACGACAAGCCATTCACTACAATAATTAAAGCACACACCAATAATTTCCCAGCCTACAACCAGAGACACTGTCAGTCCGAACGATCAGAATTGAATGAATCGAATATTCCCGAATACTTCTCCCGCATGCACCTTGATACCTGCCATTCTCAGACACCACCGATTTTGTTAACCGTTTATATCGGTCCTTAATCTACACATTGAAAACGATTATTACTATTATAAGGTACGATTATTGTTATTTTATTGTAATTTACCGTTTGACATATAAAAATGCCCCCGTGGCCCATTTGCAGAATAAATAATTGCTCAATTGATTGATTGATAATAGTATCATCATTATCTTTGAAACACTTAAACTCTTTGGTAATAAAGTCGAAAATCGGTTGTACGTATTCACGCGCCAATACTCGGTTTGCAATAAACACGTGATTTCTTCCATCCCACTCCCCGACAATGGTCGCACCGCCCATTTAATTTAGCTCCTAACGCTCTAGCTATTAAGATTGAAATCCGTATGGTCGCCCTACGCTTCCAGAAAGACAAATGTTGCCAGAGTAGAAATATTACTTTTCCCATAATATATTGAATGACTATTATAATTCTAGTTTACATGGAACTCTTATAAACCCTTGTAACCACTGTCATTACGTGGAATAAACCCATACAATATTCTTTAAATGAAGTAAGGTTTTGATACTGACTAACTACACTATTAAATGCTAGCCTTATTATTGATTTCCTTTTCCCCCTTACTTATTAAATCAATTTCCCAATTTTTGGTATGAAATAAAACTTGTCATCCTCTCTCTCTTTTTTACATCAATGATGATGTAGTTGGTTGCTTTATTTATACAGAAGCACACCGACGAGTATGTCCATTCCGTTACAAGTGTAGTCTCAGTCAGTGTAGTCTCAGTCAGTGTAGTCTCAGTCACTGTAGTCTCAGTCAGTGTAGTCTCAGTCAGTGTAGTGTCCGTCAGTGAAGTGTCAGTCAGTGTAGTGTCAGTCAGTGTAGTCTCAGTCAGTGTAGACTCAGTCAGTGTACTCTCAGTCAGTGTACTCTCAGTCAGTGTAATCTCAGTCAATGTACTCTCAGTCAGTGTACTCTCAGTCAGTGTAGTCTCAGTCAGTGTAGGCTCAGTCAGTGTACTCTCAGTCAGTGTAGTCTCAGTCAGTGTAGTCTCAGTCAGTGTAGTCTCAGTCAGTGTAGTCTCAGTCAGTGTAGTCTCAGTCAGTGTAGTCTCTGTCAGTGTAGTCTCAGTCAGTGTAGTCTCAGTCAGTGTAGTCTCAGTCAGTGTAGTCTCCGTCAGTGTAGTCTCAGTCAGTGTACTCTCAGTCAGTGTAGTCTCAGTCAGTGTAGTCTCAGTCAGTGTAGTCTCAGTCAGTGTAGTCTCAGTCAGTGTAGTCTCAGTTAGTGTAGTCTCAGTTTGCCGTTTTAAAATGAGAACCAAACTATGTATGCATGGGGTCGACCGTGCTGGGGACTCTTAAATACTGGACAAGACTTACGTGTTGAACTTCTGCATTATAATGTTTTTGGTCGCGTAGTCCAATTTGATCATCCGACCGTTTCGGCAAGCCGGACCCGACGTTTGACCCTGAAATATAAAATATATATATTTAATGGGGAAGGTGCAATATTTTGAATTTTGCTCTCATTTGAAAGGATCGCATGTAGAATAGACCATGAAAGTATAAAAAAGTTAAAATATTATGATTTATAGTCAAAACCTCCTGTTATAAACTGACAATTTACAGTTCATGTGATTATCCATAATTGTTTGTCCATGGTTCTCCCATAGATTTCATAGAGTGGCATAAGTTTTGACTTTGACAGGAGTGAGACACCTCGACATACGAACGAATTTCGGCCCAATCGAAAACGGAGAACGTCGGTCTCTTCGCTCGCTCGTTTAACGATTGCATCTCACCTCATGGTAGTATTCCTCTTGTCCAAGATCTGTGTCCATTGTGCATTGCGTTTCACACACTCTTCATGCAAAATGTGAGACGCAAATACACATTGGACAAAGATCTTGGACAAGAGGAATACGAGTTCTACCGACGCGCGGTTGGCTCGGCGCGCGTTTTAAGATTGTAACAAAACTAACGAATCAATGTTGTTGTGTACATTACCGCGCGTGCCCTGCAAGACACAGGCGCGGCCTGCGGTGGTGGTCAATAGTTAATTTGACAGCTAATGACAAGTTAACTATTGCCCGCCGCGGCCAGGCCGCGCCAGTCTATGAGAGGCTTTACTATACCCACTATTTTACAGCTAGCCACTCTACGTTCCCTGATTGGTGGTTGTTAAGCACATCAGGGGAAGCGGCCAGTTAGTGTTGCCAGTAGAAGAAGTATTGATATTAAATTAATAATACAATTACAGATATCAAATGTATAATAACGAATACTTACTAACAATAGCGACCTCTTAACGTCGCCCTACGAGTAGATAGCTCAATTTTGGTATTATGTCGTTATTGTTAATACTCTAATGTGAAGTCCCCAATCCGCACTGGGCCAGCGTGGGGACTACTGCCCATTCCCTCTCATACATGAGAGGAGGCCTGTGCCCAGCAGTGGGACGTATATAGGCTGATGATGTGTGTGTGTGATGTGTTAATACTCTAAAGCCTCCACCACACAATGGAGCCATCGGGTCTATATCGGATGGCATAACTTTTTATTGTTAGATTTTCGTGTCTGAAAAAAACTTACAGTTTTGTAGTACATACACATGATGTGTGTTCCTGGTTGACACGCACCTATCTCGTTACAGTACTCTGTATATTTTATATTCGTACAATTATTCACCATTTCTTCGTGATTTACGAGGTCATAAACCTGTGCTTGTCTTGTACCTTTGGACGTGGCTAGCAGCATTGATAAACTGTATAATACCTGGAAATGGATTCTTTTTAAAATGGCGATTAGCTGATTACACTGCTTCTGTCGTCTAACGGGGTCGCTGAACTTATTTCAACAAACTTTAGCCAATGACTGTCATCTTCATATTAGTCTGTCTGACACTGCTATTCTGTAACTTGTTTTAAACTCAACTCACCGTTCCGATTTTGATTAAAGGCACTGAAAGTCTCTGTAGAGGTCGTGGTTTCGAAAACCAGCTCGTTTCAGTCTCAGTTTCAGTTTTTCGAATAAACCCATGTACCTACCGTAAATGGGCGGAGAAGGGACGAAAGAGAAATTCAAATCTCGATAAAAATATATTTTTACGTGTGACACGTTGATACATACATAACAAATATTCCGGTCGTATGAATTTTAGTTTTGTAATAATTTTCTGTCGTTTTATTGTCTTTTAAATAAGCCTCGACAGTAGGGTAAATCGCCAGTAATTGGTCACCCCCCAGTAATTGGCCACATTATACTAAAATGATTAAATTTTGAATTCTATAATACATCCACACACTTAAAGTAAATCACCAGATAACAGCAGTTATCACAAGTATTACTCAACTTTTATGTATACATCGATTAAAGTAAGAGTTCATAATAAAATGAGTTTGATTTTGACGAGGCGTTGAAATGGCGGGTTGCTTATTTTTTCTCTTAGCGGACATGCATTTGTAATTAAGAAATTCTATTATAATTTTGACTAATGACGTTATGTCAGTGTAGGTAAATAAGATCAATTGATCATAAAAGGTAAGGGAATATTTTGTATACTATTATTTTACATAATAATTTCAAATTCTATAAATTATTTAATTGGCTAATTTCTGTAATGTAATCCTACACTATTTCAAATACTAGCCACGTATGCCAGTTACTTGAACGCTGTAAAAATATGATTGGTTAATTGTTGAAAGAGGTTGCCTGCTACCTTTGATGAATTAAAGCGTCAATTACACTTCGTCGTCCTTTCGACCGCAAAAGTTTCCGATATTGCCAATTCCTTTAGATCTCTTGGCAACCGATTGTAGATTTTAGGACCAATGTACCATACACACTGCTCAGATTTCTTTAACCTGTGCCTATTCGGAAGGAGATTGTCCTTGTTTCAACTATCGGGATCATATTTTTTAAATTTCTCGAGATTCCTACGAACTACTTTTGCCACCTCTAAAATGTAGAGACCAGGAACCGTTATAATTTTTAATTTTTGAAATAAGCTTCGGGTAGGCGTATTCCATGGCACCCCAGCCATTATTCTCGTTTCCTTGATCATCATTTATGATATTTAAAAGACATTGAATTTTTTCAAAGAATACATTTACATCCCCGGGGTGGGGACATACACGGGGGTCTATTTATGCATATTATAGTTAATCCATATTGATCTACTAATACCGCTGCAATCTCTATAGCCATTTCTACTGACAACATGACCAGATTACTTAATTCTGTTTCCATAACACTATCATGCACATAGATACAAGCTCCTCCATGGATGTTGTTAGATCTACAGTATGCTGACGTTAGTACGTAATTCATTATTTTTATAATATCTAACTCATGTTTTTGTTTCCAATGTTCTGTGAGACAGACAACGTGTATTGCCTCCATACTTTGCAATATAGCTTCTAACCTATAAACCTTATTTGACAGACATCTAATATTTTGACGGAATATTTTAAGTGCAACATTAGTTTCAGTATAATATAGATTTCATTACAATTTATCTCGTCTCCATTATCAGCAAGGTTTTTTGCTCTATTTGTACATCTAAAAAAGATTTTTTAGTGTAGAAACGTTCATTTTCATTTTTTAAAGCATCATTGATACATTGGGCTTGTTTATACTTCCCTCTCCAGTTGAACCAATTACCATTCATGTTATAGTCATTAACTTGCAGGTTAATGTTATATCGCATTTGCCATAAATAATCAGCTTTATCAATCTTTTTATAATAATAATAATAATAAAACATTTATTTCAGGCAACTAAGGCCCATAGTTACAAATACCTTACAGACTAACATACATACAATAAAACATTAAACACTAATTATTATTTAGGTGACGAAACAGTGTGTCTCCGTTGCGTCGTCAAGTCCGGTGTAGAGTTCGGTAGGTTGCCTCGGAACCGCCGAAACACGACACCCTTCGGCCAGAAGCCAGCACACGCGATGGTCTCCTGCAGCGGCCGCGGCACGCGCACCACAAATGAACTGAAGTGAACGTAGTGGCGCGAACGCAGATGGAAAACCCTCAGCGAGTAGCCCGTCTTCTGGTGAATACACTGCACCACGTCATCAGCCGTGGCGGAGTAATGCAGGCGCGACACGTACAGCGCTTTACTCGGTGTGGCAACCCGCACGCCCGAACCAACTGGCTCTGCTGTACCGCACTGACTCTTTCGCGACTTGCGCTTCCTAGACACCAATGTGAATCCCTCCTTATCCACATCGGTGCGAGGGGGCTTCTCTTTTAGAGGAACCCCAGCTTCACGCACTCTTGAAGGTGCGCTTTTCCGGTTGGCTGCGACAGGCTGATCGGCAACGACGTCAGCATAGCGATGACGTGACTTCGAGGAGGCGGGGGAGGCCGCGCGCGCGGGGGGCACGCGGGCGGCGGAGCGGCGGCTACGACACGAGCTGTGTCAGCAACACGCAAACTAGAGTTTTATGTAGAGTCGCATTGAATCTTTTTACAAATTTGTTGTAATTACTAGCATACTCGTTTACACTATAAGGTATATCACATATTACTATATTCGTGTGTGATGGTAATTTGACAGCTTCATTCAAAAGTGTGATAGAATTGTATATTGGATTAATATCATAGTCCATAGAACCACACATTATTACTACACAGTCACTTTTCTTGAATTCTGCAATTTATTCTTTAAAGTTTAAGAGGATCCGATCAGTAGTCCCGTTTTGGATTATGTCTGCATGACTATGTTGCATCATAGTCGTTTCTCTTTATTTTGCATAACGGCCGCAACACATCTGCTTCATGGGAATGGGCGAGCAATAGCAATTCTGGCTTGGGGACACGTTTCTTTGTTGCATCCTCATCTAAATCCATCTCTAACTTGTTTTCATCCCGGTTGGATGGTGATAATCGGCAGATGTTCGACATCGGTGCTAGGCTTTTTATATTTTTCTGTAGTGCCAGTATTTTTCGTTTTATATGCTTTGTTATGTCTTCTTTCTCTCGTGATGTTTGTTTGATTTGTATGTTTTCTGTGAGAATATTATTTGTTTTTCGTTTCAAGTATAGGATCTTCTTCTTTAGCATTGAGATTTCATCTTCTAGCTGTTTGATTATTTTTTTCTATTTGATTAGCAGTTATAGTCCTTCGAATTCTTTGGGGGGTGTTTGGGGGGTGTGTCTCTCAGGTGTTAATGTCCAATAAAATAGTTAAATATTTTAAGAAATAAATAATATCGTCCTCTAGTAAACACATGTTCATTATTTTCAACATTCACTACTTCCCATAAAACAATAATATGGTCGATATTTCTTTACCGCCTGTAAATCACATCAATCACAATAAACATTCTAAGCAAGCAAGGTAGTAAAGTGGCCAGTTACTAACGATTTACCCTATATAAACGATATCCGAAACATTGATGAACACTTTCCTTGTCAAATCTCACATAAAAGGAATTAAAATTCAGACCAAACTCCACCGCTTTAGAACATCAACTTTGACAGAGAATAAATTTGTTTTATTTAAGATAAAACACGTATATCTAAAAAAAACATAGTTACTTTCAGAGCCACCTGCGCCCGAAAATTAAATTATCTTTTCGCATTCCTAATAGCCCCGCCCCGACGTCCTTCTCCCTCTGTTTTACGGTACGAATATATTTGACATTGGCTTATCGGTGAAGGAAAACATCGTGAGGAAACCGGTGTAATCCTAATAAGATAAGGTCTAGTTTTCCCTCTGGATTGGAAGGTCAGATGGCCTTCGCCAAATTATGGGGCTAGGTGCCAAAGCGGGCCCCGGGTTCGTTTAGGGCACAACCGGGAAAAACGGTGGGAGTACCTCCACATACAAACTTACAAACGGATATATTGACTATTATTTGCAGAGCACAGGGTTCTAATGCCTTGGCCACACTACGCCCAAATGTTGTTGCCATCCTTGTCTAACGTATAATATCCGTAAAACAAGGACGGCAACAACATTCGGGCGTAGTGTGGCCAAGGCATAAGAATCCCGGCGAAGGCATTTATTTAATCGATGAATCGGATGTTATGTAGTCGTAGAAAATGATTAGGCGCATGCAAGCAAAAAGCACTCCACTACTTTTCATAAAACACTTACTTACCAAATAAGACATTCTTGTTTCTTCCATAAGAGTTCAATTATTCACTCATAAAACGCTGTGATAAATTGATAATACTACTCAAACTAACATACTCAAAATACACGAATCAGTGTTAAAAACGATGCCGTGAAAATAGCTATCCAGCGTGTGTCTTCCATACGAATTAGAATATTAAGAAACGATGGCTTTAGGTTCTTTTAACAATTTTAGAAAATTCCTTCTTCCTCGATTTTAACGAGGTGCATTGTGTGCCATTTTTTGCCATATATGTAACGTTGGCTATAATAATCTTACACACTCTCCCTCTGAAAACGATACGGAGACTTTAATACTTCCATAATGGCAACATACGCACGGCGTGATGGTAAGCAGACACTGTCAACTAACAGACGTTAATAACTTATAGACGGTAACGTCCCCAGACGTTGCCGATTTTAATTGATTTGAGGATTCGTTGTGTTCACAGCTAGAGATGCAGTTCCGTTACTCTTAACAAGCACGCTGGGAAGCCCAGCAACACATGCCTACAGGGCAAATAGTAGCGTTTGACGGTTGCCGTCTTAAAGTGGAGGTTGATACCAGTCGGACAACTGAAAATCATGGTTGAATAAAAAAAGTAAATCATTCCCGACGATGTATCTTGCCTACGTCACAAAGACAAAATACAATTTAAAAAACAATGTTTTTCAAGTCATTCAATAGGCATAAAAAACGGTTATCAATTTATTACATCGAATGTTAATAAGGTCGCGTAAAGTTTTACAGTTTTTTTTATTATGGGAAATTTCCATTTAAACATTTGTGTTACCTACTAATTAGTGATATGTAGGTGCTTTCTTATACTAAGGGCCGAGCATATCTCGACAAATTCGTGAACGCCGTAGCATGCTGCCAAAATGAGCAAAGTTGGCATACAAATGTTGCCATTGACTGACATCTTCCAAACCAACAAGGAGTATTGTTAATTCATGATTAATATTTAAACAAAATAGTAGCTAGTACCTAACTATTTATAAGGGGTCAAAATTGAACTGTGTATAATTAGTATTTTAACGTAAATATTCATCGACAGGACGCAAGTGAAGTTATGCAATTTACTCGATTAATTACTTTCACACGGTGGCAACACTGGCAACACACTGACAATCCGCCATTTTTAAGATGCTGATGACGTAGGCAAGGCACGCTGAAGTCACGAGCTGTCACGGGAATGACTTACCTTGTTTAATTCTACCATACTTCAAATATCAACGAGATGATAATCCACTGTTCTTTCTCTAAAACTATTTTCTATATGACTATATTCACAACACGTTTTTTCTGACATCAACATTGTATACGTTAACCCTTATTCATAAAACTTAACAAACCTCTGTTACCAAGTTACCAAAAATGTTTTGTCCTTGTTTCATGTTTATGTACTGTTTAGGTCAAGGTGACAGGTAAATGACGGAATTTCAGTTAATTCGGTTTGATAATCGATTATGAATAAGAGCCTTACTTTCTACCTGGCAGTGTACACTTTGTAATTCTCAATACACGAATAATCACATCCGCTTTTCTTGTTTTCATTGGTTGTTTTGTTTATAAACTAGGTACAGTACGCAAAGAGGTTAACTATTATCATCTCTATTCATTGTATGTTAAGGTTCAAAGTAGGTCAGTTCTTCGCTTTGTGAGTGGTTTGGGTGGCGCTTGTTTTGGCACAAAACGTGTAAGAGGAAGCGAGATAGAAGCACAAACCCGATTGGTCTAAGAACTCAAGGCCTGTAGCAGGTAACCCCGGTTTTTTCATAAAACTCCGTTATCATCATATATGCCGAAAACCGTCCACTGATGTGCATAGGCCTCCCCTAAAGCGCGCCACGAACGTGCAGCGTGGGTAGACAAGATGGACTGGAGACCTGACCCCGTATCATGGTCGGCCTTATCCCCGCGATACGGGGTCTGCACGTCTATCCAAAGAGTATAATAAGCGTCTATCATGGGACGGCCGCGACATACTCTCGATTTTTCTCGCACTATACCTCTTGTTCTAAGTGTTCTAATAAGAGCGAGAGAGTAAATAGGATAGAGCGAGAAAAATCCAGAGACCTCGAGCGCCGTCGTCGCCACACTGAAAATTCTGCACTCGCCACTCGTAAACATTTGAATTACGAATGATGACATAAAAAAATATGGATGGAAGTATGGGTATGGAATTTAATAGTTGTTGGCGATAAACTGATCTTCATTTGTTTTTCCTGGCGTTTTCATGCGAACGATTGTCACTGAAAACGGATTTGACGGCTATGATTTTTAACGATGTTAAAAATTCTCTGTCTCCGCAAGAATGGAGTGCTCGTCTTCAAAATGCTTTAAGGCTTGAAGCACCACATCTGAGCAATGTGAGACGGTAGTATGGTGAATTTAAAACAGGCCGAGTTTCCGTCCATCACGATTCTGGTAAAGGTCGCAAGAGTTTGCTTGGTGAGGTGAGGGTGGCGCAGAACCTATGTCCAGCAGCGGATGATTTCGGCTCATGGCGATGTTGGCTAGTGCAAAAACATCCATTTACACATATACAATAAATGAAAGTTACGTAGAGATCAGGCACTTGCTAGTTATTTGGTCAGAGTATTACGGGGGGACTTATGCAACCCCGGTATACTGCAGCAGGGGCTGGCAGAGCCGCTCGGCCGGACCAACTTCGAAACGCACCCCCCAGCCGGGCAGTCCACACGCTCAATTTAGTTGCCGATAGATGTGATTTATTTTATTGCTCCATGAATGAATTGTGTAAAGTAACTTTGCATGTATTATGTTATGTCTTAGAAAAAAATACCTACTTATAAGTACACTTATTGTAAAATTCTAGTTTATAGTGCACCTGTCAAACCTGTCAAAATAGTTGCTTATATGGGTTCCCCTCCGTTAGCCCTAATAAGTTCATACCTAATTTTACTAGCCCTAATTTCATTAACCCTAAAATCACAAACCCGAATTTTCATTGTTCCTAATTATTCATTAGCCCTAATTTCAGTATCCCGAATTTTCGTATTATCTAATTTGTCATGACCGAATTCTCACTAAGACTAATTTTATTTGACCGATTTCTTCCTAGGCCTAATATTGCAATGCCTAATAATGACTACACCTTATTATCAATGTCTCTAAAATCACTAACCCGAATCTTCATTTTGCCTAAGTATTTTAGCCCTAATGTCATTATCCCGAATTGTCAGTAGTACTAATTTTATTTCACTGTTTTTTTTTCTTATAATGTCGGTTCTGGCGCTTCGCCGGCCGCTGCCGCGGCACGCTCGGTACGCTCGCTCGCTGTAGGGTCGCAGTTTTACCTAACACTCCTCCTCGCTTCGCTCGTCGTCGTACCTACACTGATCTGCCTTAGGGTAGAATAGGTGGGTAATCCGATGTCTATCTAGCTCACCCTTATTAGACAGAGAAGTATCATGCGAGAAAAAATGAGAGAGCTCGTGCGCCGTCTTGTGATAGCCGTAAGCAAGTCGACGCCACCCCGCTGCGCGCGGGGTGTCTATTTCTGGTCTGAGGGACACAAGTGAACCCTAACCTAACCGACCTAAGATAGAGTTCGCTTATGACATGCCATTTTCGTCCGCCCTGATAATGCACGATCCAATAATCCACGTCCACGAAAACTGGACACGGATTATCGGGCCGTACATTATTTGGCCGTGCATTATTGGCTCCCATTTTGACAAGATTAGGACGTCTATCATGGGACGGCCGCGACATACTCCGCGGTGAAAAGTAGCCTGTTCATCAGGGATGCATTAATTAGTACTAGTCAAACATTAGAGCAAAAGTTAATAGGTCAAGTGATAGTTAGGTGTGACGAAATTAGGTGAAGTTAACATTAAACATATTGATCATTAGGCACATTAATCATTAGGCTTAGTAGTCATTAGGAAAAATGATTATTAGTTTCCAATATATTAGCACACTTGATGTTTAGTATTAGGTATGATTAGGAGGTTTGAAATTAAGCGCAGCATATAATTATGCCATATAAAATTAGTTATCCGAATATTAGGGCTAATGAAAATTATATGGAACGTTGTTAGGTGTAATGAAATTAGCACTAACGATATTAGTTTAAGTGGGGGTGACCCGCTTATATGAAATGAATAAATAAAATAAATAAATAAAAATGTTATGCACCCTACACACAACATAGACGAACTTCATGAGCATGGGAAGTGAAAATTTTATTTTACTAAGCTTTCTATTTTCATTTAATTTATTTAAATACAATACAAGTTTACAGCAAACACTGACACCGAAACACTTACCCGATACATCATTACATATAACAGCAAACAATAGTCAATAAGGTAAACGTCCGAGTGCTCGACGCTGTACTAGCATATGGCACGGGCACTCTGTGTCAAAGATATGGATTAAATTTTCCTTCATTCGAATTTAAGCCACGTGACTTCGACATAGAGTGCCCGTGCCATACCAGGGGGCGTAGACAAAGTTACAATCGACAAGCGCTAACGCCAATAGAAAACTAATTAAATGTATGGGAATGACAGATGTCAACGAAAAGTGTTTCGTCGGCATCTGTCATTCCCATACGTTTTATTATTTTCTATTGGCGTTAACGCTTGTCGATTGTAACCTTGTCTACGGCCCCAGTACAGCGTCGAGCACTCGGGCGTTTACCTTACATGTCAAAAATAAAAGTCGTCAATTTGATAGCATTCGATATTAAAATACATTAAAAATGATTACAACTCAATTTTGAAGCATATAATATTCAACCGATAGAGCTGAAATGTTTGGTAAAGGTTAAGTTTGTACCATCGAGCTGATCTGATGATGGAGATAGAAGGTGGCCATGGGAATTCAGTACTTAACCGACGTAACCCCGTTGTGTTTGGGCTCGTTAGAAACGTCTCAATGAGTAGTTAGTGACGGTATACAGAAAAATACAGTGGGCAATAAAAACTTGTACCATTTTTTTTTTATATAGAAACTTCTTTGACAGCAACAATTTGTTGTACAGTTTGTGTCTGACCTGCTTATGTCAAGTGATGGGCATGTACATGCAATGAGACAAAGTGAGTGTGTAAGTGGCTAATCGTTTCCGCGTTTGCTGGTTACAAATTTGTTATAGTTTTGATGCTTTACGCGCTTTTATTTCCTTTTGTTTAATAAGTAGCTTCCGCCCGCGACTTCGTCTAAGTACCCGGGATAATAACTATCCTTTATTTTAATCCAGGCTTAGACTATCTTCATGCAAAACTTCCTTCAAATCGGTTAAGCCGTTTTAGGGTGATTGACTAATAAACATCTTAACGTCAAAAGATTCCATTATTCGCATTTATAATATTAGTAGGAAGTAGGATTACGTAGTTAAGATGTTCTTGGATTTGTTGGAGCCGTTTTGGAGAAACATTTTCTAAATATTATACAAATGGTACCTACTCGTTGTTTTGTTTTTATGTAGGTATGAACACATGTTTCGCAAGTCGACAAACGGAAGTGAAAACTTTCCTGAAACATTACTTCATAATATACCACAAACCACGTGAAAATTTTCAATTACTCTCTATTCTGAGGCAAGAAAATGTCCAACTGCTGGGCTTTAAAAGCCTAGTATTTATACTCCATAAAATCATGGTAAAAAAAACTTAGGTGGTACTTTTTAGGGTTCCCTACCTCAAAAGGAAAAATCGGAAATAGGGTCACGTTGTTGTCCGTATGTCTGTCTGTCAAGACCCTTAGTCTCGGCAACGCGTGGCATCGAGTTGAATATAAACCATTAACGTTAACGTTACAAAAAAACACGGCCGTTTATGGCGCAAAAAACGTATATTTCGACACTCTCAAGGGAATCAATATTTATAGGGTACTCTACGTTCACCTAAAACTATGAAATTGGGCAATTAATATCGTCTTATAGGTTCTACAAGTACAGGGTCAAATCTGAAAACTATACATTTGTAATTAAGTACGGAACCCTCGGTGGGCGACACTTGTATGGTTATTTATATAGACAGAAACTCCGTTAAGTTGCTCTTATATATGGCTACAAGTTACAAGAAAAGATTGACCTATTTACTTTTAAATATTATAAGCCTCTCTCGGATCAAAATCAAAACAACAACTAGTATTAAAACTATGTGTTTTACCTTTACGTCAAGATCCGGTTTAAGAGTAGTAGGTACTTTGCTAGTAGAAAGTCGTGGTTCTCTCTTTGCTAAATTAAACTTTAAGCCATTAGAATAGTATACAATTTACAACGCTTCGGGTTCATTATTCTAAAATTACATAATGTGCTTGTGTTTATCGGTCGTGTTTTGCAAAGCGTGAGTCATCGTGAGTATTAGGATCAACGAACTCCGGGTGCCAAAAT
Organism: Epinotia demarniana; assembly: GCA_945867215.1. Classification (NCBI taxonomy): domain Eukaryota; kingdom Metazoa; phylum Arthropoda; class Insecta; order Lepidoptera; family Tortricidae; genus Epinotia; species Epinotia demarniana. The sequence continues at coordinate 18,256,265 of OX244280.1, forward strand.
TGACACCTTTGCCCCGGTTTTATGGTGACCTTGAGTGTTTACACCTAGTGTACACATGTGAGGTGGCGGGAGGCCGCTGGATGCGGGCGGCGCAGGGCTGGTTATTGCGGTACTCTTTGGGGGAGGCCTATGTCTAGTATGTCTAGCAGTGGACGTCTTTTGGGCTGATATGATGATGATGATACAAGTGAAGCGGCATTCATAGGTATGTATGTATGTTTATTGCTATACATTTACTAAGTATATACTCATTGACAACTTTGTTTCTGTTTTTAAACACATACAATAAAGCTTAACAAAGATAGAAATACTGCTATATTTATTACATTACCATTATAGATTATGTTTTTTACAAAGGTCAAATGCAATTAATATTAACAAAGGTTATTCAACTATAATTACTTCCAGATTAGACTTATTTCTAATCATAGGGTGCGTGCACCAAACCATCTGTAACCAGGCCCATATTTCACCAAATCGACAATTGTCGCGTGACAATGACAATTCGCCTTACATGGCTGCGTCGACAGGTTAAGTTGGTTGCTGGACAGCTTATTGACCCAGCAATGTACGTGGAATTGTCATTGTTAGGTGACCATTGTCAAGGTGGTGAAATACGGCCCTGAACGTATGGTATAGTAAGTTTAACAATTTTCTATGGGATGTCAGCTGCCGGTTCCATATTTAACGTTGTTCGGTAATCGTATATTGGTGCAACTCGCCCATAACATAAGTTGGGATTGTGGGGTGACATTATTGAGCTATTGTCACTATGCTAAAATAATCACCCATTCATCAACTTACACTAATACAAATATTATTAATTGTTTAACAAAAAACTACACTAATAAAAACCACGCATAAATTAAACATTAGGAGTGGTAGACAACAGGCGGTCTCATCGCTAACAAGCGATCTCTTCCAGACATTCTCGGGTAGTGGAAACGATGAAAAACAATTTAACATTAAATTACTCAACTTCGTAATATCTTAACGTTTTTACGTATTTTTTTTCTTGTTTTAGTTTGTGATTCTGTGGATTGCCAAGTAAAAAAAGCGGACCCCGGGCTCCTTTAGGATTGTCGTCACGTCCAGTCATATAGGAATGTTACATGTTAAATTACATGTTATAACTCTCATTTAATACAATGGCTGCGTTAATCTTGAGGACGTCACGACAATGTTTGATATGATTCAGGAGAGATCACTTGAATCCTACCTTAATCCTCTACGCAGTCCATGGACTTCTGCTTCGCTCTCTGCTAGACTTGCCTGCCACAACTGTGGGTTAAATGTGACATCATCACACCGTCACTGCGTGCCTCAGATCATAGCATATATAAGTCCTAACTACCAAACTACAGGAATCGTTCTGTAGATATACTAATCGTCTCGTACATCTCAATTACAATACATATTACTATCCAGGTTCTCGCCTATCGGCCGAGCAACCGTAGACGTCCACTTTCCACTATACTGTCTCTTGTCAACTTTATATCTACAAAGGAAATGTGTCCTCTATGTCATACTTGCATCGGTCAGTCGTTATGTCTCGTGTCAACGTTTATCGTCCTTTAAAGTCTCGTAGTAATGGTACATTCCTTTCCACATATTACGTCTTTGTGTCACCACGCTGGGTTTACACTCCTGCTCGGGCTACGAGTAGCAAGTTCTTATCATTACATTACATAACAGTGGAATCAGTCAATACCACTCTGAGAGACCATCTAGAATATGCATGTTGATGATCATAATTAACAATATCTCTAAATAGAACGAATATGGTACTACTCGTATGATTCTAAGACACTTAGCTTTTGTACTGGACCGTCAGCGCAGCCCCCAGACCTCGATGATAAACCACTTTAACGTAGTCACAAACTCCGGTATTTCTCTTGCTCCACAAACTAATAAGAGATACTAACTCTTCCAATGTTCCAATCCAACGGTGTGCTCTTTTGAAACCGTCTCCTGTGACACTAATCACTACCTTGCCAGGCTTAATAATCTCTTAAGGCGATCTCACACGCTCCAACCATGAGCTAAAGACATCGCGATATCATCAACTGTCACAATTCGCGACACTCTGAACCACCACAAAGAAGTGAGATCATCGCGAAGTAACTATTCGCGACAAGGATGTAACCGGGAAAATGATTAGTAGAAATAGAAGGATGAGGAATGATTCCCTAAATTATTTGTAAAAGAAGGTTAATACATTTAGGGCCTGCAATTACATTACACAATAAGTTGCTTATAATGTACTAGCTTCTGCCCGCGACTCCGTCCGCGTGGAACTCGTTTATCGTAGCTCCATACAAACTTTCACCCCTAATTTCACCCCCTTAGCTTAATTCTATGTCCTTCCCTGGGACTCAAACTATCTATACCAAGTTTCATCTAAATCGGTTCACCGCTTGAAGCGTGAACAGGTAACAGACAGACAGACTTTCGCATATCATATTAACATAGTACATAGTTAAAGTATATAGTAAGTATTTTGATTTTGCATATACGCATATCGCAATCGATACCTGAAAAATGGAACCGAAATTCCGGGCCATAACTCTTCTGAGTCGCAATCGTACATAGGGTGTTTGCTTACCTCAAAGTAAAAGAAGTCTACGTTATTTATCTTTAAATTTTGGCATTTACATGTACCCATCAGGCAGGCCATATGCCCGTTTGTCACCGTCATAGCAGCACACTATGCCCTTAACGGGATTCGAACCCAGGACCACTAGCTTCGCAGGCAGGGTCACCCACTAGGCTAAAATGATCAAATATTATGACACATGTGATTCAGCGGCGGACCTAACCCTTTCAACACTCGCGAAGGTCTCAGCGATCTCGGAATGAATTTTGAAACCAGGAGCACGACTGTTAGCTAATGTGTATGGAGTCGGCTTTTTATGAGGAAAAGAACAATTTTAAATGAATCATATTTGTTTTAATTTTGCGGGTGTCACTGAAGACAGTAATAAAAAATCGAAATTGCGGCCACCAGACGCGACTATGTAAAAAATAAAAATATTCAAGTCGACGACCTACGAAACTCATGTGTGATGATGAGCTCCCGGCCGATTTCGGCCACAGCGACTGCGTTCAAGGATGCTGTCGACGTTCGTGTGCTCGCATGTGACTTATGTAGCCAATTTTCTTCATGAAGGTCCTCGCACACTGGGCATGTGAGCACACCGCCGACATAATTACAATTGATTGCCGCAGGTGGTCTGGCTTTCAATGTATCGCGCTTCGAGTCTAGCTCGGAGCGCCGCTCAGTCTCAAAATCAAATACCTTTGATTTTATAAGCCTTCGCCACTCCGGTCTTTTGGCAGCCTCCTTCTCCCACAGCGAGGGCTCAATCCGGCACCTTTTCATGTGCCGCTTCAGCACATCTTTATACCTAAGGAGTTGTCCGCCATGCTTTCGCTTGCCCTCCTCAAGTTCCGAATAAAAGATGCGCTTCGCCACTCGCTGTTCCGCCATACGTGACACGTGTCCACACCACTGAAGCTGTCGCCGCATAAGGTAAGCCACAATGCCACTGACATTGACTCTCCGCAGCACATCGGTGTTCCGCACACGGTCGGACCACCGGATGTTAAGTATTCTCCGCAGACATCGCAGATGGAATCGGTCCAGCATGCGGATGTGACGGCGGTACACGGTCCACGTTTCAGCGGAGTATAAGATGTTAGGCAGTACGACAGCCATGTACACTGAGATCTTAGTAGCCAACTTGAGATCATGTGAGCAGAAAACCTTTAAATCCAGCTTGCCGAACGCTGCAGCCGCAGCGCCAATTCTGCTGTTTACCTCTACGAAACTCATGTGCAGGGTATCGTTGAATAGGTGTTTTTACCATTAGTGTTTGATGACTGGTTTCTCCTAGTTATTCGTAGTAATTTATTTATATATTTAAATCAGGCAACAAGGCCCATATTACAAATACCTTAAAGACTAACATACATATCAATATAAACTTATTAATAAGTACAATACGACACAATTACTGCGGCATGTTGCGCAATTTCGTGGTGAAGTTCCTGCCTACGAAGCTAGAGGTCCTGGTTAGAATCCCGGTAAGTGCATCTATGATGAGGACGATTATTTGTTCCTGAGTCACGGATGTTTTCTATGTATGTAAGTACTTATTTATGTTTTCCATGTATCGTCGTCTAGTATCCATACTACAAGACTTGCTTAGTTTGAGACTGGGTCAAGTGCAAGATGGTCTGCAAATATTCATTTATTTATTTTAAACACCTGCAGTCAGTCTGCACGTCATGGCCGACGGCCGCGACATACTCTCGATTTTTCTCGTACTGTATACCTGTTGTTCTTAGTGGTCTAATAAGAGAGAAACGGATAGTGCGAGAAAAATCGAGAGAGCTCGCGCGCCGTTGCGTATAGCCGCGCAGGGGCATTCAAGAATTCACCGCCACACCTAATGTAAATACTAAACAGCACTTAATCGTGTATGGTTAGTCAATTACATAGTTTTCTTTTGCTTCAGCATTATTGCACATTAGTCCACTGCTGGATAGCGTACTTGTTGCTGCTAGAATGGATTTCTAAAATGATCTAGACGCAGCGGCCCTGGTCCAGATGGCCTACCGCGAAGTGAAAACGAAGTTCGTTTTAGTATCTCCCTCTCTGTCGCTCGAACGAGAAAGCGCAACTAACAAGAAGTGACATTTAGATTTGTACCTGACGCGCATACAATACGTTACGTCACCGACCAAAAAAATTACGCCGTCTCCTGGGCAAATCTCACTTACCGCCCAGTGACGTAAAAATAATTAAACGCCTTTAAAGTCCGCTTCCATACCAGCCGCCATACACAAGTAGCTCGCTGGGATATCCCAAACTGCGTTGCGCTAACTTCATTCAATTTGAAGGGTCCTACAACCACCATATCATACATTCAAAATCGCACTTTGAGACAAACATACAAGACACAAAATCGCTTAACGCTTTTCTAACCAAAGCCGCGCACCGCGGTTTTAGTTCAAGTGGAATTACAACTATCCGTAATGTGCTCTGAAGCGTTCCAGATAGAGTTGATTTTTGCTTGAGAATGATGTCACGGTTGGGTTGATACAATACGGATCCAAGAAGTTTGTGCAATTGTTATGTTGTTATTATATAAGGTTGTTTGAGGCTAGAGTGCTCATTCTGACTTGTATCCTTCAGTGAATTGAACGTGGACTACATTTTGATTTACTGTTGTTAGGTGAGTGCGAAAGTGACACAGTGTACATTTAGTATAAGATGCCTGTGTAATTAACCACATGGTGTTAACAAATGTGTGAACACAACATTACAACATCATACAAAGCTTAACATTATTAATTTATTAGTTCCTTTCTTTGCACACGATCTCTACCTCTACCTATATACTCTTTATCCTACAGTACGATTTAACATTCCTATATCTATATTTGTTTTAAAAGTCTTATTGGGTGGATCAACTATTTTCAGTCACTAGTTGCCATGGTTACGACTCCGGAGTCACGTTTGAAAACTGCGATTTATGGATTTTAAATCACCATCTTCTAGGTACAGAAGTCTGTATGTAACTCTGTAATTTTGTCTCCCGACTAACGGAACAAAATAACAACAAGTAATAGTTGATTGACCCTAATATATCTCAGTCATCGTACTTTTATATTTTCAATATTGTATTTACCTCAGCAAGAGTGTCTCCTAAATTTAAATAAAATGAAAAAAAAAAAAATGCTCCGAACCGTATTCGAACCAACGACCATAGGCATTCATGGCCCGTCTAATTGACATTTGTAATTTCTTTAGCAGCGTTACCTACTACTGCCTATAAAATTAATGGCATTCCTGTTAACTAAATTAATTCACAACAAAAGATAATGTAAAAGATGAGGTATTCATGTCAAAGAAACAAATAAAATAACCAGAACTAAAACAGATAAGTACCTAAGAAACCCATTTATAAAAACTAGCTGTGACGGTTACCTATCACAAGTACGAAATAAGTTTGACCGATGATTCATTTGGCAAATTTTCATTTGACCAAATGCATTTTTTCAGAGACCGTAAAGTTTTCAGTATTTTTATAAAAGAAACCTAACCTAACCGTTCTATGCGTTACTATTTTCAAAAGCTTGGAATTGTCAATGGTTCCTGAAAAATATGCATTCGGTCCAATGAAAATTTGCCAAATGAATCATCGGTCAAAAATTATTTCGAACTTGTGATAGGTTACCAGCTGTGACAGTCTCCGAGTGATCACATAAGTGTTCCGTTTGATCAATTTTAGGAACACTATGATGGATTGAAGTATGACCTCATTACTACCAAACACCAATGTATGACTTCTTAAAACCTCGCCTTGGTTCTCGTAAAAACGGCCCTATGTAGAGGACACGTTTATGTCTTCCACGCACGACTTAAAGAGATGCAACAATATTTTGAATGGCGTTAGAAAAAATAATAATAATAAATATATAGCGGACAATCTTACACAAATCGACCTAGTCCCAAACTAAGCAAAGTTTAGGGTACTAGAGGACAAACATACTTATATAGATAAATAAATACTTTAATCATCATCATCATCATATGAAAGACAGACAGCCGAAAGACGTCCACTGCTGGACATAAGCCTCCCCAAAAGAGTGCCACAGTGACCGGTCCTGCGCCACCCGCATCCAGCGGACTCCTGCGACCTTTACCAGGTCATCAGGTCAGGTCAGGTCCGGTAAGGGCAAATATCTGTGTGATGAGCATGAATATTTGTTTCTGAGTCATGGATGTTTTCTATGTATTTAAGTATTCATATCTATTATATATATCGTCGTCTAGTACCCATAACACAAGCCTTACTGAGCTTACTATGGGACTAGGTCGATTCGTGTAAGATTGTCCCCTTATATTTATTTATTTATTTATTTATTTATTTATCAGTCCACCTTGTGGGGGGCCTACCCACGCCGCGCCTTCCGGTACGTGGTCGCCACTCGAGAACCTTTCCACCCCAGCGGCCATCGGTTCTACGAGCTATGCGCCCTACTTTAATGCATAGAAAAAAATCATGTCTCGGGAACAAATATACGTGCTCATCACACAAATAAATGTCCTTACCGGGATTCGAACCCAGGACCTCTTGCTTCGTTGCCAGGGTCACTATCAACTAGGCTAAAGCGGTCGTCCTTTTTGGAAAAACGTTGATAAATACCTATCTATGTTAGTAAACTCATGTTATTTACGTCTGTGTCTTTATACAATTTAAAATACTGCCACTTTAATTTGAATAGGCATGTAATTTAGCAACGTGTTGTTTTAATTGGCTGTAAAAAAGGAAAATGTAGCTACCTACCCAAATTTGAATTTTTCGTTGTCGAGATTTTAAGAAATTTTGTTTTACCTTTTTATAAAACAACAACATATAGAGGCCAATATTAAGGGAGCCTTCCCATCAGAGATGCTCTATTCCATCCTATGCTGTTTCTTGTAATGGAGCTGTAGCTGGAGCGACCGTTTCAAATGTATGAAAACATAGCATAGCAAGCATAGCACATCTCTGGTGGAAAGGCACCCTAATTCTTATAGTGCCCTTATTTAGACATTGCCTTACAAAAATCTCATTACACAACAAATCCCCTTAAGAGAAAGTCGATGTCCTGGCTTGCAAAAGGTTTTAGGTCGAGAACAAATGCACGTTATGCAATGGATGCGGTATGATGTCAGCCGAAAAGCTTACGTCGGAGTGCATTAACGCATAATAATGTACGAGCATTGTTGTCTGTTCATTAACCCACTTTGGTAGTCAACTTTTATGCTACACTCATCCAACCATCTCAGTCCTTCCGGGACAAAGCTCACATTCGGTTAAAATTGAATGTTAGTAGGGAAAAAAGAATTGAAGCCCCCCAAACTAAAATCCACCACATGGTTGGTATTCAATGCATGTTATTCCATGGGCCCATAAACTGTTTTTGTTTTGCTTATTGCCATGTCTCCTGGGTCACTCTTTAAAACTATTTAAACACCTATTAAAGTCAATCAAGGTCGCCTCGCCAGCCCTCCCGGGGATGCGTATTGTGTTGAGAGCGAGGGCATATGTCCCTACAGCTCAACACGGCGAATCCTCAAGGATATCAAGAGTCGGTAACGTTCATGTGACTACTTTGCAGTTGCATGCGTCTATAGGCTGCGGTGTCCGCTTACCATCAGTCATATATATATTCGAACATCTCCTTAACATGATAGGAGTCCACTTTATAGTACTTTTTCTAAGAATGTTTATCACTGACCTCTTGGCTTACTAATTTCATTAATTGGCATTCCACCCTGATAACTGATACTTAACTGAATAACTATTGTAATACTTATCTAAAAAATACCGTGAACCGAGAAACGTATCTCATTATTTATGAATAGGTACTGGTAAGTCCCTAATTCACAACCCTTTATGTACCAGTATATATATAACTTCTACACCTGATTACGCGAACTATCGTGATTCTCAGTCAAGATTATACTAGCAGTAAAGTGAGGCGAGTTGAGACTGGTTATGAATAGCACGGTCTCGGACGCGCAAAACGGTGTCAAATGGGGCAATCAACACTGTTTCTTGTTCTTTGTTTCCATGGTTACGTCTTCTTCAAGACTCATAATTAGGAATCGGACGAGTGCAAATGACATAAGGACCAGGAGTAATGGAGTAGACATCAGTCATCATTGTAGATAAAATTTCTACATAATTATTCAGGTAAAGACTGAAATCTAGTATTTTTGGGATGGCACCTAAAATATACAATAAGTTGCCGAAACATATTAGAAATGCCGGTATGGATTTCTGGTACAAATAGCATACTATTCGATAACGGAATATTTACTGGACACATTATGAATTTAATTTGTTATAGTTTAAAGTACACTCTCTTCCTTTTGTTTGACATTACCAAATTATTATTATTATCGTTTGACATCGTGTTATAGTTACCTAGTGCGTGTTCCATCTGTTCTTGATTATATTTGTATGCCAAATGGCAAAACATAGTGAAGCAAATTATCGTATAAGATCTATATTTAACCTATGTTTACAAATAAATACATTTTGAATTTTATACTTTTGTTTGAGACGGCAACCGCATGTGCTCACGAAATTTGAAGCGAGTTTTAAAGGTGGTCCTAGCCGGGCCATCCTTGGTTCACCTTACCCGTTTACCTAAGTTTAGTCTATGAATTTATATGGTCAACATCTACCAAACATTTAGTATGTTTTTGTGAAAATCGTACACCCATTTAATCATTGCGGGCATCTCCGAAGCATACCTATTAGAGGTCCATATTATAATGAATTTCTTGAAACAACAGAAACAGAAATGTACAGATAGCGATTCGTTTTTGTAAAGATAAAGTTGGTCACTGTCTCATCGGGAAACAATAACAACAAGAAAAGATCGACCAAACTTTATTTAGTAACGTCCATAAAGTATTATCCGGTCGAACAGTTTCGCGCCATTTTTTACTCCCCTTATGTCCATTCTAGTCTTAAGTCATTCACTCGAACTGAATACACCCGGCAATCAACTTTAATCGAATAATCCCAATGTCTTAAATCGTTTGTCACAAGAAACAAGCCCACATGACATACGATATACTCGACGACTCGTAGGTGATGCCAGTAACGTCCAGCGCATTCGAGGTCCGGAGCGACAGGCGAATTACTACTTTAAAACAAAAGAAAATAAGAGTCATTTTATTAGACGACCTACTTAAGCAGTCTCGCTCTACTTTCGATGTTCAAATTTTCCCGTTAGCTATGTGTAGCGGTCCTCATTGGCCATACAAGCCGAGCACAGTAAACTTACTTATTGAAGAAGTACGCATTCTATACGGTATTCCTATTAAAACGAGTATTTTGAAATTTAGAAGGTTGTAGCGCTGTCTTCAAACAGTAGTTATAAAACATTGCACACGATTCTAACACTCTTTGTAAGAAAAGAAGCGTTAATAAAATCGACAATTGTTTGCACTGCACGTAGCTGTGGACTTCCGGAGTTTCTGAAGTTCATTTTGTACGCTAACGAAGATAACTTTGAACGTGTTTTCTGTATTCTTATATTTTCTGCTTGTGGTTTTGAACTTTAAAGAGTCGAGAATAAGGTCATTTTTTGAATTGTTTGTTTAACGTTTTTAGACACAATTTAAATTAGACACGTGAAAGTTTTGCAGTGGAAACAGTTGTTTTATCGAATTTCCGGAAAATGTGATTTGTTGCGGTATAAATTGGTGTAAGTGTTTATTTAATACTTAAATGAGACTTATAAATAGAAACCTGCAGAAGAATTAAGTAGGTACATGTCATTTGACCGTGTATCTTCCTCTTAGCATGATATTTGCCATATCCACTCCAAAAAATTGTGACAAAACGCGCTTCATAGATAGCAAATTGGACATATCGTCACTACTGTCATTTAGTCATGTTTTGAGCTGTTAATAACGCAACAATAATCCGCCCATGACGGATCTTGTCAAAAAAAACAATAGAAATCTTTGTGATTCTGAATTTCATACGGAAAAGTTCTGTTGTCGTGCATGATTTTTTCATTATCAATTTGATATTATTCGGTTCTTCATTTTAAACTTACTCTTACTTTTTACAAAACAGAATTGGCAGTCTCGAGGGCCTTTACCGGAGTCAGCGAAGGGAAAAAAAACAACTCAAATGTTGCTTCTATGTCGTTCCGAGATTTCGGCTCACTACATTAAATTGGGCCACGTTACTACTATAAATTCTAAAATCAAAAATGCTGTCAGAAATTGCTGAAACCAAAAGCTTTTAAAACCAAGTTTACTTAGTCGAGTCGTTGTTTTAGGGAGTTCATCCGGCGTGTTCAGTTTTAGTCATTTCCATTTTGGAATTTATGCTACGGACCTATCAAAATAGAATACGTCTCATTTTATTATGATCTGACTTTGATCGAGCCTCTGACGTACAATAATTTATAGTGTTATAAACATTTAAAAATGATACCAAATTTAATTAAAATACACCTTATAGTTTTTGAGTAAGCCTGTGACATACAGACAGTATTTGTTTATTTATTTATTTATTTAAGGTTTGCCAACAGATACATTCCATGTGACTTACGTAATTTAATAATAATAATATTAGCTTTTAATTATTTCATTGGCCAAAAAATGTTTACAGTGCATATCCAAACATAGATATTATTACCTACTACTGCAATTTTATTCCTAAAACACAATATCACAGACTCCGTATTCCGTCAACTCTAACACACACACACTTATACACATACACACACACTCACACACACGCGTACACAAAAACTGAGATATTTCGTTCCCGACAAACAGCGAGCAATGTAAAATGGATTAATATAGTTACTAGGGTCTGCCTGAAAACCAGCGTTGCAGTGGCCTTACTACTGTAACATTATGCTGAGGCAAGCCCCTTTTCAACATCGCTTAATGATAACTGTAAAATTATATTTAAATTTATATGTTAAGTCTTCATTCTAAGATTTCTAAGGTTCTCATGTTATTTGTTGTGTGATGTTGAATAAAGTTTTTCTATTCTATTCTATTCTATTCTATTCTATTCTATTCTACTTAGGAACTAAACTTGGTACAAAAACAAAGCAGAGTGTTCATCTAATTACAGGGAAACAACATTATCTCATGCGGAAGCTACAAATCAGTTATTTTTATAATGCGAGTTTATTTATTACATGCAAGGTAATTATCTATTTTCATAACATTTGCTACCTATAATGGGTAAGTTTTTATCTGGGTATCAATCAAACACTTACGTTTCACATTCCAGTTTCACGTCACTGTATTTCGTTTTGACCCGTTAGCTCGACGAGCGATGGCTCCCATGGTATTTGCCCACGAAATGATGCCGAGTTCGAAAGCCAATTTTACTTTTTATACGACAATGGAATAACAACCATACGATCAGCCTGATGACACAGACACCGTAGAAGGCTATATTACCTTGTAACACCAGATAACTCACAAGACAGACTAGCTTCTGCCCGCGACTCCGTCAGCGTGGAACGTGTTGATATCGTATCTCTGTACAAACTTTCACCCCCCATTTCAACTCCTTAGGGGATGATATCCGGGATAAAAACTATCCTATGCCCTTTCTCGGAACTTAAACTATGTCTATGTCGTTTGAGGACTCGTGTCAACAGCTAGAGACAGACGTAGGTCCCTCACTCTCAAAACGGTGCATCCCCGGGAACTCTAACGCCCTTTTTAACCAGCAGAAACACAAGAGGAGTTATTATGGCTGCCCTCTTTACGAAGATGGAGATACTTATCCAGTTGGGCTCCAAATATGTCCCAAAAAGTTTTAAGTCACAATCACCGACCACCCGTTGCCCCCAAAAATGTAGGACGCGAGCTTAATATTGCCTTTCATGTTTCCAGGTAGCCAGTTTCCTAAAATGCCTTCAAGCTGGTGGACAGTGGCGGTGTTAGCCACACTTGCGCTGCGGTCGCACGCTGACGGGGGGTTTAGGCTGCCTGACCAGCCACCTAAGGAGGAAAGAGAAGAGGGGAGGTCATTGCACTTCAACGGGGAGCATGGTAGATCGGTGAGTTCATGAGATATTTCTCTAGACTACTCACATAGTAGAGCTATGCCTCGATGATGGCAAAACAGTGCTTGTTTTATGGTAAGACAATAGCTCTAATGGCAGAAGGCGCAGCGTCGGTTGACCTCCCCAAATGTGGACTGTTGATCTGGTAAAGGTCGCGGGAGTCCGCTAGAAGCGGGTGGCGCAGGACCGGTCATTGTGGTGCTCTTTGGGCGGCTAACAGTGGACGTCTGTCGGCTGATATGATGATGATGATGTGTTAATGACGCTTGCAACTCCGAAAGGACCCAAAAAATGTATTTAATTATTTTTTGAAAAACCCCATAATGCAGTCAACTTTTGGGAACAGAGAAGCAAAATGATTTTTTCTCTGAATTCCATCATCGAGTCCTACACCAAAAGTAGGGGGAAAAAAGTAGGTTTGACCGTTATCTTTGCCCATAGCCGGAAGCTCAGGGGCGAGGCTTCCTCGACTGGCTGGGGTTCGGCGAAGACCAGGACCCGTACATCCAGCAGGCCACGCAGCAGTGCGTCAACGGGGACCTTGGCGACTGCTTCAAGGCACAGGCTCTCCGGTCTTTCGATGACTTTTTCGACAAACCTGCTTACGAGTAAGTGATATCCGATACCTAGCTTCTGCCTGCGACTCCGTGCGCGTGGAACTCATTTTATCGTAGCTCCATACAATTGTTCACCCCCCATTTCATTTCTTTGGGGGATGGAGGAACTAACCAAATTTCATCTAACTCGGTTCAGCAGTTTAAGCATGAAGAAAACAGACAAACACATTTTCGCGTCATAATATTAGTTTAGATATCAGAAAAAGTCCTGTTCCACTTCATAAATAAAATACAGTTTCAAACAAAAAAAAATATTAGTGCCAACACGGTGATTGTGAAATTTTCCAGACAAGCGAGAAAAGCGAGATGTCCTCATGCTTAATAATTGTCCCTTTACGTAAACTTTAATCTTTCATAATGTAACGCGATCCCACCCAAAGCTATACTCTTTCAGTAAGTAATCTTGATCTTTATCATTAATATTTTGGCCTGTTAATGGGTGTTAAAGGGCACAACCCTTTATAATCAGCCTTAAAATCCCGAAATTAAATTATAAGGCCTTTACAATAAAGGTTCCAACTAAATTATAAAATAAATTCGTCCACGGCCATCGCATCCCAAAATCGTCAACTCACATTTTTATACAAATAATTTCATTGAAGACCTGTTTAAGTATGATTTTTTTTCTTTTCAATTTGCATTTCACCATATTTAATGAAAACCTTTTTCTATTCTATTTTACTTAACCCATTTACCGCCCGCTGCTCCTAGCGTTACGCGATGTAGCGAAAAACGCTCGTAGGTCTATTAGACTCTTACATATGTATCGTGATTGGCACTGAATGGGTTAACTTGATCTTCACGCTACTCATTTAAGGGATGTGATTCACTAATGTTTTCTGAGATATACGCAGTTAATGTTTACTAAGCAGAAACGCCCGCGAAAGAAATTCTAAATTTCGACCAAAGTGGCACTTTGAAAAATTATTCGCCACGGGCGGGATTTGAACCTCTGGAAACTTATCCAACTGAGCTAGTGGGACCAATATTTCAATCCCTTCCACTCTTCTAATTACACGTTAGGGAGGCTCCACGGCACCAGCATCTCAAGTTACATTAAGAATCGTTAGTGACAATGCGCTACCCTACCCCATATTAACAGTAAATCTTTACAAAGCAGAATCGTATGCAGTAGTTAAATAGCTGACATTTCCTTAGGCTCTCGGAAAACGCTGTCCTGGTGAAAGTGGAATCCCAAGCGCGGGCCCTGGCCAGGGAGCCTCCACAGCTCAGCTCGCAACCCCGGAGCGAAGATTCTGACTGGGACTCCCTGGTCAAGTTTGGGATGAGGAAGATTGAAAGGTAAGGTCATTTAATACCATCATACCACCACAACCACTTTGGCTTACAATTTCTGATGAAAAGTCATCATCATCATTATTATGTCAGCCGAAAGACGTCCACATAGGCCTCCCCAAAAGTGCCATAATGACCTTATGCAGGTCATGACCTTATCTCCATGCTTGGCATGCCGGTTGGCGATCGCAGTATTTCCACCGAACTCCACAGAAGCTGCTTCCCATCCCCCGGTGATCTCGGTTGTAGTTTTAGGACATACCCGGGGCTCTTGCAAAGGTCATTAACAACGAAATAATTAATCTGGCTGTGGCTCAGCGCTTCAGCAGCTCGATCACGTAACGCATTGTACGTGCTTCAGGTAGATCTAAATGTCACTTTTTATACTCGTCGAATTTAATGTTTGAGTTAAGACTTCGTACACCAAACTAAAATCACATACTTTTTACTATGGATGTCCCAACTCAACATTATACAACTATGTAGACAACTAAAATGAATTCTAACAATCACGTGGCGCCTTTACTGAACTAAAATGTATTCGACCAATAGGACGCCGTCGTGAGAAAGTCAAAATTAAAAGACATCAACGCACAGAAAAGAAAAGGCCGTTGATAGCACTTCGTTTCAACAGGGCTTAGATTTTCAATAGATACCAAGTTTGTTTTATTAGTTCAGTTGACTTTTAGAAAAGGTATTATATACAACACTTATATAATTAGCCTTTTAAGTCTCGTACCTTAATTAGGCCACTCAGCAAGCTTCGTGGCCTAAACGTGGTACTCGACAGAAAAACTATACATTATATTATATTTTTTTCGCCAGGTGGCGCTTCTAGTGCCATCACCAATTAAAGTTACCCCTCACATTTTCAAAAATTCAAATTCAAAATTCAAAATTCTTTATTTTGTACGATACACTTTGTCTATAATCTAAGGCGATGGAGCCACCCGGTAGGCAAAAAAAAATGCCTGTGTTGGATGGCGCCGCCCTTCCTATAAATTACATAATTTTGTGTTACGCTTTATGCTTAACCAACTAACTAAATAAGTATAAAATTGAATGTACTAGCTAAATTTAGTTTACAGTAGTTACATTTTGTTCTATTCTATTGTATGGCTAGAACTCTCACATTACATCATTACATGGTTAAGGTTGCAAGATTAAAGTTTTGGTTACGATAATTTTAATAAAATGAAGCATGTAGTTCATGAAACCAAGCGAGTGATAATAAGAATAAAAGAAAAATAAGTAAATAAAATTAAAATATATCAATTCACAAAAGACATATGCAGTTAATCATAATAAAGATGTCTCTCTCTCTCTCTCTGTATGTGTGTGTGTGTGTGTGTGTGTGTGTGTGTGTGTGTGTGTGTGTGTGTGTGTGTGTGTGTGTGTGTGTGTGTGTGTGTGTGTGTGTGTGTGTGTGTGTGTGTGTGTGTGTGTGTGTGTGTGTGTGTGTGTGTGTGTGTGTGTGTGTGTGTGTGTGTGTGTGTGAGTGTGTGTGTGTGTGTGTGTGAGAGAGTGTGTGCGTGTGTGTGTGTGTGTGTGTGTGTGTGTGTGTGTGAGTGTGTGTGAATGTAGGTAACGTTATTGTAATAAAATTTCTGTCTCATCATAAGTTATGGTCCTAAGCCAATTTGTAATTTCTTTCTTGGAGTCATGGTAAAGTTTGGAGTAAATGTCAAGTTGCTTGTTCAATTTATTGTAAACGTGTGGAGATTTCGAGTTAAACTGTCTGCGAGCAAAGGAGGTTCTTGTTTTTGCACATTCCGCTACAACGCTTTTATTTCCTTTATTTTTATAATTTGGATTATAGAGTAATATTTTATGTGTTTTTAATGTAATATGCAAGATATATAATTTTCTGACTGATAGAAGATCACTGATAACATAGAGTTGGTCAGTAGGGAACCTATTTTTTTTAAAATACATGACCTTAATTAGACCGCGTTGAGCTCGTTCCAGATCAATAAAACGACTCTTTGCTGACCCTCCCCAGACGGAGATACAGTACACTAGAACAGATTGGACCAAAGATATATAAATATCATTTATGATATTACGTGAGTTTGACTGACTGTTCTTCCCTGGTACAATGTGCCTCAGCACCCTAAATATCCAAGTTAGTTTCCTGACTCTACCTGTGACTTGTTCAAGTTGGGGATACCAGTTAATTCAATATTTATTAATTTACGATGTTTTATGTGAAGATAATTAGTTTCAGAGTTTACTTATAACATAAAATCAGTGCACAAACGTTATTGTAGTGAATCTTGCGTTGAATTTGTCAAAATCTGCAATAATCCCGTAACGCAATGACATTGAAAAGTGAAAGTGACCTTGAGTGCCTATTTGAGTAACAATTTCTGGGTTTAGTGTTGAAGTGGTTTACCCTCCGAATAAAGTGAATAATTACTTGAATTTTGGCATTACTTAATGGGTTTCAGTGCAAACAATCCAAAAACGCTAATTATCCTCCTTTCACTGTCGTTATTTTGCACTAGCGCCATCTAACATTTTCTGATGAAACTACCAACTCCGTCACCTAGCCTATATTGATGAAAAAGATATCATAGATCGAACCCAGAGAGTTAAGTAAAACGCTGTTTTGCCGAGAGAGGACACTAGCAGTTTATCTGAGACCAACTCAAGTTTAACAACTTACTATTTTAAGCGTAAATAACAAATCTCTAAGATGTTGTGTGGGGCTTGCACCAATGATTTGAAAGGGAAAGCGGGCAAAGAAAGTGACGCTGTTTCATGCTCAAAATGCCCAAAAAATACCACGCTCTTTGCCTCAAACTAACTCGGGATGAAAATAAGTCGATCAAAGCGAATAACAATAAATATGTGTGCCCCAGCTGCAAGGCTAGCAAAGTAACCCCAGATGGTACCCTTCCCTTATCAAAACGGACTGATCCTTCCCGAGGAAAACCAGATGAAGAATGCGTTGCAACTGAATTCGTGAACTCCGCCCAGAACCTGGCTTCAATGCCTGTACCCAGCGAGGTATTGTCCTCATTCACCACGGCCCTCCAGCAACTACAGCGCGTTTTTGACACCATGAAGCGAGACATGAACGATTTCACTGCGTCGCTCAACCACACATCAGAGGACGTTGTTATATTCCGTAACGAAATCTCTGAAATGAAAAAACATCTAAAAGAGCTCGATTTTTACAAATCCGAGGTAAAGAACCTTCGTGCTGAGGTCGTGGAACTGCGCCAAGAACTCGAAACCAAAGAACAGCGCCATCTACTTAAAAATGTTGAAATTACAGGCTTAACTGAAAACCAATGCGAAAACTTACAACAAGTGGTGAACGTTATATGTACAAAATTAGGTGTCCAACTTAGGTGTCCCGCGTGACGTCGACGACGTGCGACGCGTCGGGCTGCGCGGCGGCGGGCCTGGCGGCGCTGAGAGGCCGCGCCCGGTCGTGCTGACGCTGACGTGCCGCGCGCCGCGCGACCAGATCTTGCGCGCTGCGAAAGTTCGCCGCGGGCTCACCACTGTTGACTTGGAAATTCCAGGAAACTCCCGCCGTGTCTACATAAATGAACATCTTACCAAGTCAAATAGAATCCTGTTCAGCAAAGCTCGAGCTGCCGTAGCCCAACTGAAGTTTAAATTCGTCTGGTCGCCGAATGGCGCCATTTATATGCGCCGCAGTGAAACGAGCTCTACTGTCCGTGTCTCATCAGAAGCAGTCTTAGAAAAGCTTTCCAAAGATCCGGCACCTAGCAGCCAACTGGAGCCGTTTCGAAACATCTCCAATTAAAACCGGTTTTATATTTCTTATTAGTTCTTTGCTAGTATTTTTTGTGATCTTAGATGTAGCAAATGTTGTACCTGTCGTATATTTTATCGTAGATTATTATGATAGTTTAAACTTTCTGTCATTTTATGGATCTCTAAAAACACTGTCTTGTGTAATTCCGTCCTACTTTAGTCTAAATGTGTTACTTTACCACGTAATCACGTCAAATATTAAGTATGAAGCAAGTATATACTCGTACTTCCCAAAAACTATCACTGGTGACTACACACTCTTATATTTATATCGTCATCAATGGATGAAACTCAGTACATCTAATTACTTCATGAAAAACTTAATGAAAGTAAACTTAGCCCATGATATGGGTATTAGCTTCGTAAGAATACAGGGTAAACAATATCAGCTGCTTAAAAACAATTCTTATCCTAAATATTGGTTTTTAGCTTTATCTCACTGTGCAACCAAACGGTACTGTTCTACTAGTACAGTCTCACTACAGTCAGATTGTTCAACATCAACATTTCCGAACTCACCTTATCCAACAATAACATATCTTATCTTTTGTTCCCAAAATGAATAGTACTGATGTAGGAGATGATTTAGATTCTGTTTTAAATATACCTTGAAATACCATACCATGAAATACACAGCCCAGACTCTTGCGATACCGTTTTTAAATCCAAAACGAACTTTAAAGTCTTAACTATCAACATTCGCAGTATAAACAAAAACTTCGACTTTTTCCTTCTGAATCTGCACCGTACACACGTTGAGTTTGACGTTCTTGTTTTAACTGAATGCAGGTTACAAGACACATTAGCGATAGATCAAATACCGGGCTACTCTTCTTATCTTACCTCTCACAACATAAATCAGAACGGCGGCGTCGTTGTATATGTTAAGGACCTCTGGAACGCAACTATATCAGAACCACCGTTTGATGAGGCGTGTTGTTTGCTAATAGATATCCCAAAACAAATTACGATACTCGGTTTTTACAGATCACCATCTTTTAAAAATACTACAAGTTTCCTTTGTGACCTAGAGAACACACTCGTAACGCTCAAGCATGTCAATCAGTTAATCGTCACTGGCGACATAAATATCGACATTATCTGCATAAATAACCAATCCACAAAAACAGAATACCTGTGTCTTCTGGCGGAACATGGGCTTGTACCGGCGATCACTCTACCTACGCGGGAAGGAGCATGTCTGGACCATATATTTATCCGAACTAAACGGCAAGTAGCTGGTCTGGTTTGTGACCTCAACGTTACAGATCACAAAGCCGTAGCTATCGAAATTTCGTCTCACTCATTGTCCCACCCGAAGCCAAATAGAATTAAAACAGTAATTGATTACGAAGGTGTCTGTAATGAGCTTTTATCTACTGACTGGCATGAAGTATATGGTGAATCTGATGTAAATATCGTTACAAGTAAATTTATGTCTATAATACAGAACGCCGTAGTGAAAAACTCGAAACAAATAAAGATTCCCAGATCTAAGTTTACACTAAAACCCTGGATGACCCCCGGATTAGTCCGTTGTGCAAAACATCGCGACAGGCTTCACCTAAAATCTAAACAGTTTCCGAATGATGTAATTCTCCAATTAACATATAATAGGTACAAAAACTTTTGTAACAATCTCCTAAAACAACTGAAAGAAAAACATGAAAAACTTGAACTCTCCGTCAATAACCACAATACAAAGAAACTGTGGACCGTTGTTAAAAATATTTGTAATATAAACAAACAGAATAAGCAACCAGTTGAACTAATTTCCACACCGTATCCCAAAGAGTCATTAAATAACTGCAATAGTTTCTTCTCATCTGTCGGTCAAAAACTAGCCAATAATATTATATTACAAACAGGTGAAACAGAAGAAAGCCTCGCGAACAAAATTCAATCCTGTAGTGTCACGGACAAGTGCTTTTTCATGCAGCCTACTGACTGTAAAGAAATTGAATCCATCATCATTCAACTGAAGGATGAAAGTGCACCAGGCCTGGACGGGATTAATAACAAACTTATAAAGTGTATCAAAAATATTATTATAGAGCCCATCACTCACATTTGTAACTTAAGCCTCAGCTCGGGCTGTTTTCCTGAGCAGTGGAAGATAGCAGCGGTCGTTCCAATTCATAAAGACGGTCCCAAAGAAATTCCCGGAAACTATAGGCCGATATCTCTCCTTAGTACCTTTTCGAAAATTCTGGAAAAGTTGGTAAACAGTCGTTTAGTCAAATACCTCGAGAAATTCGGTCTTCTATCTGAGAGACTGTTCGGTTTCAGGCAGAACCTTTCCACCGAGGACGCCACGTCACTTCTTACCAACCTTGTTTCTTCTTACCTTGATAAAAACTCCAAGTGTGTCGGTGTCTTCCTTGATCTGGCAAAAGCCTTTGACACTATGTCCTTTCCAATCTTGCTACGGAAACTACAGACGCTAGGCATACGTGGTGTACCGCTGTCCTGGTTTCAGAGCTATCTATCTGGGAGGAGTCAACTGGTTAGAGTGGGTCCTTCTAGCAGTACTAAAGAGCAAATTAAATTTGGCGTACCGCAAGGAAGTATACTCGGACCCACTCTTTTCATTATTTACATGAATGATATCCTAAACCTGAAAATTCCAGATTCAGAAATAATTTGCTACGCTGACGACACGGTAATTCTGTTCAATGTTACTAGCTGGGAAAAAACAGTTGCGGCTACAGAAAAAGGCATGAAAATGGCTTCCGACTGGTTTCGTGCTAACCTTTTGACCCTTAATAATAATAAAACTAAATTTCTTTGCTTTCACAAAACTGCCTCATCGAAACCATCCCTCAACCCCGTTATCAAAATTCATTCGTGTAAAAACTTCCCTGCTATCTCATGTAACTCCAATTCCATCCAGCGCACTGAGGTTATTAAGTACCTGGGTCTATTTGTCGACGAACAACTAAATTTCAAGCACCACATAAACAGACTCTCCGCAAGAATAAGAAAAGCTATTTTTATTTTCAAAAAGCTTCGACAGTCTGCTGATAACTCTTTGTTATTATTAGTCTACACTGCGCTGTGTCAGTCAGTGATCAGTTATTGCATCACAGCGTGGGGCAGCGCAGCCAAGACCATCATACTGGAAATCGAAAGAGCGCAACGTTCGGTGCTGAAAGTCATGTTAAAGAGGCCTTTTCGATACCCAACTGCGACCTTGTATGCCGAATCACATGTTTTAACAGTACGTCAAATATATATCCTTAAAATTTCCTTACTTACACATAAAACCTCTAAATCTCTGACTTGCTATGACACACTACTTAAAAAACGCGCCTTTAGGTTACCGGTTCCTAGAGTTCTTTCCAGCTTTGGTAAACGTTTTGGTGATTACATTAGGGTAGCAATCTATAACACCTTACTGAAACATTGTGACATAACGAGCTGCACTATAAATGAAGCTAAAACCCTTATTTTAAAATTTCTTCATTCATTAAACTATGCTGAGACTGAAGCTACCTTTGATATATAAGTTAGTTTTTAAGTATAAACTTTTCAACTTGTAAGTTATAGTTTTTCTTACTCCACCGAATGTAATAAATATTTAAGGTAACTAATTCTGATGTTTAAAAATTAACTGGTTCTCCACGATACAGGCGTAGCCTAGTGTGGGGACCCCTGGTAACTATGTAACAGAATGTGTTTAAATAAATGACTTTTTACTTTACTTTACTATATAACGATTGTATAAAATACTATTTTGTAAGGGGTAATGACAGAACTGAGTTGTCCTAATGCTCGTTCGAAACATTACGTGTTACTCCTCTGCGGCAGGTGAGACTAGAACGGACGTCTTTATATCATCGTCCCGGTTTGTAATTTAATTTTGTGTTTGAACATAAATTTTGCATAAAAATATTTATAGTTTAAATACGTACCAAAGAAGGCAATTAGGTCTAGTTGTTATTGACCCTGCAAATAAGGCCAGTGGTCTGGGGTTCAAATCCCGGAAGTTTCCTGTATATTTATTTATCTACTGAAGTCGTCTAGTACCCTCTAGTAGCTTTGCTTATTTTGTGACCCCATAGGACATCATCCTATTTTAATACCATGCCCACGAGAAGAAAACGTCTCAAGTAAGGTAACCTCATTAAAATTTTATCTTTTCTCACATATAAATGGCATATTAGAACAATGTAATCTGTGTGAAACCCCTCAATCAATCTACTTAATATTACAAGGAACACTCATCTGTCGCAGTGAACGGGTTTATTCCCTTTGAGGTTCAAACATCTGAATCAAACGGTGGGCATAATGAGGGGTGTTCAATAATTCAGTTTCACGAAGCCTTTCGGAAATGTGGCGCGAGGTTGTCTGAATAAGGGTGAATCTCACAAATTACGCTCGTCTGGCCGCACCCTAAGCGCTTCTAAGCATATAAAGGCGTCAAGAGGCTTTTTCTTGAGTTGCTATGGTAAAACACGTAACTTTAACTTTTTAATAAAAATATACTTTATGATACTGACTGGCCACTCTTATTAGCGGCACGTTTAAAATAAAATAAAAGTGTTAAAATGGTTTCATATATGGACGTTATTTTTAATTCCTTCCACTAGGTAGTTAGTCATGAAAAGCATGTAAAAAGCATTTATGCAATGCCTTATCAAAACTTCAATAATGGATTCGTATTTTCGAGGAAAATAGACATAATTCTGCTGAAGTACTGCAAGTTGTGCAGGATCGGTCCTTGGCACTCTTTGGGGGAGGCCTATGTTTAGCAGTTGACGTTTTTCAGCTGATGATGGTAACGAATAATTGAAATTTAGTTTGTTACTTACGTAATTTTCTGTTAACAGGTTCTTGAGGTCTACTGCCCTAGAAATGAGTCTAGATGATGACGTCACATCCAACGGGGTCGTTGCCCCGCGATTCTTGGACGAGATTGCCGATGAAGTCGACGTCATTGAGGATAAAAAGGCGCCACCTTTCCGTAAGTACATACCATCGTAACATATCTGGGGATATTTACACGTGGCCCTTAAAAGGGATAGTTAGCGACAGTAATAAAACCGACGTTCAACGTCAATCGCATACGTTAAGTAACAAAACCGACAGGTTAGACGTGACTTAAAGATCGCTTTAATTAACCTTACCATGGCAATTTTTTTTATTTTCCATCTACGACATGAAGGGAAGTAACTTAAAACCAAACCGATTAAACTAGAATTAGCTCACGCGTGCGTAGGTATAGTAAAGTGGAAAAAATAACATAGCAACTGATCAAAAGGGCTATCTATTATTTCTAATAATACCTAGTATCTTAAAATTCAGAAAAACCGTGAACTTTTACATCAAATCTATTAATATTATGATAAATAAATAAATAAATAAATATAAGGGGACAATCTTATAATATAATAATTCTTTTTCCTAAATAAAATAATGTTTAAAAGAAGTCCTTCCCACTAGTACTACTCGTATGCTCGACCTAAGCTAAAAATAGGAGTATTGAAACATTTTTTTGTTACCAGGCCGTCATAAGCTGAAGAAGCTGATCATCCCCATGCTGCTGATCCTCAAGCTGTTCAAGCTGAAACTGCTTCTCTTCTTGCCACTGATCCTGGGTCTCGCCAGCTTCAAGAAGTTCCTAGGCTTCATGGCTCTTATCATCCCAGGTATGAATTAGAGCTAGATTAGTCCTACATCGGATTACTTAATGTATATTTCCAAACGAAATTTGGAGATCCATTCAGTTACAAACTACCTAGTGTGATTTTTAACTGACAAGTTTACAATTTAACGGGGACATAATATATGATATGGCACATCTTGGGATTAGGTGGCAAAGCGATCCCCGCGCTCCTTCAGGGGCGCAACCGGGAATAACGCTAGAAGGATGATGATCTACATGAGATGGCAAGGGTTGCGGCTCTAATCCAAGTGATGATACAGTGTCTTATTATTATAATGGAAGAATGCCCTATGGGCCACTTTACAAACTTCCAAGTTACAATTATGCAAGTGTAGTGTTCATCATCATAATTTCAGAGCTTGACCCTTGTCGGTGTGTCGGTGGAGTAGCCACCAGTTTTTTATAAGTCAACATCATACTCCTTTATTTGGGGATATTGGTCCTGTCTTGCTATGATAATTTAATGTGTTCCTCTCCATATAATAATGACGGCACAAAATTTACAAACGTCTACATCAATTTCCAGGTGTGATCGGCTACTTCAAGTTCTGCAAGCCCAACAGCTCCCCATTCTCCAGCAATCACTACAGCGGTCCGCAGTACTCGCCTGCTGGTATCGGCCTCGGGCCCTATAGGGATGGCAGCCATCA
Source organism: Epinotia demarniana (assembly GCA_945867215.1). Classification (NCBI taxonomy): domain Eukaryota; kingdom Metazoa; phylum Arthropoda; class Insecta; order Lepidoptera; family Tortricidae; genus Epinotia; species Epinotia demarniana. The sequence goes on from OX244280.1 coordinate 18,280,918, forward strand.
ACAATATGAGTACCCTGTGAGTATCCCTACTGTCTTAGACTTCATTCATTTCACATTTTCGATGACGATGAGACACGCAACCCAATCTGACCCCGTAGATGGGCGCGATAAGTGACAAGATAGGCGTTGTATCGAACGGTGACAGCCAGTGACGGACGCTCTATCCTGTCACTTATCGTGTGATAAGGCCGACTATGATACGGGGTCTGAAGGTTGTGAGTTCGATCTCCAACTACATAAACTATTTAATATTCCCTCATGTTTACCAGTAGCTTTTCGGTGAAGGGAAACATCGCAAGGTAATTGGTTTAATCCCAAGTCTAGTTTCTTTCTGGGCCCTATCTTAAAATTACATCACATCTTGGGATTAGGTGCCAGACCCAGAGATCAGGGTACAGACGGGAAAATGCTAGGAGGATAATGACTTGATGAGTTTATTTAGGCTACGAATAAGCCTAACTCTTACTTTCATCATTATCATCATCAGCCTATTCGTCCTTCACCTAGGCACAGGATGAGACCCCATTCCCTCTCAGTACGAGTAGTAGCGACTTCACATACCTCGTACACCTTTGAGTTTCTTCGCAGATGTATGCAAGGCGCCCTTGTTTTCTTTACCTTCACCACGTCGTTCGCACTATGTTTTATAGAAGGAGACATAATAACCACTGATGTCTTTGCCAGCATTCTACTTTTGATCCTTAATATTATTGTTAGAATATTATCAGTCCGGGTTGATATGGGTCAAGCTGCTTCGTGGTAAGGCAGCTATCAAGCTAGTCTACATAGACAGACATTAAATTACTATGTAGTAGTTAAATTTTAGATGTAGGTATGTAGGTATATAGCGGTTTATATATCAACTGTGAGATAAAAGAGTGTTAAATTACTAAATTTAAAATCTGGCTAATAATAATTCAAGAAAAACAATTAGATAAACGAGATGTTTCGAGGAATCCATGAACGAGTTAATCGTCTTCAGAAAATTAGACTCCTTGGGGAATTCCCGCTACCTAATCAACTTAGGGATACTATGCGACTAAAAGAATTTTATTGAAATCATATTCACATTTGTTGTGTGTACTCGCTCAGACGGGCTAGAGCCTGTTCACAAGGAATTAGCTAAAACAGTTTCTCAACTAGTCGCTTAAGACCTGCGCTCCATTGAAAATGAGTTCTACGCGGCACACGTGATACACCACCGCGTCCACCAGTCCGCTAAGTTTGTGACGTGCGTGTTTTGCATCACGCTATGAAGTTCCTTAAGGGGCTACCCGAGATTTCCATCGATTTTAGTCAAGTTTTGAATCGTATCTCCTTCTTTTGCACTACAGATAGAAGTATGAATCAAACGGTTATCGGTTCTTCAATCTTTTATCTCCATTTTGGTCTACCGGATTTTGAAACAAATGAATACTTAATGTTGTATGATTTTTTTAAAGATTGTCTAAAAAAACACTAATTTCGTATCTCTATTGACGTGAAAGATCTAACATATACGAAATCTACATATTTGGGTTCGTCTGTGACGTCTCTAAAAACTGGTATAGGGTTTTCATTATAAACCAATTAACACAAAAGTTATGGCCAGAAAACGGGTTTTTTGACCTAAAATGGTTCAACTTTGATGCCAAATATCTCGAAAACGATGAACTTTGAAGTAAATATGGGATACTATATTGCTTAAAGCCGTTGTTGTTAATATAGTAAGCTAAAAAAAACATAAGAAAACTAAGGGATTCAGATCGAAGGTCATTGGCGTATGGGAGCCCCTTAAATCAGTTGGAGTTTATTGGACTTTGGTGCCTGAGGGATCCCTCTATTGCCGTATCGCCTACCTATTTTAAAATTGCATAATTATAATATGTACATCAACTCTTTTCTGTAGGTATATATCAAGCTTTGTACATTATTCCTTCAAGTTCGTTGTAGCAACGCTTGCCTGTGTGTTTGCTTTTTATATATCTACTGTGCCCTGTGCTCTAGGGCTACGTAACTTGGCGTGTGGCAGTGAGAGCTAGCGCAAAATGTAAATTTGATGCCGATACAATATACATCTAGTCAAATAGAGCCCTAGGAATAATGAAATAGATTGATGATTACTGTAAATAAGGAAAATGTTTGCTAACAGCTCCGGGTATTAACTTTGGGATCCGGCTTAAGAAACTTTTAGCTGTATTGAAACGGTTCTTGGTTGGAAAAATCAATTGCAATAAAAGGAGTCAATAATTGAGTAAAAGTTCTTTTAATAAAAAACAGGAAAATTCCAACCAATGCGCCGCAACCCCGCTGAGCTTATTGGGGAAAAAGCTTTTACCTTCAAACTTTTTAATGATCCATTGCCATACCAGGATAAAGTAAGTACCTAAGTAGTAGAAGTTGCGAAATATTTTTTTATGTTTGGATTTAGTACAGATTGGTTTTTAATAAGTACCCATAATTATTACATACATACATTCATGCATAACAATGAATGAGATAACATAAACTTTATGGTGGCTTTGTAATGGGGTGGCTTTTTCCCACCTGTTATAGTTTGTTTTAGTTTAGATGACGATACCTTAAAACCAACCATTATCGACATCTATTTTTGCATTGTTATCTTCAAGTAGGGTTGTGAAACAATTAGTCTGTCATACTGTGAACAAACAATAGCTTCTCCAGTACAGGTGCCACACTTCGGTCAGTTTTATTACTTCTATTTGTTATCTTTTCCTTTCGTGTTTAGCAACAAAAGAAGTTGTAACGTCCCACGTTAAGTAGTTTTTCGTCAGCACAGTAAAATAAACTATACCACCAATACTTTTTCCATCCGTTACTAATGGTAACTACTGGGAAATCAATCCCACCACTCTCAACTTTGGACGTAACAAAACTGGTGTTAAATGAGAACCGTATAATATAGAATTTCTAGGATTATTTATAATTGTTTATTGGTTTCTTTCAGACTGGGCAAAAATACGGTGGTGGTTACGGATCCGGTGGCGGTTACGGATCGGGTGGCGGATACGGAGCCGGTGGTGGACACGGATCCGGCGGTGTCTCCTTTAGAGACCACGATTCTGACGCTCAAAGCCTGGCTTACAACGGATGGGAGTTCAGGAACAAGAAAGAGGGAGACGAAATAAAGGCTGAGCCAGCATAAAACTAGGGATGATTGGTATCAATTCGACGAATCGTTTTTTTGTGGAAGTAGAAATGCAAGAAAATCGATACACAAAAGGTAAATCGAGTTGATTGATCGATGCTGAAAAATCGATTCTCATCCCTACATAAGACTGAAATACTGCGGGTCACATAAACTAAGTAAAAATGGCAATCATTATCATCATCATATCAGACGAAAGACGTACATGTAGTACATAGGCCTCTCCCAAAGAGTTCCACTACCACCCGCAACAACCTTTACCAGATTTTTTTATAAACTATGTTATCAAAAATGGCAATATCATTCCTTAAAACGGCAAAGTTCACAAGAGGCGATTTCCGCCGTACAAAACGGGAATTAGAAAATAATCTCGCAAAAGGCACGTTACTGATCAATTACTCGCCAGCCCTGGGGCCGTAGACAAGGTTACAATCGACAAGCGCTGCCAATAGAAAACGAATAAAATGTATGGGAATGACAGATGTCAACGAAAAGTGTTTCGTCGGCATCTGTTATTCCGATACATTTTATTATTTTCTATTGGCGTTAGCGCTTGTCGATTGTAACCTTGTCTACGGCCCCAGCGGTGTGTAAACCTCTTTAGCGACATTAACAAATAGGTACTTTTTATTTGTGCCATTATATAGGAATTAAACCCGTGCTTATTAGTTCGCTTTAGAAAAACGTGTTACCCCGTGTGTTATTGGTAAAACGGTTTCCCTAAAGCTCCGACTTTTATCTAATTTTAGCCGTGCAATACAAAAATGTTCAGTTATATCAATTTAAATATCACTCGACACGCGTTTTAGATAGCAATTGTGTAATAGATTGTACTGTAACACATTGTTTTTTATATCGGTCCTCCTTCCTAGACTGAAGGCCGAGCAAAAGCGAGGCATCATATTGACCGCTATTTTAATAGAATAAAACATGTTTGTGAGTAACACAAAATCGTTTAGTGCTATGTACTATTAAGTTAAACCACTTTTATACTCTATAAAATATTTATTATTTTGTAAATAAACGTTAAAACTAAGTTACAACATTTTTTTTACAATCATTCTTTTACCTAACAATTTTTTGCTCACTCAATCTGTAATATTAAAATTTTACCCTATTTCACCAATATTTCTTAAAATGAGTTTTCACGACATCGTAGTCTTTTTTCTTGTCTAAGAATTCGAACTCATCAAAATCTTGAAATATTATCGTGTTGTCCCTTTCTGAATTTCTTCTCGTTCTTTTATGTTTGGGACTGATTTTCCCTTGCATTTTAATGATCTGGCTATGGTATTTGGGCATTTTGTTGCTCCACTTCTTGGCTTTCTTCTTCGTGGCTGCTTGGGTGGTTATATCATCATCTCTATCATCGAATTCCTCTAAGAGGTCATCACTTGCTGGGGGCATAGTAGGTTTGGTTGTCAGACGGTTTGCCATGACCTTCCTGTTCTTTCTATTCCTCGCTATTATCTTCTGGATTGTAGATTTTGGGTGCTTCTTCATTAGTTTCTTCTTTGCGTGGATTTCTTCCAAGGGCACAGGAATAAGCATCTTGTTGTCTGGTTTATCTAAATACGTATCATCTCCGGACGGTATCTGTAAAAGATAAGGAACTTTAATTTTAAGGGACAACATAGTAGTGTAGTAGAACTTTCAATAAAATGTAGTTTTTAGAATGACAAATAGAGAATCAATTTTCTGTCTTTCATAATTAAAATGGGGATGTATTTAATACGAGTATGCTATACGTAATATCCGTACCTTTGCTCAAGCATAGGTAAGGATATTTCCCATTCTTTCAAATATCATAAGTGGAATGTTATGTGTGTGCATTATATTTACTTACTACGTTATTTTTTGACTTCAAAACATCATTGCCACGTGAGTGGGAAAATATTGAAGGTACCTGAAAAATACAATTGTTCATTCATATTATTTTAGCGTGGCAACAGATTAGGACTGTCATTAAACTAAGTGTACCAATTTATTAAAAAAATCCTGTGCTGGACCCAAAATTCAGTCAGGGCAAATATTTGTGTAATCAGCATAATTATTTATTCCTGACACTTATAGATGTCCTCTATGTATTGTAGTATTTATAACTATTGAATAACATGGCCACTAACATTGCTAGTCAACGGCACGGCTATCACGCGACGGCGCGCGAGTTCTCTCGATTATTCTCGCACTATCCGTCTCTCTCTTATTAGAACACTTAGAACAGGAGGTATAGTGCGAGAAAAATCGAGAGTATGTCGCGGCCGTCCCATGATAGAAGTGCTGGAATGTATACAGTCGCATACAGAGGCATGGAACGCAGCATGCTCGTATATACCTCCGCGACAGAGTCCTTAAGGAGGAGATCCGGCGGCGGACCAAAGTAGTAGACAACGGACCACGTGTCGCAAGTTTGATATGGGCCTGCGCCGAACACGTGTGTCTCCGAATCGACGGGAGCTACGCGCTAATACTGCTCACTCTGCCGGTCACCCGTCACAAGACTAGAGCTCTACCTACGCTTAGTTTCTACGCATCGCGGTGTCAATATATATTTGTGGATGAGCTCAAAACCAGTTACAGAATAGGAAGGGTTGGAACGGAGGCATCGCTCAAAGAGACAGGCCGGCAGACCCCCGGCTAGATGGTCGGACGACTTAAAAACGATCGCAGGCTCAGTTTGCGGCCGACTTACTGCAAATCAGGCTGAATGGATGAAAATTGGAGACAAGTTTGCCGGTACATATACGCTGAAGAAGAATCGAAGACGTATATTAAATATATCGTCGTTTATTGAGTTTATTTAGTTTTTGAGTTATTGGGCTAGTTCAATTTTAATAAGTTTGTCCCTAATTAATTTAATATTATTTCATACCTGCACATGCACACGATTAAACTCAGCGGAAACCTGACAACTCAATGATATTCCAACCAACAAGAAGAAGTACATTTTAGCACAATCGTGTTGATTCTCAGTTACACGCCGTTTTATTAACTATGTTTGCTCGTTTGCAACATTTTGAAACAACAAACACTATTGTTCTAGCTAAGTTTTATGGCCTAGACCGTTTCTTAGATTGAAAACGTGCTGGTCTAAATATAAGCTATCGATATCAATGTCTGGAAAAACTGGATTTTAAACTTTTTTTAACGTAGGTAGGCATATTTATTTGGGGACTACTATCCGTTCTCTCTCATGCATGTGCCCAGCAGTGGGACGTATCATCATCATCATTCGCTTGTCCTTATCCCATTTACTTGGGGTCGGTGTTTTTTTCTTCCATACCTCTCGAATAAACGTATATAGGCTGATTTATTATTATTATTATCTTTATCCATATTTATTCTTAGACTTAGTTGTTACAATAATTATATATAAGGTAAAATATAGAACTAGATAGGTAGATAAAATAAACACAATCGTTGCCATCCATATCGTTGTCATAAGCTGTGCTTAGTTTGGGACTAGGTCGATTGTCCGCAAATATTATTATTACGTATCTAAGATATAAATTCACGGGGCGAACCCCGGTCATTTGAAAGGCGCGACGGTGCGGGGTGCGGGGGGATACATTCTCAACACAAAGAGGCCCTTTGGAGAAGAAGTTTAATGTCATATAGTACACCTGCTAGAACACATTCACGTGTACGGTAGATACCCGGGAAACGGTTCCATTAAGGCGTTGGAGCTATTGTGGGCGGAATGGAATATAATTGGGTCTATAGTGATGAGATTTGGGTGGTCTTTAATATTGGGCTAGGGCAAAGAGGTTGTATACTACAGGCTTGTGCAAAATGAGGCTTATGAGGATCAGATTTTTATGTAACTGCTAATGGAATTTGAGTCGACAGCTTAACTCAGTCCTCGCCTGCGCGGTACGCGGGTGCAGGGTGATGACGATAACGGGTGGACTCAACGCTTCAAATGGCCTCAGAGACCTGCTAGCGGAATAATATTTACGAATTAGAATTAGAAATAACCCGTGTGGTGTCGGGTTAACATAGCCTCTCCCCCTTTCTTCCTGTGGGTGTCGTAAGAGCCGACTAATGGAACAGGGCTGAAGTGTGTTGCGGGCAATGGGCTAGCAACCTGTCACTGCGATATCACATTTTGTAGATCTTTTATACTCACATTTATGCTGAAAGTGGTACTAGAACACAAGTTTCATGCCTACCCCTTTTTAGGGATAAAGGCGTGATTGTATGTATGTATGTAGAAATAAACCTATCAATAGCGTGCAGTAGTTATAACCGTCGCATGTGCTGACTTCTGGCCGAAGGGTGTAGTGTTTCGACGATTCCAGGGCAATCTGCCGAATCCTACACCGGAGACGACGATGCAACGGGGCCACGGGGGGAAATATCGCCGGGTCATTCTGGTATGCTTGTGCAAGAATAATCACGCCAATACCAGGGTCAATGGACACCTTCGTACCGGGGAATTTGTACGGTACCACACTCTCCCGACGCAAAAAGCTTAAAGCCGGGAAAATCCTCATTGCTTCATTTAAACGTCTAGCTAGCAGGGCTAGCTCCAAGTCCCTGATTACCAATTCTGGATTTTTGCCGCGGAAGAAACCGACCAACTGCTCATTTGGGTACTTCCAGTATGTTTCGCTGGCTATGTCATTAGCACTGGCTTGGCCGAAAACATTTTTCGCATTGGTCCCGAAGAGTGGGATAGGTTTATCGTGCTTCAAACCTCACTTTGTCCAGTAGTCGAAAGTGTGAGTGAGGTAGTAGTAAAGAGCTGCTAAGAGCAGGCCCACAATTGTAAGTGTGAGCATGACTGTCGCTTCCTTAGAGAACACTAAACGTTGAGACTGCTAATATATGTATACTGTGGGTCTATATCGGGTGGCATAAAATTGTTGGTCCTACCATTTTGTCGCATACCAACTTTATGCCGAATAACGTATGGCATAAACATTGTTGTGCATATTTTTTATTTGCCGAAATTGTTGTTCCTAATATCGATTGTCCTAAATATTTATTTTTCGAATGTTTATTGTGCCGAAGTTTTTTTTTTAGAATGATTGATGTGTATAACTTAGATGTTACTAATATTTAGGTAATGTTCTATTTCTGCTCTGAGGGACAAAAGGCAACTACCGAACCTATCTAATTGATCTAAATGAAGGTTGGCTCTGCTGAGAATTGCCTAATACTTGAATAACCTATGACCCGCCCTCATGTCGACGGAGCCCCGCTTCGCGGGGCCCCTATTTCTGCTCTGAGGGATAAAAGGCAACTAACGAACCTATCTTATTTATCTAGATGTAGGTCGGGTCTGCTCAGAGTTTAAAAATAGTATAAAATTTAGGAAAAAAATTGTATAGGTGGTTTAGCTAATTTAATAATAGGCAAAATAATTACTATGACAATGAAAATTAGGATTATTACTTTTTAGGTAATTCGATGTTCGAGTAATCATTATTAGGATAAACATACTTTAGGACTTTTAAATGTGTATGCGCAAAAATGAGTAGGCTAAATAAATAGTATGCCACTCAACATTATGCCAAACCTTCTCGGCCAAATTTTTTTAGGACGATCAACATTATGCGATACGACAGGCACCCATATACTGTCGATGTCCGTAGTATTGATACGAGTATGCTACGATAACTAGCAGTAAAACATTCCTACGTAAGTATAGTAAACACGTTTGAATACATGGTGCCAGTACAATAATAGAGCTGATAACGATAATCCAGATAGGTAATAATTCATTTATTATAGATAATGATAAAAAATACATAGATACTACTAGACGTGTAAATACAATACTAAAACTACTATTAATTTAAAATACCAAAAACTAAACCTTTAACTTAGAAAAAATAATTAAAAAACGAATTAAATAAAAGACCTGGGCCTCTTGGCAGGGTACCCATCACGCAGGCAGCATTCCCGCGCTGAACTGCGATTGCGATTCTTTGCGCGAGAAAGCTGAAAGTTTTACAATTTTTATTACTTAATTAGTAATATCAGGGTTACGTCGGTTTACAGTCGGAGGTAATATAACCGCTAAAAATGCGCACTTAAATCGGTATATCTGTTTGGGAGCTACAATGACACACACACACAGATTACACAGGTTATGTTAAACTTATATCACCCCTCTTTGTGCCAATCAGTTTACAGGTGAAGTTTAGATAAGGCTTGCGATGGAAAAGTATTCACGCCAATCACAACCCTAGTGTTTTAACAACACACGACACAACAAGCACGGAGAGAATCTGTGCGGAAATCGTTTCCTACTTTTTGGCAACTGTTTTCGAATGTTGTACCAAATACTCGCATCTGATATTTATAGACATCATGTTAATACAAATTGAATAAAATAAATAAAATGAAGAGTCCCGCGTCATATGTCCTGAATTATGTGTCATTAAATAAGTTAAATTAAAAAGGGTTTTATGTGGCCATACCGAATCCAGTCAAAGTGTATCATTGTCAAAGTAACAGTAGATGAACAGCGATGGAAACAGCAAAACAAAGGTACATAATATTTCAAGGTCGTTAAGGATAATTTATGACTCGTGTTTGAAATTATTTTACCGTCCGTGGTACACAATATTTTTCATCGCATTTGCGAGACAATTGCATTTTGAGCAACAGGAATGTTCATGTAATTCAGCTCAATATTGTGTTATTGTGGTTATACATCTATAATAATTTATAGGTAGATTATTAACACCATATTTGATTCAAAGTCTCATTGGTATTAGTATTAGAGATTGGTACACGTAGTAGATACAATAGAATTTAAAAAAAAAAAAGTCGTAAAAGTTATTGTACTTAATTCAGAACAATTGCGTCTCATGAAACCCTTTACAAGCAAGTGTGATGAAAACATTTTTATATTAGATAAAGTCCAGTAACAAAAATGTGGCTTTTAGATGATATTCTTTATATTCCATTAAACAAACAACATAAATCCAGAATAAACTTTGTTCTTGTATAATTCCAGCATGAGAATACTCGGAAGTTTATAATGAATAATATTCGTAACAAATTCAGCGTTTTTTTCGAGGCGAAGTCTTCTACCTCATACTTAATTCGAGAAGTCACTGTCACTGCGTGAGAACAGGAGATGCTTTTTCTGGTAAGTTCATTAAATGACAGAACATCCCAAGTCCAGCATAATCCTCAGCACGAGAGTACTACTAGGGTGTGTTTGTATGTAAGCACTTTATTGTACACACTAAATAAATATTTGGGGACAAACTTACACAAATCGACCTAGTCTCAAACTAAGCAAAACTTGTACTATGGGTACTAGATGAAGATAAACATACTTATATAGATAAATAAATACTTAAATACATATAACACATCCATGACTCAGGAACAAATATTCGTGCTCATCACACCAATAAATGCCCTTAACGGGATTCGAACCCGGGACCTCCGGCTTCTTAGGCAGGGTCACTACCGACTAGGCCACGGCGGTTGACAATCACAGATTAAATAATATTGATCCAAGTACAAAGGCGAACTTATCTCTACCTTTTTACTAAATTAATAGATTGAAAAAATTCCCTTCGAAATTCTAGGTACTCTTTGGGGGAGACCTATGTCCAGCAGTGGACGATTTTCCGCTGATAGGATGCTAATTGTTCTAGGTACTTCACGCCATATCGTATCTGCTACTTTCATCGGAATGTTCACTAGTTTTATATAGTACAGCAAAATATTGTGACCAAATAGGCGTATGCAAGCCTGGAGAGCACGTAATGTGTATGTACTACAAATCTGTGAGTAATGATTTTATTTTTTTACTCGTCTGTCTTATTTACCCTCATTCGGCAAAAATGGAAAATCGTGAATACAGAATAACCATTTAGGAAAATCGTCAACACAGAATAGAATTGGACCTACGGCAGTATCTTTGGTTGGAATCAAAAGTGAATTTAGTGAAAATGTAACTGTCTACACTTTTTTATGACCAATTTGTTCTTATTTAAAATAAATCAAGCCCAAAAGGAATTTAGTCCGGTATGAAAAAGGTTCATATTTAAATAAGTGAAAAGTGAATGTTCTCTAATTTAAATAAATATGAAAAGTACGAAAATCGACTATTTTTTACAAAATTTATACATGACGTATTCCCGATCGGTCGTATTTTTGTAGTGTACGTAATTCCATTTGGACGTATTTCTTTCGACCTGTATGAAGTATGTAAATTTTACTATCGTAATAAAATTATGTCATTATTCAGCCTGGACAATTTTCTGTGTCAAGGTTTTCAAATTGGGTGCGTAACGATCGATACCTTTTCACTCGATTTTGATATCTTTTCACTGGATATAACGATTAAAGTCGTCATATCGAAGCTACGGTAGCCCAGTGGTTCAGGCATGCGGCTGTCAAACGGCGGTCGTGGGTTCGAATCCCGGCTCGTACCAATGAGTTTTTCGGAACTTATGTACGGAATATGATTTCATATTTACCGTTAGCTTTTCGGTGAAGGAAAAACATCGTGAGGAAAACTGCATACATCTGCGAAGAAATTCAAAGGTGTATGTGAAGTCCCCAATCCGCACTGGGCCAGCGTGGGGACTACTGCCCGTTCCCTCTCATACATGAGAGGAGGCCTGTGCCCAGCAGTGGGACGTATATAGGCTGATGATGTGAACGATTAAAGGATATAATGCACTTTTGATATAACAACATTTGATATATTCTCATGTAATACAATTATCAACAGATATAAATGATATAATGAACTTAAACTAATAAAATAATTATCTTATTGGTGGATTTTTCTTTCAATTATTTAAACAAGATTCTATTAGTGTTTTACTTACACTTTTAGAAGAATCACAAACACGTTGCCGACTCTTTATTGATTAGAGAAGTTTGTGTTGATACAGATGAAAGCGGGTCCCTCACTCTCAACACAACACATCCTTGGGGGCTCTGGTGACCTTATCACTGTCCCTCGAAGTCTCTGATATTTCGGCCCCACGCTCACCAGACCCCGTATCGTGATAAGGCCGACTATGGTACGGGGCCTGAGGACCGTTTCGTGTCTCACACAGCTTATTGGCATTTCCATTTGGCGAGGCAACGCAGCCAGCCATTTGGGCACTCTGACTAGTGGCAGAGATTTGGGGGACATATCATATGTATACTATACTAGTATAGTTTACCGTCACATAGTTTAAGTTAGGTTTAGTTACTTATAAATATTATTTCTGTTTCTTGTTTTCTAATTGTTGTTCTTGTATAAAATGACGATCACTAGGAATTGTTTTAGGATACCACAATGAGTTCCACGTGCATTGGAAACCCAATTGAGATCACAATAAAAAACCGGCGACAAATATTGACAAAAATTAACAAGTAAGTGAACAAATTATGTGATTATTTATACTTTATGCTTATCTACAGTAATAGGTGCAAAGAATGAGTGCTACTATGATATAAGTAGTTTTAAACATTAAAATATCTGGCTGGGGCTACTTGATCGATTAAAAAAATATTTAACTATGGTTAGAGCTCCCGTTTCACGAAACCCTACCTCACAAGGTGGCAGATCAGAAATGGAATATAGTGATAGATACTACTTAGGGACACTGGATTTTAGTTGGTTGCCATAGCATATCCTGGAAGAACTATTATTTTTTTCGTCGTCGTATCGCTATTTTGATCGAAAATTACATCATAAGTAAGGTGGCAGATCGAAACGTTTACTCATCGAAAGAGACACATTTGGAGATAATAACCCGCATTGGTTGCCAGCCCAAACCCTGGCAGGTTTTCAAAATGGGGTCAATTACCTCATCAGGTGGCAAGATGAAACTGATGCAGATCGATTGCCCTAAACGTGCCGTTCACGAATAAACAGGGTTGTCTGCCTTCAGCTTGGCAGTTTTTCTGGTCAGCCACCTCGAACAATATATGTGAAAATCTTGGAATAACGAGAAATTCGTGTATTTATGCTATGATTTAGGACATCCGCTAAGTAAATTGTTTTTTTTTATCACAATGCAGTCTAAATGTAATCAGGAGCAGGAAGAGCTAGGGGGAAGACTCAAGACCCTATTGACGAACATTCCGCAACATTCAAAAAAGATTCCGCAAGCAGGAAGACGCATCGGTACATCGCGGATAAGAGGACGATGCTGAACGAGATGAAAAGACAACCTACTTAGATAAATGTGAAGAATAGTTGATGAATATTAACCAAGGCGGATCCAAGGAAATCAAGTCCGCAGGGAGTCAGGAAGTTTCGCCAAAGTTGGGCATGCAGAAGTGTCGCATATCCCAGCTAGTCAAAAAGTTAGCCGCAGCCAGGCAAGCCGTAAATGAAAATAAGCCGATCTGGTTTCTCCAGACGACTCTCCAAGCCATCCAGAAACAATGGGAAATTGTAGAAGAGGCGCATCTGGAATTGTGCGTACAAGAAAGCTCGTTTAATGACGAGTATTTTACAACAGAAGGATTTGAAGCAAACCAGAAAGATGTCGAAGACACAACGTACCAATTACAAGCAAAAATTAATGAGGTTGCCGAGCCTGCCATGCCACGAAGTTCCACTGAAACCAAGAAAGGTGTAAATTTGCCAAAAATAACCATCCCTGTCTTCATGGGTGAATTCGAGTCCTGGTACTCGTTCCACGATCTATTTAAAAATCTTATCCACAATGATACCACCTTATCTAGCACAGAAAAGATGCAATATTTGAAAACACATTTAAAAGGAGAACCCGCAAAGATAATCCAGCAGTTGAGCATCAGCGAAGCCAATTACGACACTGCGTGGGTCTTGCTGACGCAAAGATACGAAAATAAGCGACTAATCACTTCAAAATTTATAGACAAGTTGCTTGACTTACCAACCATAGAACAGCCCAGTGCGATTAAGATAAAACATATGTTTGACACCATAAAAGAGAGTTTGGCTGGATTGACCAACCAAGGAGTAGACACTTCGCAATGGGATCCAATAATAACTCGTATTGTCTGTCGGAAATGGGATTCAGAAACTAATAACATCTACGAGCTAGCTTTGAAAGAGCCAAACAAGAATCAAAGTTTAGCAGAAATGATGGAGTTCATGGAGAAGAGGTTCAAGTGCCTAGAAACTGCAAATCATGCCCCGTTGACGCATCCACAAAGGGGGTATGGGAAAGGGATATCATCAGCCGTAGAAACAAGCAGACTTAACGTACGAAGATGCTGGTATTGTAACAATGAAAATCACAGCATTTATTATTGTACGAAGTTCAAGATGCTAAGTGTCACTGATCGCCTGAAGGTGGTAAGAGAAAAAAAGATATGTTACAACTGCATAAATCATGATAAAACAGAGAAATGTAAAAGTACGGTGTTGTGTCATTTTTGTAATAAACCCCACCACTCGATGATTCACGTCAATCCACCAAGTAATCCTATTAACAAGTCTAATGACGTAAGGAACCAAAGTGGTTTCAGATATCCAACGTACAATAGAGAGGGGCAGAATAGAGATCGACGCATTCAGAAAACAACCACGCATGCAGCTATGACAGCTGAGCCACGAGAGTCACCTAAGAGGACGACACTGTTAGCAACAGCATTAGTCGAAACCACCACGTACTACGGTGAACCACAACTATTAAGAGTGTTGTGTGACCAAGGGTCAGAAGCGTCATTTTGTACAGAAGAAGTGGCACAGATGTTATCGTATCCAAGACAAAAAATACGAACCCAGGTAAAAGGGGTCGGGGATGAGCAGCCGAAAGAATCGAAATATTGTATTACAATTACAATTAAACCACGGTTTCCAAGCCAATACAAGTTACCAGTGACACTAATAGTGTTACCTAAACTAACCTCCGCAGTACCAAAACAGGATCTATCACAGTTAAACTCCAAGGATATAGAAAACAAGGTTATAGCCGATCCGACATATTACAAGAAAGGCCCAATTGACATCATACTGTGAGCACAAGAGTACAGTCAGTTCCTGCGAGATGGATTTGAAAGAATGGAAGATAATATGATAGCGCAGGAAACTGAATTTGGGTGGATTCTGTCAGGATGGCGCCTAACTGATTTCGTAGACTCAATAAAGGTCATGTGTATGACGTCAAGTAGTGAAGAAATTAAACAATTAACAGCTTTTTGGGAACTTGAAGAAGTTCAGAGAAATATGGAGCTAAGTGAAGATGACCGAATTTGTGAAGAGTACTACAGCAAAAGCACAGTAAGAGGAAAAGATGGCACATACACAGTCCGCATTCCGTTTAAAAATCCCGACCTAGCATATGGTGAAACTCGTCAGAAAGCAGCAGCATGACTATTCCAAATAGAGAGTTCCCTTAAGAAAAACGACATGCTACGAAAGCAATACAATGAGTTCATGGCTGAATATCTAAGAATGGGACATATGATGAAAGTGGACAAAGCCGCGCACAATAAGGGGAAGTATTACATACCTCATCATGTAGTGATTAGGGATGACAGTTTGACCACGAAATTAAGAGTGGTCTTCGATGCATCCAGCAAGGAAAAGGGATATCCAAGCCTTAATGAGAACATGTATAAGGGTCCGCGCCTACAGGAAGATTTATCCGACATTTTGTTACGTTGGCGAAAGCATAGAGTTGCATTTATGGCGGACTTAGAGAAGATGTACCGGTTTACCAAAGTTCACAAGTCGGACTCAAAGTATCAGAGAATACTATGGAGATGGTCCACAAGCGAGCCAATTAAAGAGTGTGAGCTAACCACGGTAACATACGGAACAGCTTCGGCACCATATTTGGCCGTAAGAACGCTACAGCAGCTGGCTCGCGACGAGCAAGAAAGCTATCCTTTAGCAAGTAGAACAACTCGACAAGATTTTTATGTCGACGACATTTTGTCAGGAGCAGACAGTGATGAAGAAGCTAAGATGTTACAAGGCCAATTGATAAGTATGCTGCAAACAGGAGGATTTAACCTAAGGAAATGGTCATCTAACAGGATGGAATTGTTAAACAAAATCCCAGAAGGTAGCAAGGAGAACGACATGATAAAATTGCCACAGCATGAGACCAGAAAATCACTAGGAGTGATATGGTCACCAGCAGAGGACAACTTCCACTTTCAGATAAAAATCGCCAATACTGAAAAATTAACAAAAAGATTCATCTTGTCCGAAATTTCCAAGATATTCGATCCAATGGGGTGGCTGGCACCAATCTTAGTAGAAATGAAGTTGCTAATACAAGAGTTGTGGACTAATGGAGTTGAGTGGGATACACCTGTAGACGAAGCCATAAAAAAGAGATGGGAAGAGTTTTATACACAAATTAAAACAATTGAAAATTTGAGAATACCCCGTTGGATAGATTACAGTAACGCCATGATCGAGTTACACGGATTTAGCTATGCGTAAGAGAAAGCCTACGGAGCAGTGATTTACAGCCGAATAAAGGTGAACGGCCAGTACTACATTTCATTATTACAAGCAAAATCCAAAGTAGCACCAAAAAAGAACAAAAGCACACTACACAATTATTTATATAAAATCACTTTCACTGGCAATGGTGTGAGCAATTCCATTATTTGAGTTGGCTAACGAAGCGTATTCATTCTGAGATCGTGCCAACCGGGGATTCCTAAGCTGCCCATTTATTAGGGCAGTTTCAGGTGACAAAAGGAAAGAAGGAGGACACGCTGGACAAAAGATTTTCAAGACCGCTCCAACAAGTCGCTAAAATCGGCCCAAAAATGTCAAAATTGTAGCGTTTAGGGCGCTATCTATAACACTTGCGATTTGCGTGCGATTTACAGGCGAGGAGGCAATCAGTCAGCGTACTCGCTACGATCGTGATTGATTCTGTGTGCCTATTCAAAACGCTGCTTGAACGTATACGTTGCGCAACCGCGTCGCTCACAACACGCTCACACATCGCAAGTGTCAATAAGGGCCTTAAAGATAGTTGGCGCAGCCCTTTGCATAGGTATAGGTATACAAACAAAGTGTGAGGTGTCACGCGCCATCCAAATGGAACCATCGTGAAAGTCACAACTATACATTTGAGCATTAACGTCAACGTCCATCCATTCGCCGCTGAGACAAATGTAGTCAAAATATTACGTCCATTTACCCATTTGGCGCTGAAATAGATGGCGTGGCGCGGTGCCCAGGCGAACCTTAATACAGCGTTGTTTTTATATTACAGAATGAGGTCACATACGAGGCGTGGGATAGTGAGAGGCAAGAATAACATTATGCTGCCTAAGGGATACGGGTTGAAAGACTTGGTAAGCGCAGCGTACTAAGAAATACAAAGAACCTGGTAAATTGTGCGGTCCAGCATTTCAACTGTACCTTATCTTAGCATTTTATCTGATAATCTGTATTCTATAATCATAATAGAATAATAGAAGCATAACATTCGCATTTATAATATTAATAGGTTTGAAGAAATTGAAGAATAGATAAAATTAACTACAACTTAGAAAAGTTGAATATCCCCCGACATTTTCATTTCAAAGTCCAATATCTCAAAAACGGTTTTACAGATTTTCATGAAACATAGCTAAGAACACTCGGGATAAAATTATGACACAAAAAAACTGCACTCAAATCGGTCTATCCGTTCGGGAGCTACAATACCACAGACAGACACGTTAAACTTATAACACACCTCTTTTTGCGTCGGGGGAAAAAAAAGAAAGAAAAGAGACTTCAATTACTGAAGTGAAATCACTCTTCAAATTAGGCGAAAAAGGGGCTTCAGCTATTGCGAGACTCCGGGCTGGTAGATTTTTGTGTGGCCCCGGATGGGTAGATCTTTGCGAGGCGTTTTGTTTTATCTGTGTCTTGAGTATTTTCCAATGTTTGTATAATGGTTGTTACGCGAATGCGCGCGGCCCATACAAGAGCGAGACCCCGGACGGTTGCATTGTTCACCACCCCGAAAGGCCGCCTCTGAGGCGAAGTAATGACTTCGCCTTATTTGAAGAGTTGTCTCGTTTCTTCTAGGATCCCATCATCAGACCCTGACCTGATGAGCATGAGACCACCTGGGAAGTATACCCTTTCAAGCAAAACAATAATGAATGCTAATTACACGGTTCAACTCACGTATTAAATGTCGTATTATTATTAGCATTATTTCAACATGTTTCACGAAAGTTTAAATTCGAATTAAAATAATATTTTTTTAAATCGGTCCAGCCGTTTTCGAGTAAGCGGGGAATATAATCATAGTAAGAATCATACTACATAAAAAACAAAAGATACCGACGAATTGAGCACGTCTTCCTGTTTTTGCTTCACATGCCTACCTAATGTCTGTAAAATGTGAGTTTGTATCCTTTTAAGTTTGTATGTTTGGATTGTTGGGGAGATACGATACTCTTTGAAATTACCCATCCGACTGTAAAAATCGAAAACCTATTAGTCCTACTAATCCTATTAAATAATATTAAAAATGCCAAAGTTTGGCTGTTTGTTACTCGATCACGCTTAAACGGCTCAACCAATTTGGATGAAATTTTGCACGCAGGTAACTATTTACTACAGCCTGGATTAAAATATAGGATAGTTTTTATCCCGTGTCCAGGCAGACGAGCGAGGGGATTGGATGTTTAGACGTTTGGATGTTTGTTACTCAGTCACGCACAAACAATTGGGTAAACGCTTCAAGAGGGGTTTTGTTATATGTATATAGCCTTCATTAACATGTAAAACACTTTTTATTCCGGGAATCATGCCCTAAGAGGGCTAAATGGGGGGTGAAAATGTGTTAGAGATACTATAAAAGCGTGTTCCACGTGGACGAAGTCGCGGGCAGAAGCTACTATAATTTAATATGCAAGCTAGGTATGCAGATAGCTTGAGACCCTGGAATGGGCACAGGAAATCTATCCCGGATGGGTCTAAAAGGGGGATGTATGGCTGTAGTCCGATAACGAATACTACAACTATCGGTATCTAAAAGCAAACATCACTTGAAGCGATTAACTAATCTATAATAACGATCTTCTTCTCTTATTTCAGAGCTAAGCTCTTCTCGGTGTAGACCCTCCATCTACTCCGATCCCACGCACACTATTTGACATCTCTCTTTTTGAGCTGCTCCATGCAGTTTATTCTAGGTTTTCCTCTTCTTCGCTTCCCCTCCATCTTTCCTTCAATTATGAAGTTGTCAAAGGAAGAATCAAAAATCGGGACAACTTTTCCGGGAAATCCTTGTAATATGTGATATCTGTCGTTAACCCCCGACGTACTCGTAAAGAGAGGGGTGTTATAAGCTTAACGTGTCTGTGTATCTGTCTGTGGTATCGTAGCTCCCAAACGGGTGGACCGATTTGAATGCGGTTTTTTTATTCGAAAGCTGATGTGATCCCGAGTGTTCTTAGCCACGTTTCGTGAAAATCTGTTCAGCCGCTTTAGAGATATTGGAATTTGTATTGAAAGTGTCGAGGGTTTTTCAACTTTTCTAAGTTATATTATCATTATTGTTGGTAGGAATGGGATAAAGACCTAGCGAGCTTCGCTCAGGTTTGGGCAAACCAGTGCAGTTTAAACGACGGAGACAAATGCCGTGCTACTGGTAAGTAACAACAACCACGCATCTGGGGTGACTGTTTGGAGCACAATCCATTATAGAGCAGGCAGAAGAAACAAGGTCCCTCCGTAGACATAAAGATATATTTAACAGGATTAAAACTACTTGTATGGCAAATGGGATCCAGTTTCAGCTTGCCATAGGCTAGCAGCCTAGCGCTGGTTTTCAAACGGGCAGAAGCAATGATGTCTCAGCAATACAGTGTAATATTGTTTCAGAAAAATTTCCGAATCCAGGCCAGTTCATGGGTGGCATTCAATATACATTCCCAAATCAAGAAAGACTCAATGCAACAGAAGGTAATTAAAGCGTTGAATTTATTATTATTTAAAAGTCTAGGGTTAACACATTTTTTTCTCCTTGCCAGTGTTAAGAAGATCAAAAGATACGGTTCATAAAAAGACGAGTGACCTAATAGAGTCAATTATGAATTTTGTATATGACACGAAAACCAACGTGACAAATAATATGGTTCTGAATCATATAGGCAGGTATGTATCAATCGAACCTTCGGAAGTGTAGCTGTTTGCCATAACTAAAAGTGATTTGCTCTGAAACAGTAACATTTTTAGGACGAATTATATGAACTTTGTATGGAACCCTGTAGGTTAGGTGTGTTTTATATAAATCCTGTAAAGATGACATTTTCTGAGCTTAATATTTATTGCAAATGAAATTATGGATTTAATTAGTAACCCATCATTCGAAATATGTATATTAAGAAAATACAATAAAAGTCGACGATTCCCAAAATGTCTTTAATGCTATTACATCTGCACAGAGTGTCATGTTTCTCAGAGGCCGGAGTAACTTATTCCTGTTGGCTGTGTATGGAAAAACTACGCATATTGGATGTGCCATGTCTTATTGGGTTTCGTTGGATGACGAAGAAACAAATGGAGGATACGACCTTTATGTAAGTCCACGCGCTTTTCGCAGTTTCTTGGCGCTGGCGCATTACTTAGCATTCGCACTTTAATCTTAATTATAAAGTGTCCAGCATTGGGACATCTACCTATTTGTTCTAGGAAAACGATAGGTTCAAATAGAATGTACTAAAAGTAACATTTTGTCGTGAATGCAAATGCAACGAGAGATCGATGCTGATTATAATTTCATATTCCTGTAATGTAACGACGCCTAAAATATTTTTAGGTATTTATGGTTTAACTCTGGTGGAATAAAATAACTGCAAATCACATACGCACAAATATGAACGATGAAAATATTACACTCCTTTTTCGGCAGAAGAATAGAAAAACCATCTTATGTAGATGAAGATTATGTAGTGAGTAGGAAAAGAAATTCCTCTAACAGATTTTTCGTTTTTTAGGGTTCCGTAGCCAAATGGCAAAAAACGGAACCCTTATAGATTCGTCATGTCTGTCTGTCTGTCTGTCTGTCTGTCCGTCAGTATGTCACAGGCATTTTACTCTAAAACCATAAGGTGTGTTTGAATAAAAAATTGAGGATAGGGTGTATTTTGTTAACCGCTACATAGTTTTATAATAAAATTACTAAAAAAGATTTTTTTTAGGGGTGCACCCCATACATAAAACTGAAAGTCAAAAATTATTTTTTCATTGCAAGCCCACTTGTGGTACATAATCGACAAATTTTTTGATTAAGTGAATAGAGTCGGAGATAATCGCCCCGAAAGTGACTAAAATTGTGTTCCCCCCCCCCCCCCTCTAATTTTAGAACCGTGTATTTTAAAAATATGAAAAAAATCATGCTCATAGGGATTATAAAATTCTACCAGCGAAATTTGTTTTCAACAAGATCGGTTCAAGAAATGTGCCCCAGAACATGAACGAAGAATACTCTGGACAGGCTATGGTAATAATAATACCACGTGCGAGCGAGCTGGTAGCATACAAATCTCTATAAGTGTGACAGAAAGGGGAATATCATTCATTGTCCTTGTCATAGTTCCACTTTTTTTTTACTTGCCACAACTGATACATACATACTAAATGAAGTTGTGCCACACAAACCATTACCCGTCCCGTAGTAAGTTGTTTATGATAAGTCATCAGCCATTTTAGGACCGGTTCTTAATTTAGCTGCATAAGAGCTTTTCCGTCCCTCACCGTGGCAACACGTACAGCCCGTCCATAGTATTCTAGGTTCATGGCCCCAGAATGACAGGTCTAGCTACATTTCAGTAGTTGCTATCTTATAATCTTAAAATCTGCATCATTGCAATGCAGCGTTATCTTATAATCTGCATCAAGATATATGTTTCATAAAAAAAGAACTCGGTGTTATAGACCTTAAGCACCATATTAGCAAACCAACATCAAAAGATTAAATACTTTTTAGTTTATTGTGACATATAATGTGACGTGACTGCTCACGTCAAAACTTTAGCGTTTAGCGAATGAATGGTCGCGTTATAAATTTTATTTATTTCAACAGAAGGCACAAATACATCTGGTTTCTTTATTTTACAAGTGGGGAATAAACAGTTTCAAATATTTGTACAAATATTATATACAAAACAATTGTTGAGATTTCCGTAAGCTGACAGAGTCCATAAAAAAAACATTTTAGTTTCCTTGAAATAGATTCAGTTTGTTAAATATTTGTATTTTCGACTTGCCTTTACTTTAAATACTTTCTTTTTTGCGATGTAATATAAGCGTACAGTCAAGTAGCGATCAGCTGTCGATTTTATTAAAACGGTCCTGGGTTTTGAACGTCACTCTCAGGATCACACGACCACCGAGATATAAGGTCAAAAATGAATGATGATAAAAATTGGCAACAATTAGCGCATTTCCAAATGAGGTGTTGGGATTGTAGTATAGAATTTTATTATAGTTCATTAATGCTATTAATTACCTTTTGCAAGGTCATGTCTGTCTGTCTGTCTGTCAGGCATTTTACTCGAAAACTATAGGGTGTATTTAAATAAAATTTTGAGGATAGGTGTATTTTGTTAACCGCTACATAGTTATGTAATGAAATTACAAAAAAAGTTTTTTTTTAGGCGTGCACTCCATACATAAAATTGAATGAAACTCAAAAAAAAAAAATATCAATCGATAGGCCTTCCAAAATAAATATAAGGTTTCTCAGCAAATTTTTTGATTAAGTGAATAGAGTCGGAGATAATCGCCCCGAAAGTGTTTTGAATAAGATCGGTTCAAAGATTTTCGAGATATTTCTAAAAAACAGCCTTACTTTAAGAAAAGGATGTAAGTGGCATATGATTTCAGTAAGGATACGACCTTTTTAATAGGCACGGAACCCTTGTTGTGCGTGGTCCGACACGCACTTGGCCGCTTTTTTATATCTTCCTCGTCAATGGCAAGCATTCTATGTCCCCCTGATGGTGAGTTATACTTGCAACTTCGGGGGTATGTCACATGCTTGCTTTGTGATTTCAGACAATAGCTTTGGTGTGTAATTTGTCAGCACAGCCGATGGCGGGACAGAGAGTGTATGAGACAAGCCCTGCCCAGACATCGAGCAGTTTTAAGCCTGGTAATATTAGTTGTCTGTCTACTTATTTAACTATTTTCATTAAGAGTCTATAGCGCCTTGGGAAGCCATTTTTATATAAGTTGCTAATAATTTAGGTACTTATTTAGACTAGACTACTAGTCTAGGGTGGTCTAGGTAACCTTACCGTCTCCGTGTAGTCCGACTGAGGTAGGCGTCTCTAACGACGCTACATTACATCAAAGCGATAAACTCTAAAAATATTTGGACCTTGGTCATAATAGCTATCTTATTGATTTTTTTGACAGAATCATCAGTAGATCATTTATACTGTATAATAATAAATACAATTAAGTCAACTCTTCAATCATACTAAATAATAAATAATAAAACGAAAAAATTCAAACTAATTACATAAGAAATAGTCCGCCCAAAAGTTCTGCCTGCGGCATGGACTCAATGACGCTGGCGGCATTTTCCCTATGGACCGCAAGGGGCGATCCTTTGTAAAAGGTACTAGCGCCAGCTCTGGGGTCCCCTGAGGCGTGGACCAGCCGCGACGACGGGGTCCTCATGAAGGCCTGCATGTCGGCCGACCAGGTCCCATCGTTTCAACTGCAAGCGCCGCAAACTCGTAGTTCTGAACAAGAGAAGAGTATTTGCGGCGCGTAAGTAATTGGGCCTGATCAGCCGCTGCAGCGCTGGCCAGAGACCTTGTTGCTTGTGTGTTACAATACAATACAAATACTCTTTATTGCACACCTCACACAAACAAAGCAGTTATAAACAGAAAGAACACAATAACATGTGGGTGTGTTGTTAGTTACATTAAGAAATAATTAAATCTAAATATAAATTTAAAAAAAACTTTTAACATGATTTTATTGTTTTAATTGTCTAAACAAAATAAATAAATTAAAATCCTAATTTATTGAACACTACTGGCAAGTGAACATCATCGAACATCCAGCCCGGCCCGGTTGGTGAGAATCATACATTAACAGGTGTTCCCCTTAATATCTTTAAAAACTAATATAAAGTTAGAATAACATGAAACATTTTATACGATATGGGATCCGCCATATCTAGGTCGGAGACTAGTTTCACTTCATCATCATCATCAGCCTATATACGTCCCACTGCTGGGCACAGGCCTCCTCTCATGTATGAGAGGGAACGGGCAGTAGTCCCCAAGCTGGCCCAGTGCGGATTGGGGACTTCGCATACACCTTTGAATTCTTCGCAGATGTATGCAGGTTTCCTCACGATGTTTTTCCTTCACCGAAAAGCTAACGGTAAATATGAAATCATATTCCGTACATAAGTTCCGAAAAACTCATTGGTACGAGCCGGGATTCGAACCCACGACCGCCGTTTGACAGCAGCATGCCTAAACCACTGGGCTACCGTAGCTTCATTCTGGGATACCGAAGTTTCACTTGCTATAAAAAAAAAAAAAAGTGATTAGAGACTTTGTATGAAAAACGTTCTTCTCGCTCTATTTTAATTGCTAGCAGCATAAACTAGTTTCCGACTTAGATATGGCGTATCCCAATAGTGGAACTTAGGTGGCAGTAGGTGGGGCACATTGCATGTAGAACCAATGGCCGTTGGGGCGGAAAGGTTCTCGAGTGGCGACCACGTACCGGAAGGCAACGTGGGTAGACCCCCCACTTGGTGGACTCATGACCTGGTAAAGGTTGCGAGAGTCCGCTGGATGCGGGTGGTACAGGACCGGTCATTGTGACACTCTTTGGGGGAGTCCTATGTCTAGCAGTGGACGTATTTTGGCTGATATAATGATGCCATGATGTATACAAAGTTTCATGTTCCTAGCATGTCGTTTTAAAGTAAGAACCAAACTACGTTTGTATGCAGAGTTGCGCGTCCCGGCGGCCCGGCGGCCCGAAAGCCGGATTCATACTTATCTCTCGACCCGTGAACAGACAAACCGATATCGGTTTCATAAAAGTACGACTAGATTTAGTAGCAGTTAGATGATCTCCTGCTCCAGGCAATAATACATGTTCTAAATTTCAGCATCAGATAAAGGTGATTTTTTTTTATTCTTACCTACAGGATACAACAACGACGGAGACCTACCTGAATTTGTGTTAATGCCTCTCATAGACTCAGGAAAAAAAACGCAGCCGAACAAAAAAAAGAGTCCACTGACCGACCAAAAAAGGCAAGCTTCTTTTACTATTACATACAAACACATACATACATACATTCACGCCTTTATGCCTAAAAGGGGTAGGCAGAGCACATGAAACTTATGTTCCAGCGCCACTTTAAGCATAAATGTGGGTATAAAAGATCGACAAAATGTGATATTGCAGTGACAGGTTGCTAGTCCATCGCCCACAACACACTTTAACCCTGCTCCCTCAGTCGACTTTTAGACACCCACGGGAAGAAAGGGGGTGGTGAAATTCTAACCCGACACCACACGGGGAATATTAGTTAAATAATAATTTAGTGAGAATGGGGTAGCCTGAATATACCCATTATAATAGAACCTTAATGTTTCTTTGCCTATCAATATTTATAGTAAACTTTTCATACAAGTACTTTTAAGTATTTAGCAAAACCTTGGTAAATCAAATGTAGGATGAACAATTTTTAAATGTTGCTTCCTTTTATTTCCTTCATACCAACATTTGTTACAGGCAATTAAGTAAGCACCCGACAGTAGAAGTTAGAGATCGCTACTTTGTTGGAAAATCAATAGTCACAGAAGCAAAACATCAGAACGACGAAAATATGAGGTCGAGCAATGGGTACATTTCATCTAATATGGTAATTTCATTGATACGTAGTTATAACACTAAATAAACAAAATAAACCAGAGCTGATATTAGGTTTCATTATTAATTTCAGAAACCTGCAATCAGAAATCATTCCAGTATTTTCAACAGAGTACCCAAATTTCAACTAGCTTCTGAACATCACGATAACAATGAAGAAACATTCCAGAATAATTTAAGATCCAAAGAAAGATTGCATAGCTTGGCTAAGCTATATAAGGAAGACCTGTCTCCCTTGAAATTAGCGTCACAGTATTCCACTAATAAGCAAAGTCAAGCTTCTAAAGTTATGCAGCTACCCTCAACTACGGATACCATAAACTCTCACACATATTTTTCGGTTACCACAGACTCCGCCAATTTTAATGATTTTAATGAACTAAGTGATAACAAACTAGTAAATGTCATATTTAATTTAGTACAAAAAGCAGGTGTTGGCTTTGATGAAATTGTTAATGTCACCGCAGATATAATACAAGACGATAAAGCTAACGCTTCTGACAATGTTTGGTCAAAACACAATTATAGATATACAAAGAATAATCAAAATAATGTCAAACATGAGACTATCCCATACATCGAAGACAGACTTTCAGGAAAAAAACCGCAATTACTGGGGCTAAGGAAACAAAATCCACTACTGCAGTATGAAAGTGACAAAAATACTTATCATGAACATGTTGGCAATAATCGAAATAGTAATAATGAATATTATTTTATAAGGAAGAATGTAAGAGATGTTCGTGGAACTGAAGACATGTATACTTACAGAAAGAATTTCGATACTTACACTAGATCTGTAGAAAGTGATAAGAATAATGATTACTACTCTGCCGGTGAAAAATTTTCATTAAGAAGAAATTTGGATATGAAGAGTTTCAACAATCATGAAAGCAAAGTAATAAATAGACGTAATTGTAATCTTAATTTTCATCACCCTTAATAATTAAGCGTCGCACCAAAATTGATCCCAAAATTTCGGTCACTTGTTGTCTGTCTGCATGTCACAGTCAGTTTTTGCAAAGACTGCTTGTCATAGAAAGCTATAATTTGGTAGAATTATGTTTTTTTTTGTATTATATTAAATAATTGAAACCTAAAATCTTCATCCAGATTTGTTTATGAAATCAAATCAAATTATTAATTTCGGATATTCGAGTATCCATAACACAAAAAAATTGTTAGTAACAAGAAATTCATTACCTCGGTTAGTTAAATACAAAATGCTCATTAGAATGCACATGCACAGTCATCCAATGAGTAAGGATAGGACTGTTCATGCTTTCCGCGACCACCTTCAGGAGAGTGTTGGTGCGCGCGCGCACGCGGGCCCGCGGGACGCCAGGTGCGTGCTCAGCACGCCGTGAAAGCCGTCAGTGAACATCCCTTACGCGCTTCAGCACCAAGGCAGCCCCAACAGCCCCCTGAAGGTGTGTTATACTGAACACGCAGAGCACTGAGGGTTTTTTTTGGTGTGGTTGCTCCACAGGTTGCACAGCACACTAAGTTTTAACCACGACGGTGGTAAACAAACTTTAGCTCGCCCAATGGTTAATGTATTTTTTAAATTATAAAAATCTATTTTAATTTCAGACGGGTGAGTGGCCACTTCTAAGGCCAGTGGCCTCTTAACGAAGAAGAATTAGACAAAACATTTGAGGCCCGCATTCCTGAATGTATTCAGGTGACTGAAAGATTATGATGAAGACGACCCAAGGAAACGGATTTGCATGAGAGCCGTCTAAAATCAGTATCCGTTATCTTGAGAACATGATATGTATTCTACGAGTTTAACATTGATTTGTGTGAGTAATAAAATAAATAATAATTTATTAAAAATAACATTTTTTTTTTTTATATTATTTTATTTCCACACTTACTATCTTTACAGGTACTTATACTTAAGACGATAGTGTAACTATTAAAATGTTAAACATAATAAGTATTATACATTATGTGTGTGTAATTTGTAAAAAAATATAAATATCCCATACAATACAATATTTTCATTACTCAAGAAAAGATGACATAAACCTATTACAAAAAACATAAATCAAACAAAAACTAATGCTTATAAAGATTAGAGGCGGTCTGGACTAATCGCAAAAAACTGATCGCTTTTCATATAATTTCATCGGATTCTAAATGATTCGAAGTTATTGGTGATGGTGACAAAAGATACGAGATAAAGGAGTAGAGAATCTCTCGACAGAACACTCGCAGGAAAGACGTAGGGTTTTTTATTGCACCTAAATTGGGAATTGCGCATCACTGCACGCGACATCAAGCCGTTAGATTGTAAAAGTGTCTTCCTAACAAGCTCAAATTATTACATACTAGCTTCTGCCCGCGACTCCGTCCGCGTGGAACTCGTTTATATCGCAGCTAATACTAACTTTAACCCCCTTTATGTCACTCTCCGTCCCTTCAACTATCTCCACTTAAAAAAACACGTCAATCCGTCGCTCCGTTTTGCCGTGAAAGACGGACAAACAAACAAACACACACACTTTCCCATATATAATATTAGATATCGATTAATATATTTAGGCGCCGAATAAAGAACCATTATTAGAATTGTTTTACTATATTATTAACGAACTTATTTGCAATCGATTTGACATTTAATATCCATTTATTTTTATGTTATTGTTTATTAATTGAATGATATAGTTAGCATATCAGATTTCAATTATTAGTTTGTAAATTTTATAGTATAGTTCCGACACGATTATGATTTTTTTATGGAATTTGCATACATATAATGCCATACAAATAGCAATGTCAAAGAAATAACAGATCAATAAAATAATAATTAAACACGAACATATCAATTCAATTACTTGCCTATAAAAATTAGGGCTGTGTCATTAAAAAGAACCTGAGTATTGGAAATTATAATTGAATTAATCCACGGATATAGGTATTAAGTGAAGTTCCTGCCTACGAAGCAAGAGGTCCTGGGTTCGAATCCCGGTAAGGGCATTCATTTGTGTGATGAACACGAATATTTTGTACCTGAGTCATGGATGTTTTCTATGTATTTAAGTATTTATTTATCTATATAAGTATGTGTTTATCGTCGTCTAGTACCCATAGTACAGGCTTTGCTTAGTTTGGGACTCGGTCGATTTGTGTAAGATTGTCCCCTAATATATATATTTTTCTAATTCTTGTTCAGAACTGTAATAAGAGGCTTTGCTTCACGTATGGAACTTCTCCATCAAGTATAAAACAATTTAAATTCATAACGGGGAAAAGCTTCTATAAGGTATGCAGAAACGGTCGCCACGAACAATTCCGCGAATTTAATATTGCAAGCTGGGAGGACAATTGTTCACTTGCATTTCACATTCCAGGTCTATATCGATGGGTGAAAGCGCGATAAACTCATTGACCATAATCATCATTTTTCATCAGCCTTTATAGTTATCAAACAAGCGAGCGAAGCGAACGAAATTCTATGCCTCAGGTTCGGCGAAAATAGTTTGTATGTCCGGATGTCCGTATTTCCCGTTATTCTCTTCTAAAGGTCGCGTTTACAGATTTTTTTTAGGGCAGTAAATACAATACTTAATAGCTAATAAAATATCCAATTATAGACGTCCACGGAAGTACAATTTTATTTTTAAAGTTAATGTAATAATATAAGGATCAAAAGTATTAGTAAAATAAAAATCGGAATCGTAAAATAAAGATGGGGAGCCGCAATAGTACATTATGCCATAAGGTTGGTAAGTATTTTTTTACGAACAAGAGTGTAATAAAAGCCAGTCTAAAGGCGGAAGGATTTGATAGCTCGAGTCTGTAAAAAGATACCATCCGTGTCACACACAATGTTTTTCATCACATTTGCGAGGAAACAAATGCATTTATTTGAAACAAAATAATTATAATCGCAATAAAATATACTAAATGTCAATCCTCCATTTTGTTGAATTGGTCGTGAGGTGCGCAAGGGCCCTCCTCCGCATAAAACCACCAAATACTTTTCCCAACGAAAGGCATCGCACCGCCAGGAAAAAGATATAAAAAACACACGATTAAAGACTAAAATACATAATAGTTACACAAGATTTCATTTACAACAATATTACTTAAATTTAGATTCTCATGGATGAGAGGAAGTGGGCGGAGTTCCCACGCTGGTCCAGTGCGAGTTAGGGACTTTACATACTGTAGTGATTAATAAATGAAAAACTCACTGCAAGATCACGATAGTAATTTTATTTAATAACTTATCCGAACCTTTGTAACAAAGAATAAAACCGATTCCATGATCCTGACCGGATGTCCAGGACGGAAACTTAAACCAGGTGAGGTTAAGGAGGTCACAAGCGGAACTCGTCTACGTTTGAAAAGAACACGGCCTTTGCTGGTTCGTTTAAAACGGGAACAAGTTACAGTACCCCGCAATTATGGCTAAAAAAGGAACAACTCTTTGACCAGGACGCGTGACGTGAAACTAGAATGGTTGTGTGAGTGGGATATGTAATGAGTGTGGAATGTATGATGGCGAAGGGTTAAATGGATGATTGCCGAATAAGAATGCCAGAAGGGTCTTGTACAGTGGCGTGCTAGTGCCTTAGGGAATTTTAGGAAGATGATCTGATAATAGAATCCCGCTGAAAGATTGAGAACCACCAAAGTGATCGGACGCGCGGGGAAAGTGAAACAGGTGAAGTCCTTACCCAATACATACAGGCTAGTAGCTATAACAAAGGGCGAATCGCCAGATAAACCCAAAAGGAGGGTTCTAGTATTCTACTTAACGGACGCCGACGATCTGCGTATTGCTTCCATGTAGAAAGCGATAAATTCCCAGGGCCGTTTTTCGTCACGTCCGAAGGACGTTCCTCTCGCGGTGGCGTATCCAAGAAGACGCGCTCCAAAATGCCCCTTGACAAATACGGAACTCTACGACCTCACGTTCGTTGATGGTAAAGTTAGGGCTCGTCGCGTAACCCGTAACCCGGAGCTACAAATAAGATTTGATGGTAAGTATTACAATAAAGCTAACACCACTATGAGCTGTCACATGATATAAACACCAATACATACCCTGCTCGCTTACAGCGTCTGGCCTTCAATCCAAGAAAATAATGGTGGAAACCCACGTTTAGGTCGATAACGATGTTCGAAGTCAAGGATAGGCCGTAATTCCTGAAGCCACAGTACAACCGCCTCCAACTGAAGGTCTGGAGATCTACTCCTCGCGTACAGAAAAATCCGTTTCACCCGTTAAGCACCAGACTTAATTCTTACAGTAGTCTGAAAAAACTAAAACTAAGCAATCATAACGTCCAGCACGTTGTTTACTCCTCAAGGCCTGTATCTTCAATGAAATTGACCAGTGCCTTCAAAACTGGCAATATTTAATACGAATCTAGAACAAATCATCTTTGAAATTTCGGATAGAATTCTAAAATACCAACCAGTAACCCGTTGACTATACAAACCGATAAAAAGTTCGTAAAACAAATCTGCTAGAGCCGCCCTCTATGAGCAACCCTTGGAACAATAGCAACTGCTGGCAGACTACCCACTGTTGACGGCCGATCACACACCTGATGCAGCCTTGAAACTGCACTATAAACACGCTAGAGGGCGTGAGAACAATAAACTGCGACTTAGAATTTTCTGGAGCGACTTAACGCTACAATACACATAAACAGATCTTCACAGATGTACGCTGGATACTTTTCCTTACTATATTATTCTTCACCGAAAATCTGTAAATAATTATGATGGTCCGTAAATATATACCACAAGAAAGGTGGAAAGGCACGACGATCCTTTCCGCAAAGGGGAGTTAGTTTAAGTGATAGAGAATTGATTCGTAATGTTTAGATTTTTTTACGATCAATTAGTAAAAATATAAAAATTAATTAATGGTCTTCTTAGTGACAACCCTACTGTTACTACTTACTAATAATTGTTTATATGTATTGATAAACGTCACTGACCCTTGTGTAATTGTTAAAATGTTACTGACCCTAATGAGGGTTGTCGCTTGCAGTATTTTGCATTAAAAGTTAACTGCCTATAACTTCAAAACGGTTATGAATATGAGCTTAGTTTCGTTAGAAGAAATTCTGTACTCAGTCTAAACAATCCCCCTTTTGCGGAAAGGATCGTCGTGCCTTTCCACCCGGTATAAGTTTTGAAGCCAGCCCAACCCAGGATTAGAACGCACAAGCTATAGCTGCCTCAAGCTTGATCGACTAGGCTACCATAGCTCTCCAAACACATTGGTATCAATTTGGTAAACAAATAGTAAGTGTCAGATTGACCCCTGGTTAAAGTTGCGTTGCACCGCTGTGAAACTCGGCGCTACAGAACTGAAGTCGGCTCCCCTAAGACTTAGAAATTACGTTTATAATAGAGTTTGTTTTGGTTAAAATGATTTTACTATTTATTTAGTTGTAAACCTTGTCATTGTTTTGTTGTGACCAAGAAAATGTCTGATATGTACATGAACCAATCACACATTAATTAGGTTTCGTAGACTCCTTCAAACATTATTCAAAAACTTGGGATTTGGATATTATTTATGAAGATTTTTCTTTACCGGGAAAAGGGTTTCGCTGACATAAAAATACAATATATGTCGCTAAGATCGAGGTGAATGTTAAATGTTCTAATGGAACAGTGGCTTCATATTTGAGCCGTTCGGCGTACAGACCCTCGGTCCGTGGGGACCAAGCGCGCACCGAATCTACAATGGATTGTGCAAGCGCTTGGTCGAGGCTTCACGTGACCAGAAGGCTGGCTTTTACCTCGCCCAGATGATCAGCATTGCCATTCAATGCTGCCAGCCTTCTGGGCACACTACCGCCTGGCAGCGACCTGGGGCAAATTTTTTACCTTTAGTTTTAGTTTTATTCGTTTTTTCTTTCTTTTTTTAGCTTATCATTAATAGTATGTTTGTTTAATTATAATTTTTATTAGTAACCATCCTATGTAATAATAGACATAATATATGCATGGATAGTATGGCACATAAAAACTACATAGATAACACTATCTATGAAAAAAATACAAGACTTTTCGTTACTTTAGTAATATACTAATTCATAAGTGTTTAAGTATTACTCCAAAGTTTCAGACTTCTATTTATTCTGCACGTCTACCATTGGACGGCCGCGACATACCCTCGATTTTTCTCGCACTATACCCCTTGTCACAGATTATTTAATAGCTCTTGTTCTAATAAGACAGAGACGGATAGTGCGAGAAAAATCGAGAGAGCTCGCGCGCCGTCTTGTGATAGCCGTGCGTTTAGACATATTCAATAACGCCTTTTTTGTATTGGAGACCTCTGCACATTCAAGGCGTTATTTGGGCATTCCTCTTTTGGTACATACCAATACGTTGAGTAAGATAGACCTTTTGATTCTCGACTCGGTACATCTCTTTCTCACCCCATCCACGTTTTAATTGAAAGAGCGAGCGAAGCGAACGAAGTTCGCCGTTTCAGTTTGGACAAAAATGCCTATCGTATGTCTGTCCGGACGCCCGACTATCCTGTTCCTCTACAGGTCACATTTCTCAACAGAATCTAGTAAAATTTTGTGAGCAGGTTCAATAATTTTAGGTATGGATTTCTTTAGATTTAATTTTTGAAGTCTCGAGAGAAAGTCGCGAGGTCTTGACTTTCAGAGCCGCTATAGTACTTAATAATGTTTCACGCTGATTCTGACACACACTGCTAGGTAACGATATGTTTAATAAAAACCGGTCGTCATAGAAGTCGTGAATGCGAAAAGTAAGAGTCAGATAGGCCTCGTGTTATGATCTCTACCGCAACCATCCATCCTTCTGCCATTACCGACTCTGAGCATTAATCACGTAAATTGGCAGGGCTATTCCGCTGCGTCGCTGCCAAACAGGGACTTAATAAAAACAAATAAATCAATAAAATAAAAAGCGTTTATTTTAGACCCAAAACGATCCATAGTGTGGGTTGGCATCAACAACTTCCAATTTCGGTATCTTCCAATTGAATTGAGGGAGATAGACATCTTATTTTGAATACCGATATAACACAATACGCGTCCAGTACAACAACACCCTGAGGACGCAGTTGAGGCTATATATTATTTTTTCCGGTACCGGAACACAAAAGTTTAATGTGCTCTGCCTACCCCTTTTAGGGATCAAGGCGTGAATGTATGTATTTATATGTATGTATGTATGTAATCGATAGTAATTTCATCATAATCGATTAAAAACGAACTTAAGTATTTCAAGTTTTAATTTAAACAATGTTATATGAAAATGTATGAATTTTTCTTGATATTCAAAAATTTGTAATAAATATTAACAAAATTTGTTAAAACTTTTCAAGTCATTTTAACAGCATTTTTAAAAATTTCGTTATCGTTGGTGTGAAAAATAGTATGTCACTCGGTAGCAAAATTATCTTCTGCTCGGGCGTTAACACTTGTATCCCTCACTACGCTCAGGATTCAATACACCGCCCTCGCCGTAAATATACTATTTTGCTCCCTTGTGACACAAATAACTATTTCTTCTCTGTTTTATTTAATCAACAGAGAAGAACACCCTGGTTAAGGCGATATATTATTTTTTCTTCTCTGTTTAATTCAATTGGAAGATACCGAAATTGGAGCCGATTTTTTGTGGTATCTTAAGAATACCGCTACATGGTCCTGCTGCCAAATAGCTGTATTAATGTAAACTTATAACATAAGAAGGAGCAATTTCCCCTTGGGATAATGTCTCTAAAGGTACACACAGACGAGCTCTACTAGCAAAAGAGCATG
Organism: Epinotia demarniana; assembly: GCA_945867215.1. NCBI lineage: Eukaryota > Metazoa > Arthropoda > Insecta > Lepidoptera > Tortricidae > Epinotia > Epinotia demarniana. The sequence continues at coordinate 18,315,677 of OX244280.1, forward strand.
CCACTATTGAGCAATTGCTTATTAGTAGCATGTGTGTAACAACATTTGTAGAGCATGCTAATTTTAAGCAAGCCTATAAGCATGTATTTTTTGTGCACGTATGTCTGTAGCTTAAATACATACATTACATACATACACGCCTCTATCCCTAAAAGGGGTAGGCAGAGCACATGAAACTTGTGTCCAGTGCCACAGATAGCATAAATGTGGGTATAAAAGATCGACAAAACGTGATATCGCATTGATAGGTTGCTAGCCTTACATACTAGTTTTGTAATAATGCCCATAATTGGCGGAGGAAAGTCTCAGTCGTTTAGTTGCTGTAGAGGAATAATTGTAAGTACATTGCCCAACGTGGCCGAATGGTATAACCACATATAAAATGGGCGTATGAGTAGCAGATCCAATCTAAGAAAAAAGTAACTATACCTTAAATAATATGAAATTATGAAGAAGAACGATGAAACTTGGTTTAAAACCCTTGCAGATACCAAAGCAGCAGCATCAACGTGTCATCTGTTCGCCGCGGGCAAATTCCACCTGCCAGGCTTGCGGTCCTGGCCGCTCCCGCATTGGCTTACACAGCCATGGAACACGTTGTAGCTCCTTTTTTGACACTGCTTGTATAATCTGTCATACCATTGATGATAGTTCAGTATGCGTACGAGTATTAAATTACATTGTTTAACTTTTTACTAGCTTCTGTCCGCCGCGTGGAACTCGTTTAATGTCTTAGCTACATATAAACTGCCCCCCCCCCCCTCCCTTTCACTCCATTAGGATCCCCTAAGTATTTCCGGGATGAAAACTCTATACCAAATTTCATCTAAATCAGTTCAGTGGTTTAGGCGTAAAGAGCTAATATACAGACAGATAGAAAGATATACAGACAGAGAGACAGACACACTTTTGAATTTTTAATATTGGTCTAGATGGTTATAAAAATTACATTGCTGATGAGGTACTGTTACTTACAACCGTTATTTTAAATAGTTTGCCCAAAGACGACGTATAAAATAAAACACGGATATTCACTCAGAATAGGCCCGAAAATGTCGTCGGAGGTTGAAAAATGGTTTCGTTACCGATAAAATATTACCCGATCCTTAGATATTTGAATAGCGGGATGAAGATAAAGTATTGCTTCATAAGCTTCCATTAGGAGATTCGGATGAGCTGATTCGAGGAAATATTCCCCTCTCTGGAACTTTATGTTACCACCAAAGCATTAAATTAATTGATTGGGCTAGATACTAATCTCTCTCAATGATGAGTAGAAAGATCATAATGATAATCCGGATATTTACTTAGGAGCCGTTCCGTTGGACTTAAGTTTGGTGCGCAACACTAAAAATGTGAGTTCTATATGTATTGGAGAAAATATTGTAGACAAATTTAACCTTTTACAAGCTGTCATTTAGTTTCAGATGTCTGTTGTCAAAATTTGCAAGTTAAAGACCTACTTCCCGGTGACCGATTGAGCTGAAATTTCGGGTATAAGTACTCGTGTAATTTGGATGACAATTTAATATTATGATACCATCGAGCTGATCTGATCCCGATAATTCGCGTCCATCTCTCTCTCTCTCCTCTCTCTCTCTCTCTCTCTCTCTCTCTCTCTCTCTCTCTCTCTCTCTACTTGCATGCGTTAAAAATAAGCAGATAATATATAGCGGACGCCGATTATTGGGCCATACATTAACCGGCACCAAAATTTTGTGTCTCTGTAAAATAATTTTATAACAGTGATTTTAAATCGTGGCACAAATATAATGAAAACCATTGTGTGACACGCGCGGTAAAAATGGTACAAACTCTTACCGTACTTGTGGCACAATGTACTACTCAACTATTTATAAATATTTAACCTAACAACAAATTTGAATGCAAATCGTGTGTTTCTAATCGTCCTGGTACTTAACTTATCACAGATTAATTACCATCGTGTTTTCAAAACATTACGGAACTCGCGAATGACGACTTTCCTGTTAAAGTTGGAACACAGATCAATCATCGTGTAAATGAACGTTTTAATAGTTTTTGAAGCATTTTTAGTGCTCGATTCGTACATTCAGTTGAGCAATAATGGAGGTTCTCAAGTAAGGCTTAAGTATTGAAATTGACTCATTTAACGAGTTAAGAGCAGCCAGACTTATAATTTTCATTGAAGGTGTTAATTAGACAGTTTTCCGTTTTTTTCTTCTTGAAATGTTCCAGTTTTTGGAGCAGATGAAAGTGAAAGTTCTCGTGTTTTAAACGCCCCCTTATATCGGAGAAACTTCGTAACATTTAACTTATATGTGTTTTTCATCATCATCCGCCTGAAGACGTCCACTGATGGACATACACCTCCCCCAGAGTGCCACAAATGACCGGTCCAGTGCCATCTTTTCTGCTTCTGCGACCATTGCTTCTGCGACTTCTCTAAGTTCTTCTGTGTTTTAAGTCCTACTATTTCTACTATAATATTATAAATGCGAAAGTTGGGATGCTTGGATGTTTAGATGTTTGGATATTTGTTACTCAATCACGCTTAAATGGCTTAACCGATTTGGATGTTTTGCACCAATATATTTTATAGCCTGGATTCAAATATAGGATAGATTGTATCCCGGCTCTACGCAGACGAAGTATTGTCCCTTAGCTAAGAAACGTATCATTTCCAAAAATAGACTTGATCATCCCGATACCGTCCGCTTCTCTGCCAATTCCTCGAAAACTGTTTTTATTATTGTACCAAAACAAGGGTTACACAGCATAGTTAACAGTTAAATTTACGCTAAGTTGCATACAATTTTGTCGGCGAACAGCACTCATTAAAGTTTCCTTGTCTACTGTGTAAAAATACTTATCTACTAATTTTAAATCGGTACTTACTTAAAATGTCTATTGTCACATTTAATATCAATAACATACAGGGCAAGATTTTAAGATGTAGTTGATGGAAAAATATTACAAAAAATATTATAGACTTTAGTTCTTGAGGTGAGAGTTAAAGTTCTTGATACGACATAACACTGATCGTCTCTTTGGTTTCTTAAACGCACCACTCGATCTTCTTCTACCTATCTTTCCTTATATCTAGTCTTAAGGTGTTCGAGAAGGTAATTGCTATGAATCATGTCATGTCATACGAGGCGTCCCAACATATTTCCGCTTATATTTATATCGCCCTCAACGCGGTTTCTTCTCACCTCATCCAAAACCTAAGTTATTTAAGTTAAACAGAAAGATGAACAAATGAAGATTGGTTCATCTTTCAATGTTATTTAAATAACCTTTTCTATGGAAGTCTATTGTCATACAAATATATAAACGTACTATTGTGGTTTCAGGTGCAAGCAAGACTGAGGATCAGTGGGGAATCATTTGGAGGTATTTATGAAAATGTATGTAATGTATTTAACATTTCAGCGACATTTGAATCTTCAAAATATCTCGACTCCGATGCATTTTAGTGTATTATTTTATAAAATGTAATGGACTAAAATGCATCGGAGTCGACATATTTGCAATATATATTTTCACAGGTCAAATTTAAAAGTTCTAAACAAAATTTCAAACTTAAATATCCGGCTCCGATATGGTTTAATGCGTATCATTTTATACATCTATGCGTATTAACAGATCCTATAAACGATTATTATAAAAACATCCTAGGGCGCTGCAAAAACTCAAAACGACACGTTTTCTCATACAAGGTTGCCCAACGCCCTTTAACTAAATTTTAATATTCGTATTCATGACGTAAGATTTTTTAAGGATAATTTTCGAACCAGTTTTTGGAGAGGAACAAATCTTTGTACGGGAGCAGCTACAATTAAAAACACGAATTCCAAAAAAATTAGTGAAAGATTGACCTCGCTGGCGGGCGGCGGTAGCCGGAACGTTTCATACTAATTGACATAAACGTATAACGCCAAAGTTTGCTATTTGTACTAATGGTTGTATAGAAAATTGCTGTTTCGGTCGCGAAATACTGCGTTTAGGTAATGTTTAGCTCCATAGTTGTCATACAATTTTGTTTCTAGCGTAAGGATTCTATTGGTTGCTTTCAATAGTTTCAATGTACTCTTGGGCAAAATAAAAAACTGCATATTTTTTGTAAACTTCAAGGTCCATGTCTTTTTAAGATTTTAATTTGTACTTTATGACAATAAATTTGCTAAGTTTTAACACTATAAATTTTAACATGAGTCTATGCCCCTATTTTCATACTCTTTACTTACACCTTTTATAAATCTCTGTTTAGATTAGTGCAAAAAAAAATAAGTAAATAAATAAATAAAATCTTATGTTAGCGGGGTCAACTTCCTCTAAACCAAAAACATCCAGCCCCTAAATATCCTGGGACCGTCAAAGAGCTCAGTCGCCCCTAACCTTATTACTTATTTGGTATTTTCAGCAGGAACTGGACGAAGAAACGAAACAAATCTTTGTGTATGACGCAAACTTGTTAAAGTTGAAACCTGGAAGGCGGAAAATACAGCAACACGACAAAAATATACGTATCAAGACGAGAAAATGGAGAAAGAAACCATTCCGCAATTGTCACCTATCCAAGGAGAGAAAGAGACCTTTTGATATAGTAGTACATATAAAAAAAAATAAAGAATAAATAATAATAATTTTATTTTATTGTTATTGCTATGTGGTGTATCGAGACTTCTATGATTAGGAAGGTACGATAGTGCGAGCGAGAGAGGGATGTAGACAGAGTGAGTGATAGTTCTGAATCTCGCCGTTCTGAAACCCCTGGGAGTAGGGTAAAAACCGAAGCGCTCATTTACTTACTTAATTGACGCTAGATATCGCTATACCGGCCGCAATCTAGCTTCAACGTTTCCTGAAATCTATAATGAGATGTTTACGCTATCCGCTAGATGTATAAAATCCCATTCAGATATCACAAAGAATTACGAAGCTACATCCGTTTTAATATTTCCCATCTTAACGTTTGGCAGCCTGATTTATTTCCCACCTTCTTAATATTTCTGAAACTGTAAATAATCCAGGATTTTTATAAAAAAAATAACTTAACCTAAGCTAAAGGGCCCTAAAATTAAATATCAGTAAAACTAAAGCAATACAATTTAAAACTTATAAAAGTAAACAAATCGATTTAAATATAGGCTATGATAGTAATAAAATAGATATTGTAAACTCAACGGCATTTCTCGGTATATCACTGGATGAAAATTGTAATTGGAAAAGTCATGTAGACTTAGTGTGTAGTAAAGTAAACAAGTTTGTGTTCGCTTTACATAGATCAAGAAAAATTGCCTCTACGCAGACCGCTCTGATTGCTTACCACGGTTATGTTGGTTCGGTTCTACGCTACGGCCTCATTATGTGGGGACATTCCGTAGACGTCGAGAGAGCGTACTTAGCCCAAAAAAAATGTATACGAGCGATAAGCAATATAGGCAAAAGAGAGTCGTGTAGACCAATTTTCCAACAATTAAAAATACTTCCTTTACCGTGTATTTATATTGCTGAAATATGTTTATTTGTCAAAAAACATAGTAATTACTTTACTAGGATTTCGCATCATAACCCAAATGCAAGAAGTATGCACAGAAATAAAGTATATGCACCTAGAGCAAATTTAAAGTTTTATAAAAACAATGTTGTTGGGATGGCTGCTCGAGTCTATAATCACCTGCCCACGGCTTTATTAGAATTACCTATTAAGAAATTTAAACCACAACTGTTAAAATGGCTCTCTCAAAAAAATTATTATTCACTAAAAGATTTCTTTTTACCATTACATAAGTAGTCATAAGTTATCCGTAAGTTAGGTTTAGTGCTAAAATATTTGTATACCTACTACTATAAGGTATCAAACATTGTTGAGACCAACTGTATACTGTAAAAACATCTTCATATATGTACACAATGTTTGGCAAATAAATCATTATTCTATTCTATTCTATTCTAAAATAAATCCTAAAATATTTACAATTTCAGAGTTTAGGAAAATAAAAAAGTTTGTGAAATGAATCAGAATCAATTGGGATGCTTAGATTAGAATAGAATAGAATGTTTTTATTGTCCACTGTGTAGGTATACATATAGATGATCGGAACAGAAAATGGTATCAAGAGCTGCCCTTTGCGAACATACAAAATAATTCTTAAAAACTACTTATAAACTAAGCATATACTCAAACTAATTTACATTCTTTACCTGCATGCGTCGTCAAAAAAGTCTTTAAGATTGTAGTACACTTTCTCAATTAGCCATTTCTTTAACTTATACTTAAATATATTACCTTTCAGCATTTTCGATTCGTTAGGTGTTATTCGTTTACGTTGTTTTTTTCTCCATTTGACATTTGAATCCCTTTTCGAGAAAATATGACATTATTGATTATTTTATTTAGTGTCTATACCCCTGTTATATAAATTAAAATTATATTAAATAATAATTATCATTTATGTTTGTTTAGTGACAATACTTCCGAATATAATAATATACTTTACGTCACACCTGGCCATAATGCGAGTTTTACTGCACGCTGCGCGTACGGGAAAACTCGCATTGTGGCCAGGTGAAGACGTAAAATTTTGTACGCAACACGGGCGGTAATTCGTAAAGCCCCAGAGCGCATATTTATGGCCCTCACCTTCGGTTCGGGCCACAAACACCTGCGATCTGGGGCATTTACGAATTCACCGCCCTAGTTACGTAATGTACTATTATATGATGTTATGACTCAGATGATCATTCAATAATCAATCATTCAAAATTAAATAATTAAACACCGTTTTAATGCAAATCTTTTATTATCGCACAATCCATACGTAATCGTGAAATCCGCTCAATATGCATTTAATTTATTTCGTTTCGGTTTAAGTCGTAATAATTCCGTTACTCTATTTCGCCTTTTCCTCAATTTCTTCCGAACATTTCTGTTAATTCTCGTAGGCCTTATCCGATTTGGTTTTTTCTTTTGAATGTATTTGTTGAGCCTCTGCTTTAGGTTAGTTATCATTTTTTTCAATGATTTCGGTTGTTTCTTTACTTGTGGGTAGCGTTGTCTCAGTTTCTTTATGAGGTGGTTAATTATTGATTCTGTCACTGCTGCCTCGACGTGGCGGACGAACTGTAATGATAGTGACATTTTAAATTAAATAATGAAGGGGAAGTTAACTTTGTCTAGGTATGTTAGAAAAACATTTATATCCTATTTAAGTCGTATGTTTAGTACCTAGGCTATGTTAGGTTAGGAACTTTTTAATAAATGTACATACATAAATTCACGCCTTCAATACCAAAAAGGGTAGGCAGAGCACATAAAATTTATGTTCCAGTGCCACTATTAGCATAATAGCCGTGATAGGTTGCTAGCCCATTGGCCACAACGCACTTCAACCATCACGTAGTCTCCTTATTTCATTTCAGACTATTTCTTTCCACTTCAAATATCAATTTTATATATATTTGTTTCGTAGTAGTTACTAAACTATATAAAAGCATGTTTAAGGTTCAGGTATCAGGTTAAATTTTGATTAATAGATAAAACTATGTATCTCTTACTCTTGCTTGCTCTATGTTATTGTCACTATCACTATACAGTAGATTTTGCTCGGCGGTCGAAATTTCTTTGAAAGACGGCTCCTGAAATAACAATATGTAGTTTACGTACTGGTAAGCGCAGCGTGGTCTACCCACGCTGCACGAGGCGGACTGATGACCTGGTAAAGGTCACGGGAGTCCGCTGCGTGCGGGTGGCGCAGGACTGGTCATCTTGTCACTTTTTGGGGGAGGCCTATGTCTAGCAGCGGATGTTTTTCGGCTGATATGATGATTTTGGCTGACTGCTAGGCACGCATGCATGGATAAGAGAAGATGAGCAGTCAGTACTTTTTTTAACGCCAATGGAAACATTGAGACTGCATTTTTTTCTGCATTTTTTAGTAGTCTGAAATAAATGATTTTTATTTTATTTTATTTTTATTTTACATTAAATGAGAAAAAAAAACAATCAATGTTGAATGAATCAAAAGGGTTTCTTCCCATTTACAGTTCATCACAAACAGAAGGCGATTCAAATGACTTATTCGTGTTTACACAAAACCATGTCTTCCTATCAAATTAAACCAAAAAATTATGGAAGATTGACTATTAAATTCAATTAAGATTTAGATCTAGTTAATCATAACAGCCGAAAGACGTCCACTGCTGGACATAGGCCTCCCCCTAAGAGTTTACCAGGTCGTTATTCGAACTAGTTCGATCAATAAATAAAACTGTTCATTAAATTATATGGATTCAGTGTACTTACATTGTATTTAGTTATTTTTTCACACGAAGTGGCGATAAAACACACAATTAAAATGATAACCCGAAAGTGTTCCATCCAAAGTGATATGCCTAAGCATATCACTTTATAGTGTAGATGTATAAATAGCCCTAGAAACTTGACTGAATGCGCAAAGTTCACACCCACAATTGAGTACGTTTGAAACCTGTGCAAGTGTTTACATTTTTTCTAGGTTTTATTTGTGTGATACCGAATGCGTACCTAAACGTTGACATATTGGCTTATCTACAAAGATTTAACGACCTGTATAAGTATGATATACCTTTTTTTGTTTTTAGTACTGATTAGACATATTTTGTTCAGTTCACGTAAGTTTACTTTGACAACTATGATCTGAAATACAATGCTTTTAGGGAGTAACTAATAATACACTAAAATCATGATAAATCAGGTACTTTTGAACTTTTCATAAGAAAATTAATTAAGATACTTAGTATAGCTCTTAAACATGAAGAAAATAGAAATAGAAAAATCCTACTAATCCTACTAATATTATTACTATTTTATAAATTTTAACTTGGGTACAATTTATAAAAACTACTACATTACACATAACTATAATATTTGTTAAGATAGTAGAAAACCATATCTAGTAAAAAGATTTTTAAGCACCTTTTGAAGCTATTTCCTTCCATACTTTTTATTTCCACAGGGAGATTATTAAAAATGTATGTACAGTCAGCATCACAAGTAGCTGCGCAAACGAAGACGTCAAGTCTTTATTAAAAGGGAATAAGAACTTTTGACGTCTTCGGTTGCGCAGCTACTTGTGATGCTGACTGTACTCACTTTTGGGATAGCTTTAAGTATATTTTGTGTAAGGTTTAAATAATTATTTTGTGGAGTTGGTAGGTAGGGTAGTTTTTAAATACTGTGATAAGAGAGAGGAGTGGAGTCACTAAAGATAATGTGACGAAAATTGGGAAGGGCATGCTATAAGATGGCTTGGGCATCTAGAGAGGATGGATGAAAGAAGATTAACAAAGAGAGCGTATGAGGGGAAAAGTGGATGGTACAGTTGAAGTCGACCTTGTCAAACTTTTTCAGACCAAATCGGACAAATCCTAAAGAAAGGTCAAGTCAACTAAATAAATATAATTACTAAGAGTGTATGAGACAAAAAGACAGTTCAACTGAAAATGAAAAACTATTATGGCAAAAGAAGTTCAAAGTACCTAGTACCAAATATATTCAATAAAATTAGTTTACTAAGACAAAGTCCTAAATTAAGGAAATCTACGATAAAAACTAGACTAAATGAATGTCTTCTCGACTTGTCATGATTTTGAGTATGTGTATGTATATGTGTAAATATATGCGCGTGCATGTGTGATGGGTCGAGGAGACATTCTGGATTTATCATATATGCATGTGTGTAAATGTATGCATATAGGTATATGGGGCCCACGAAACTGAAATTGCCACGAAACTACTTTATTTTATAAGATGAGTTAAAAAGGTTAAGTTGCATGAAAACGTAGAACGTCTCGCCATCAAACGTAACAGTTTGACGAGAATTTAAATGTATAGTAGTATGTAAGTTTATCATTTGAATAATAAATTTTAAAACAGTACGCTAAACCGACATGAGTTTAAAACGACCAAGCATGATGTATGAATGAAGAATGTCATGAAAGTGAATGAAGCAAGAAGGGTTTATCGTATATCACACACACATAATCAGCCTATATACGTCCCACTGCTGGGCACAAGCCTCCTCTCATGTATGAGAGGGAATGGGCAGTACCTAGTCCCCACGCTGGCCCAGTGCGGAATATCGTATATAAATAGCCGTTATTGTTCGTATGTAGATAGGTATGTATTATTATAAACTGTAATTGTGTACAATAGGTATTGTATGTATGTATGTACATATAAATTTATTTTGGGTTTAATCGTTAATTTCACCTTATTACGTTTTCCGTCTAGTATCATTGAAAGTAAGTTTAAACTTTTAGAGCCATTTGCAGCGAGACGACGGCAGTTGAAGTTACCAACAAGTATTGCCATTTCAACAACTTCGGACTGATCATATTGAATAACTTTAAAAATGAAATACCGTCTTTGGGGGATATTGGTTTTAGCACTTTGATGAAATATGAGTTTTTACTTTGTAGTAGGCAAATTAATCAGACCCATTCGATTCTCTGTACCTTTTTATGTTAAACTCAATCAATCTATTTTTTTCTGCAAATCGGCTACATGGGCACTTTTACAAGTCAGACTTATCTATACTAATATTATCAAGAGGAAAAGCCGGTGATATTGTAGCTTTGTAAGTTTGTACGTTTTTATGAAGTGAAAACTTCTTTAGCGGCGCTGTGCACTTTTGTGATGGGGAAAAAATGATTATTTATTTATTTAATGCAGAAACCATGGTTACAAATGTGCGTGTGTTTAACTCGCAACAGGTCACGCGCGTGACCGTGAGATTTGACAGATTGAAAATTCGTAAGACGGACACGTGACCAGATCGAAAACCTGTTACAATGTCATTGAGTTCTCACTTCTGCCGGCACTCCCGGAGTGCAACCCGGCCTTATTTTTATATAAAACGACAGTGGCAAACAAGCGTACGGCCCGCCTGATGGTAAGCGGACGGTTTACCATTGAATTGCCGACGAACACTTAATCGAATTTTATTTCAAAGACGTTTCAAGTATTTTAATTTCATCGACAAGTCATTGCGTCGAGGACTCGATACTAGATAATTTGAACCGCGAGGTCTTAAAGGTCTTTTAATTGGTAGTTGACTTATTTCAATAAAATTCATGTCATGGCTTTTCATTTCCGGTTTTCTTAATTTTTACAATCTTTTTTGGCTGATTGCGTCATTTCACTCAATAAATTCAGGGATTTGATCTAATAATTGATGTTTTCTAGGCAAACGATAGAATGGATTCGCCATTTTAACATCCTGCGTGACTTGATCATATCCCTTAGAGATTTGTTCAAATCCCTGTTTTGGCCATTTCCCTGCGACATATAATATAAAAGCCCGCGGAGCCAGAAGCTCGCGAAGGAGCCCTGAGTTGAACGCGGGATGCACGAGTGCGCACGTGAAACGAAGGCCCGACGAAGCGAGTTTCTGGCGGAAGCGCGGGCGGAGGGCGGGAGTCTGAATCCCAGAAACGAAAGCGGGGCTAGGTCGAATTTAGGAAATGATTTTACTATTTTTGGGTTGGCCATGATTTATTAGGATAGTATTTTTTTAATAGGATAGTAGAATGTTATAATTTGGGTTAATATTTCACATTCAAATGGAGATAAAATGTTGGTGATCATTTACTATTTTTGAGTTAGCCATGATTTATTAGGATAGCATTTTCTTCAATAGGATAGTAAGATGTTATACACATCATCAGCCTATATACGTCCCACTGCTGGGCACAGGCCTCCTCTCATGTATGAGAGGGAACGGGCAGTAGTCCCCACGCTGGCCCAGTGTGGATTGGGGACTTCACATACACCTTTGAATTTCTTCGCAGATGTATGCAGGTTTCCTCACGATGTTTTTCCTTCACCGAAAAGCTAACGGTAAATATGAAATCATATTCCGCACATAAGTTCCGAAAAACTCATTGGTACGAGCCGGGGTTCGAACCCACGACCGCCGTTTGACAGCCGCATGCCTGAACCACTGGGCTACCGTAGCTTTTTATAGATGTTATAATGTAGGTTATTATTTCACATTAAAATGCAGATTAAATTTTGATTCGTTAAACATATGCCATTTTTTTATATCGAGGACATTTAAGGCAATCATGTATCGATTAAATCAGATAAACAATCATATAGTCAAGATTCATATGTCTTAAAATCAAACCTTATTGTTTCTTAATCTGGTCAGAACGGCGATTCAAAGCACGCGATAATTTCCAATTTACCCCCTTACCGCGCGGACCGTCACCTCCCGCCACCAGTGTACGGCACGCAGCCCGCGCCACTGTGAGCGGTTCGTGCAGCTTCCATATAAAACAAATGAGATTTATATTTGGAGCGTGCGCTCAGGCCGCACACGAAGAGTTGCATAGTACCTAACTTATTAGTTGCTTGCTTCCGCTCGCGACTTGGTCTGCGTAGACCCGCGATAAAAACTATCCTATATTTTAATTAATCCAAGCTATAAACTATCTTCGTGCAAAATTTCACCCAAATCGGTTGAGCCGTTTCAGCGTGATTGAGCATGAAACATCGTAACATCTAAACATCCAAATTTTCACTTTTCTAATTACTAGGACAATAAAATGTACTTAGTTTGTTAAATACAATAAATGTAATTTTCATAGTACAAAAAGCATATTATTTACAAAATTGTGATGGCTTAAATTAAAGTCTCGCAAATATGTAATGCAAATTCATACTTATTTATTTATAATGCATAAATAAATACATTACGTCTAAAAATTCATTTAAATTAATTCGAATCTATATAAAAAAAAACTAAAAGTTAAAATTATTTAATAATCTATACACATGTAAAATTCAATAAAATTGATAACAATGTCTATTAAATAAATAAATATAAGGGGACAATCTTACACAAATCGACCTAGTCCCATAGTAAGCTCAATAAGGCTTGTGTTATGGGTACTAGACGACGATATATATAATAGATATAAATACTTAAATACGTAGAAAACATCCATAACTCAGAAACAAATATTCATGCTCATCACACAAATATTTGCCCTTACCGGGATTCGAACCCAGGACCTTCAGCTTCGTAGGCAGCATCACTACCCACTAGGCTAACCGGTCGTCAAATCGGTCTATTATATGTCGAATTTCATAATGAGGTACAATATAGGCATAATGGGCGTTACTAAGCCATTTCTTCAGTTCACTATAGTATGTATTTATTTTTTGTTTCAGATAACAGGTATACATGTTATGGTGTAAAACTAACATCATCATCCTCATCATCCTCCTAGCGTTATTCCCGGTAATGCCCCTTAAGTAGCCCGGGGTCCGCTTTGACACCTAATCCCAAGATTTGGCAATTTTGGCATAGGCACTAGTTTTATGGTGGGTACACACTGAGCAAACGAACGACCAACGAACGCGAAGCATTTACGTGACAGCTATTTGTTAGAGTGAGATACATAGCCGTTCGTTGGCTTGGTGTGTACCCACCATTACGAAAGCGACTGCCATCTGACCTCCCAACCCAGAGGAAAAACTAGACCGTATTGGGATTAGACCGATATCCTCACGATGTTTTCGTTCACCGAAAATCTAACGGTAAATATTCCGTACATAAGTTCCGAAAAACTCATTGCTAGGAGCCGGGATTCGAACCCACGACCGCCGCTTGAAAGCCGCATGCCTGAACCACTAGGCTACCGTAGCTCTCGTATGTGTAAAACTATTATATAAAAATATTTTACGTCACACCTGGCCATAATGCGAGTATTACTGCACGCTGCGCGTACGGGAAAACTCGCATTGTGGCCAGGTGAAGACGTAAAAAACAGACACAAGTACGTGGTTTTAGATGACATTGTTAACTGCTCAATCTCAAATGTGGTGGAGTGTTCTGCTATACAGTTAACTGAACATGAAATTGTAGTCATTTGTATTTATAGGACACCAAAATACGATACGAGAGCCATTACACTATTTCTTAACAAACTGGAATCTATTTTATACAAAGTTTGTATTCAAAATCGTAAAAAGGTTATTATTTGCGGTGATTTTAATATCGACATAGCAAAAAACACCAAGCAGGCACTGGCATTCAAAAATGTACTGTATAGTTTTAATCTTAAGATAGGAATATCAGAACCAACACGTCTTAGTTCCAATACGTGCATTGACAATATAATTCATAACATTAGAGGAAGCGCCGCGGAAGTAATTGATTTAGCAGTTTCCGATCACACAGCTCAAGTAATTAAATTTCCAGTAAAGAAAACAAGTGTTTTGCCACATTGGTATATGATAAAAAGAGATTTTAGTGGAGATAATATGTCGAAATTCACGGAATGCCTCCAAAACATAACTTTTAGTGACGTTTACCAGACTAATGATCCGAATGAAGCATTCAACAATTTCTTTGAGGTGTTTAATCTTTTCTATAACCTATGTTTCCCGACGATCAAGGTAAAATTAACATCCATAAATAAACCAAAGTGGATAACGAATGGGATAAGAACGTGTTGTAAACGAAAACGGGAGCTACTCTGGAAATATAGATTGCAACCTAATGCTAGTAATAAAATTCAGCTTAAAACCTACACAACACGTCTCAAAAAAGTTATTACACTTACACAAAGAGCACAAAATGATTTCTATATTAAAAACTCATCAAATAAATCAAAAGCGACATGGAACATTATTAAGAATCCTAAAACGAAACATCCCAAGGAAAGCATCCAACAAATAAAAGCTAATGGTAAAATAATTACAAAACCCTTAGACATTGCTCAGACATTTAACAACTATTTTACTGACCTCCTAAATACAGACATTAATAAATCTAATCACAACCTTACTGTTAAGAATGACAATTGTCAGTATCATAATTTAATAAAAAACTCACCCAACTCGATCTTTATGAGACCGACGAATTTAAGTGATATTAGGCTGATGATAAGTTCACTAAAGAACACAAACAGTACGGGATATGACGGTATAGCAACAAAAGTTATCAAGCAAACTTGTCATATTATAATGGAGCCACTTTGCCATATTGTAAATCTCTGTATAGAGTACGGTATATTTCCAGAGAAGTTAAAAATAGCTATCGTTAAGCCCATTCATAAAAAAGGGGATAAAGATAATCCTAACAATTACCGCCCTGTTGCATTGCTTTCTAATTTTTCTAAAATTATTGAGAAGGTAATATACAACAACCTCAATCAGTATTTCGAAACAAAGAACCTATTTGCAAATGAACAAAAAGGCTTTAGGAAAAATAGATCCATAAACATGGCGATTTTTGATCTACTGAAAACAGTGATGGTAAAAGTAGATAGTAGGATACCTGTAAGTGCGCTTTATATGGACATGACGAAGGCCTTTGATTTCGTAGATCACAAAGTTTTATTAGACAAGTTGTTTAAATATGGAATACGTGGAAATGTACATTCCTTAATCCAGTCGTACTTAAGTGACCGTAAACAAATTACTCAAATCAGTAGATTATGCGTTAAATCAAAAACTGAAATGACATATTCATCGGAATTTAGAGACATCAAATATGGAGTTCCACAGGGTAGCATACTAGGCCCTCTGCTATTTATAATTTATGTGAACGATCTGCCTAAGGCTATTGACTTTCCTATGGTACTCTTTGCGGATGACAGTACAATTATTTTTTCAGCAGATAATGCAAATGTAGATTTAAATACTTATCAACATAACATAAATAGGACTTTAGAAATGGTAATAAAATGGCTCAATAACAATAACTTGAAAATTAATAACTATTATTATTAATTACTATTATTAATTATTATAATATTAATAAAATAATGAACTTCAAACAACGGACTAACAAAATATCCAACCTGACTGTAGCTTATAATGACCATGTAATAGAGGAAACAAATGTAACAAAATTTTTAGGTTTAAGTGTAGACAATAAGCTGACATGGGAAAACCAAATAGAAACAATTTGCAAAAAACTTAACCAATATTCTTATGCTATGTATAACTTAAGAAAAGTAGTAAGTCAATCAGCGGTTCTTGTAGCATATCATGCATACGTAACTTCGACTTTACGATATGGAATTATGTTTTGGGGTAACTGCACTGACCGTGAGATAGTTTTCCGAAGTCAGAAAAAATGTATTCGTGCCATATGTGGTATCCCGCCAACGGAATCATGTAAGCCACATTTTATTAGACTAAGTATATTGACTCTGCCATGCTTATATATCTACGAAATTGCTTGTTATGTTAAATATAATCAAAATCATTTCCCTAGTTTTAATAGTTCGCGTCAACGGGGTAAGATCTGCAATACATTCATGTAAAACAGCCATGCTCTCAAAAAGTGTTCTTGGAATGGCATCAAGAATTTTCAATAAGTTGCCAAGAAACATTTTATATGCTGAAGATCTGATGCTGTTCAAAAAGAAACTGTTTGCGCTTCTAGTGGAAAAGGCATATTATTCAATTGACGAATATAGAAAAGACGATTTGTTAAATTCGTACTAATTTTGTTATTTTATGTATTAGGAAAAGCACGATGCATGAAAATTGTGGTATCATATTAATTTAAGCTTATTTCGTTCTATATTTTGTTACACCTTCGGGTAAAACATAGTGATACCAAGCTGTCATTTTATAACATCTGTATAACCTATGTTTAGCAAATAAATACTTTGACTTTGACTTTGACTTTAAAATTTTGTACGCAACACGGGCGGTAATTCGTAAAGCCCCAGAGCGCATATTTATGGCCCTCACCTTCGGTTCGGGCCACAAACACCTGCGATCTGGGGCATTTACGAATTCACCGCCCTAGTTACGTAATGTACTATAAAATCACAATTAAAACTATAACACTAAATAAATAAAACTTAATGTGTCGCGCATCGTCCAGACGTAATTGCGTAACTTTTCTAACGAGAGTTAGTATCCCACCTTCCGTTAACTCAGTTACAGCAACTACCCTTTAGGTGTCAGCCGAAACGCTACAACTTCTTCTTTGGTAAAGACCATAAAGCCGCTTCCACACGGGCGTGGCATTCCTGTAAGCTTTAAGATAAATCGAGAAAACAAAAACGCAGGATTATTGACGAAGGGCAGCAAGTTGCGCTTCATTTCGTTCTCACTAATCTTAACAATGTTGGCTCATGCGGTTCTGTACTTAATTTTAAACTCCTGTTAGATTTCTCCTGGGAAATGAACTGAGGCAAACATAACATGAGAAGCCTAATTTTGCTAAGTTTACATAATTTGTAACGGACGCTAAAGAATAATAACCAAAACTATACCCTATTCGATATAGGATTAGAAAAATCGTGCGTCAATTGTCATGGGATTTTAAAGAACAACAAGAATAGGTATTGTTATGTATGAAACGCACTTAATGATAAAAAAACTAGTTGAAACTCTATTAGATTATAGTTTTTTCACAGGTCTAACTCTATATTTATTGACCTTTATTTCTGACGTTTCGACATGGGTTGCACCGGTCATGGTCGCAGACGACTGGTCGCAGACGACTGGTCGCAGACGACTGGTCGCAGACGACTGGTCGCAGACGACTGGTCGCAGACGAGTGGAACGACCACCCAGCAAGTTTTCAACGGAGACATGACCGGTGAAATGTTTCGAATATAACAGTAATCTTAAAAAAAGTTCACATATGAAGGGGTTGGAAAAACGATTAGCCGTACGCTTAAATACTGATGATCCTGGCTTGTCTCAGTATGGAAGCCGTATTGAATAGCTCTTTAAACGCTAATTATTTATAGCGTCAGTATTAAAGATCGTAGACCTCAACATTCTCATTTTCCCTAGCTTATATATACTTGGAGTAGCTTTGTAAAATCGAATCCCAATGAGTTTCAGTACTTTTCAAGTAGAAGATTACAAAACAAGTTGTGTGCAGCCGCATCTAAAACGGGGCTTATGGCAAAAAGTATTATAGGAATGGCCCCAAGAATTTTTAATATCTACCTAGTAATCTCAAGGATTAAGAAACTGTTCTAGAATTTAAGAGAGCCGTAGATTTCTAGTTAAAAAAGCTTACTAATCAGTCAACGAATATTTAAGTGATAACTGTAATTGAATTGATGTAAATATTTAGGTGAGCAAAGTTGTTTTGTAACTGTAATTGTAACAAATAATTTTAATAATTATTATTATTTATTGTGACATGTTAATTGAATTTCTAAATAATGTGCATTTTTATCTTTTTATAATATCCGAGTTTTTATATTTTTTGTATTTTTTATTTACTACTAATTTACTAATTTACTAGTTATTACTTAACTATAAGCAATTTAATTGCTGTGCCCTTACAGGGTCCATATTGAACTATAATCTCTAATTGAAGAACTGTACTAACGTGACTGCAATAAATGATTTGATTATTTGATTAAAGGGTGGCCAGACGGTAATTCTGCTTCTTCCATATCCCCATCTCGCTCTATCTTATAGCTGTGTACCGCTCATACCATCCACCAAGCAGAATCGTGTGGTGTGCCTATAGCCACTCACAGGTTATTTCAAATCTTTTGGTGGATTTCAAAATCATCCGGATATTCTGCAATATGCTGAAAATCCTGTGATACACGTCAATATGCATGTGATCCGGATTGTGATATTGGTGGATCATCAGTATTTAATCACCGTGTAATGGGTGATACAATACAAAACAATAGAAATACTTACTCTTTGTTGCACTCATCACACCGATAAGGCAGTTACAAAAGAATAAGCAAAGATACAGGAAGACAGTAGAGATAAGACAACAACCGTGATACCGGTTTGGACTTGTAAATTGTAACTGCCAGCTTTGTGAAACGATCCATTATAAGACAGACCTCATTCCAATCGGCCACGAATTGTTCCGTTAACGCAAATTCTTACAAAGCCTCCCAGATATAGGTGGAGAAGAAGCATAAGAATTGATTTATGAGAAGAGAATGTATCTAGATATAGCTGCGGTTGAAATTATGAATGACCTTACTCATAACTATACTATCAAGTGTGACTGATTAAGAACGAGAATTAAAAATTCTTAAGAATAATCTAATGAATAATGCTGCAGTCATAACGATCGATTCGGAGCACTCTAAAAATGAGGAGATATCCTAGTTCTCATTGTGGTCAGCACATGAAGTACTGATCTTCATATCTTATCCATAGAGGGCCCTTTAAGATAACCATGTGGGATCTTTTGTGGACGACAGTCGGCCACCAAGACGCAGCTCAATTGGACTCCCTTGAATCATCATGATGTTTAGAACTTTGCAAACGCTTTAACACGCGTAAGTAATAGTTAATTATTTGAGTAATGTCATAAACGAAAGGGTCTTTTTGTTTTTGGTTGTTTCCATTTGAAGCTTTATCTTTTGTATCACCACTTCGTCGTCCAATATCCTTCTCATCATTCAATAGTGTTGCTCGTGGCTTAACATATTCTTTGGTTGCGTGAAAATGTTTATAATAATCGAATTTTTTTGTGCCGTAAGCGTGGATATATAGGGGAATTTGATTTCTTGTCAGCAAACTACCTATTTGTGCTTCAATGGTTCTTGGATTATTTTCAATATTATGTGTAGAATATAATTTAGAACTGGTACTATCGGCCATATTACCTTTCTGTGTCTGTTTGGTTGATTTAACTACTACATTACTCTTGTCTGTGATTGTGTCATAAACATGGATATGTAGTGGAATTTTGTTTCTTGTCGGCGAATTACCTATGTGTGCTTCGATAGTTCTTGGTTTATTGTCAATATTATGTGTAGAATGTAATTTAGGACCAATATTATCGGCCATTTCACCTTTCTGTATTTGTTTGATTGATTTTACTACCACATTATTCTTGTCAGTGATATCCTCTCCAGTAATACGCAAGTTTTCCTGAGCAATTTCATCAATATAACTATCATACGCGATATCTTTAAACTCTTGATCTGGTGTTCCCGAGCCATGAAATAATTGATCGTCATAGTCATTTTCATGGTAAATATTACCCATAGAAAATACTTTAGAACCGATATTATCTGCCATAGTATCTTTCTGTATTGGTTTGGTTGATTTTACTGCCATAGTGCTCTTATCAGTGATATGCCCTCCAGCTGTACGCACGTTTTTCTGAGACAATTGATCAAAATAACTCTTATATGCAATATTGTCCAATTCTTGTTCTGGATTTTTGAAGTCATTAAATAATTGAACGTGATAGTAATTTTCATTCTTAGTATCATCTGTAGGAAATACTTTAGAACCGATATTATCTGCCACATCACCATTATGTATTTGTTTATTTGATATTGCTACCAAATTTCGCGTGTCAGTGAAATCCTCTCCTGTTGTATGAAAGTTTCTCTGAGACAATTGATCAATATAACTCTTGTATGCAATATTGTCCAATTTTTGTTCTGGATTTTTCAAGACATTAAATAATTGAGCATGATAGTCGTTTGGAATAGTCATATATGGTGCTCCTTTATGACTTAAATCGTGTAAGTCGTAGTTCAAGTCTCTATTAGTGCTTGTCTTTTGTGATTTCTTAAATGTTTCATCGTAATGAAATTGTATAGGTTTGCCATTGATTGACGTTACATAAATCTTAGGTTCCCCTTGATTACCGAAACCCTGTACTCCATATGGCAAGCTTTTAGTGCTGGGCCTTGAAGACTTTCGAAAGTTCTCATAAGGATATTGAACAGGATTACCGTTGATAGATGATACATAAACCTTAGCAGCGGCATTGTTTCTCTTGCCGGTGAATATTCGATTTGTCTCATCAGTCTGTGAACCTTTATTGTGATTCTGATGTTTGTCTAATACATCTTCATCCAATTTAGTTATATCTAATTTGGGTTTTATTTGTATATGCAAGTTTGTTGGAAAGGTCAGTTCTGACTCGCGTGCCTTTCGATTCATGTATGGATATGAATGATCTGGATCAAACTGAGATATTACGAAAGCATTTTGGGTGACTGGTCCACCGTTAGAAAATCGCGTATTTGGATCAAAACCGTGGTTTTTGAAGTATCTATCTCTGGCATTTTTTAGAAGGTTCCTGTTTATTTCTCTGAAAAAAAAATGATAAATGTACA
Source organism: Epinotia demarniana (assembly GCA_945867215.1). NCBI lineage: Eukaryota > Metazoa > Arthropoda > Insecta > Lepidoptera > Tortricidae > Epinotia > Epinotia demarniana. The sequence continues at coordinate 18,336,761 of OX244280.1, forward strand.
TTGTGAAACCTGGTTGAATGAATTTCGAATTTTGACTCAAGCAAGGACACTGTGTTTTTATATATAAATACCTTATATGCTGTCTGCTTTGTGCGATTGTGGTCAAATTCTGTTCCTGAAATTTGTTGTATCTGTTTATTAATTAAGTATAACTTAACCACCATTTACAGGTCCATTATGTACTCCTCAAATGTAATTTAGACCTAATCCTTAAGCCTCTTAAATAAGCGAATTTTGAGTAAAGGTTCAAATTACTTATGTTATCATTTGTCATCGTTACCATGGACCTTATGTTCAACGTAATTTGTTAGGTTACCTCTATTCATTTATACGGTTTCCTTCATAAACAAGGCTTCTCTGGCCCTGAAATATATAACTCAATAAATTACCTACATTATTTATCTTTCTAAAAACTATGCCAGAGTTTGAGTTTTAACACCATTTTCACTTATAAACCTTGTCCTTGGGTAAAACATCGCTTTTTGCGCATTAATCTTCGGAGTTGTGGGCTATTCTAAATTACTGACGATATACAAAAACATTCAGACATATTCGTATGTATAACTAGTAAAGGTTAATATTAAAACTAAAACAGATACGTTGATTTGTCGTCCAGGATGAATATGATCATTGAAAAATACCATTCCCTGAGGCCGTCCAATAGTATTTGTATCTTTTTCATACAATATTTTATGTCAGTTTCGCGTTTTTAATTATCATGGAAGGATTGAAAACAATTCACTTTGTATTACGCGGTAGCAAAATTATTTAATACCTCGGACCACGTTGCTAGAACCCCTCACTATGCTCAGGTTTCCACGTCAGAATCCGGTGTGATAGAACTTAACAACATAAAACTGGTAATACATTTATTTTCTATCAAATTGAGAACATTTCCCTTTTTGGAAGTATTTTTTTTATGTGATAGGAGGCAAACGAGCAGACGGATCACCTGATGGTAAGCGATTACCGCCGCCCACGGACACCTGCAACACCAGAGGTGTTGTGAGTGCGTTGCCGGCGGGGGTAGTATGTTTAAATTTAGTTTACTAGCAGTATTTGGCCTCATGTTAGTCATATTGAACAATTTTCATATTATTGTATCTAATAAGTAGTTGCTTAGAATAAAATTGTCTTCCTTACATTTTTAAATGTGGACTACCCAGGTTTATTCAGTAAAAGCCATTCAAACCTGTTGCAACCTGGAACAATAGCGTTTAAAAGTTACTGATAAAATTCTTATGAAATTTCTTAATACTTTATTGCCTACATCAAAACAAGATTTTGAAAACAGCTCAGTTGATTCATGTTAGTCCTTTTTAAAATCATACCAACAGAGTGAAACAAGATGGGATTCTTCTACCTACCTGCTCAAAAGATACCAAAACGATTCTTCTCAAAGGATATATTCCATTCAATTATTATTCTTAAAATGTTATGTATCTTATTTTATTTAATCGGATGCTTCACGCTCAAAGCTGTAGACGATTATATATGTATACCTACCCAGGACAGATTGTCCAGTTAGGTAGGTCCAACTTCGAAAAAAGAGATCAATCGTCGACGGCTGGGCAGCCTTCGGGAAGCTACGGCACATCATTTTATGATTAGACTACACTATTCCGCGTGTCTCAAGACGACAGGGTTTCACCAGTGTGTAGCCATATGGCACTGAAACGCTGTCGCTCACTATGAGCCTCATTTGAAGGCTCAAAGTCACCCGAAGGGCAATGGAAAGGTTTATGCTGGGAGTTTATCTGCGTGATCGCATCAGGAATGACGTTATCCACAGCAGAACCAAGGTAACTGGTATATCCATCCAAATCGCGAAACTGTAGTAACATTGCACGTAGAACCGATGGCCGTCTTCAAAGACATATGTCGATGAGTCAAGCAGAGATGAGAGGAGACAAGATAAGCAGGGAAGAGATAAGTTGAGATAAAGAAGCGTGATGAAAATATAATGACATAAGTTTCAGCTCACTGGTGCAGTTTCGAGTCCGCATCTTCGACGGCGATGATCGGCAGCACCACCACGGTTGGTCGTCTGCACACTCCTGCAAAACACACAACCTCTTGACTCCTCTCCCTCATAATAATTGTAGCAAAATCCCGTTGCATCACTAGAGAACCCATCGTCCACTCCCTACGTAGTCCAAGCTACTACCGTCTGACCTGCAACCCTGAGGGGAAACTAGTCTGTAACCAGTGGCCACAACCAAGCTCCAAGTTATGTACCATTTTACAAGTCTAAATTGCACGCCAGTGTTGCCAGTTGAGACAAGTTAAATTGTACCTTGTAGATTTGCAGAACGGCTCACTGTTGACTACAATTACTGCGGTAGGTACATGTAATCACCCGTGAGTTTACACTTTTTAAAGGACCATGGGTAAAATGGATTAAAAACCAAACTGCGGATATAACGTTGAATTCCGTTGCAGAACTGAGATATTCATAATTTCATCCATGAGAGGAGGGCTTATTATAGGAGGATTTATTATTATTATTATTCAAATCCAATAAGTCTATGAGAAAACGAGATTAATTTAGAGCATACCACTAATTCTGTATTAAATCATCCCGCTAGTCATCTAAGCGACTTAATTATTGTTATTCTGTTTAATATAAAAACATTAAAATACATAATCTGATAACATCTTGCTGCGAATAAAATTACATAACTCAGCTCTATTTGTTTTTGATCCAAGTTCCATGCAAAATTGGCCATAGTCCTTTGAACAGTTACTTAACCAGTGAAAGTGTACCAAAATGTGAGTAAAGCATGATAAATTCATAAACACTCAATTAAACAGATTGACAGACATGCTTTTTGGAAAACTTAAAGTTCGTCACCGTTTTCTTTCGACTCCTTCTGTATGGTCTGGTTAATATGAGTTGAGTTCTCTATTTCAGGTTTTCTCGGCTTAACTTCCTTTGTTGGCGGTTTTTCTGTCGTTTGACCAACGACACAAAGACAGTCCTCGTTCTTGAAGCCTTCAGGGCAGCCACAGGGTCGGGTTTCATTGTATACCGGCTTCCCATCTTCTGGTCGACTGGAGAAATTACAGACCACGAATACTTCCTGAAACACAATAAACACATGACACTTTAGTGATGTTGACATTCCTTGATCATCATTCATCATTCTCCTAGCGTTATTCCCGTGTAGTGCCCCTAAAGGAGCCCGGGGTCCGCTTTGACACCTAATCCCAAGATTTGGCATAGGCACTAGTTTTACGAAAGCGACTGCCACCTGACCTTCCAACCCAGAGGGAAAACTAGACCTTATTGGGATTAGACCGGTTTCCTCACGATGTTTTCCTTCACCGAAAAGCTAACGGTATATATTCCTTACATAAGTTCCGGAAAACTCATTGGTACGAGCCGGGATTCGAACCCACGACCGCCGCTTGACAGCCGCATGCCTGAACCACTAGGCTACCGTAGCTTTATATTTTTACCAAATGCAGTATAAATATAAATAAATAAATATAAGGGGACAATCTTACACAAATCGACCTGGTCCCATAGTAAGCTCAGTAAGGCTTGTGTTATGGGTACTAGACGACGATATATATAATAGATATAAATACTTAAGTACATAGAAAATATCCATGACTCAGAAACAAATATTCATGCTCATCACATAAATGTTTGCCCTTACCGGGATTCGAACCCAGGACCTCTTGCTTCGTAGGCAGGGTCACTACCAACTAGGCTAAAGCGGTCGTATAGGGAGATTCAAATTTGAAAATCAATTTAAAAAGAACGTTAAGTGTCGTTGCTTCATAATCGTGACACGTAAGAGACTGTTCACGTTCAGGTCACAATAAAGCACCCGACGTCATCACCATCATCATATCTAAGGGTGCCAAGCCAAGTGCAATCTATTTCCAACGGACTAGCTAGCACACCTGACGCCGCGCCGCGACGCGAGTCGAGAAGGATCTACCCTCCTCGTTCTAATTTGCACGGTGCGAGTGTGACAGGGGACGCTCAGTCACGTGACAAGCGGCTTGTCAGCAAGTTGTGCTAGACGTACAGGGGCCGTAGACAAGGTTACAATCGACAAGCGCTAACGCCAATAGAAAACGAATAAAATGTATGGAAATGACAGATGCCGACGAAACACTTTTCGTTGACATCTGTCATTCCCATACATTTTATTCGTTTTCTATTGGCGTTAGCGCTTGTCGATTGTAACCTTGTCTAGACCCCTGGTCATCAGCGCACCTTGAACGGTGAGCTGAAAATGAACCCACCCACCCACAAGTACACTCCGCGCTTAAACACGTCTTTCCGCTATCTCTAGAAAAGAGTCTAATAACCTAAGGGTTGAGTGAGGTAGCGGAGTGGTGTGTGAGGAAAAATCCACAATAGCATTGCTAGACTCGCTCACGCGTCTCTTCGTATACGTGGTGGACTTTTCCTCACGCACACATGACCTCTACCCTCTACCTCGCCCAACTTTACAGTTAAGAGAACTTACATAAGACAGATTGGTTTTGGTTGTATTTTGGAAGTTCTTGAGGTAGTTAAGCAAGGCGGACATGCCACAACCGATGTGTGTGCTGGCTCCATATACTGATATCAGATATGCGTTGTTATTTCCACTAAATAATGTAAACAAAAATATAATAACGATTACCAGTTAGGTTTAAATAAAACTTAAATCTAAAGTAAACCCAGTCCGTATTCCGTAGTCTTTAAGGTCATCATCATCCTTGTAGCGACATTCCCGGTTGTGCCCTAAAGGAGCCCGGGGTCTGCTTCGACACCTAATCCCAAGATTTGGCGTAGGCACTAGTTTTACGAAAGCGACTGCTATCTGACCTTCCAACCCAGAGGAAAACTAGGCCTTACTGGGATTAGACCTGTTTCCTCACGATGATTTCCTTCACCGATAAGCTAACGATAAATATTCCGTACATAAGTTCCGAAGTCATTGGTACGAAATTAATTTTGGTTTTTAAGCAGTAACGCTGCTAACGAAACTAACTCGAAGGAAAAAACGAGCCAGGATTCGAACCCACGACCGCCGCTTGCCAGCCGCATGCCTGAACCACTAGGCTACCGTAGCTTGAAGGTGTGTGTAATAAATAAATACATAAATTGTATATATTTGGTCGTATTTTAAATAGTCAGTCAATGCACTTGGACATTATTGCTATTGCGAGACAAAAAACACAACAATACAAAAAACCAATCAAATATGACGTATCAGAAGCATTGAAGAAATTAAACGAAAAAGTTATTAAACGTAGTACTCATGTCAACATGGAATATACACAAGAAAACGAAAATAAGAGAAACAACTTTAAGTACCTACTTAGCACTTGGCACTCATTAGAAGAAGAAAGTCTTTGACACTGATGCAAAGCGAGTATGGTGCTAGCGTAAAAGCGTATAGAGAGGACAGATAAGGTATCAAATGAGGAAGTGTTGAACAGAATTAAAGAAAACGGAACTATATTGTCAAAAAAAACCGACGAGGAATTAACTATATTTAAGACATCTGCTAAGACACGAACGAAAGGCCGGAAGTCAAAGAAAAAATAGTTGAAACAAATAAAATAGAAAGTTAGCAAAAAGTAGTGTCGTGTTACCGGAAAGTAAAGGAAATGGAATAGTTTATCGCATGGCTATATCAGAGCTTTTCGGATTTAAGAAAGTACCTGCCAACAGTCCTTTCAATCATGCCTGGTCTTACGTTTATTCTGGTAATGAAGATATTTTTCGTAAACCTCTCGATAGCATGCTTTCTTTTTTCCAGCGTCAGTCCTGAACCTGATATAAACCAACAAAATATAAACTGCCGGTTGGCAAGTTCAAACCCGGCCGTTGTAAAAGAGTGTAAATAGTGAATTCGCTAACAAACTGCAAGTTTGGCGAAGATTTCTGTATGTACAAACGCTGTGTAATTATTTGGGTTATAAATGGTATCCTGCTCTTCATCCTCCCAGCGTTATTCCCGGTAATTCCCCTTAAGGAGCCCGGGGTCCACGTTGACACCTAATCCCAAGATTTGGCATAGGCACTAGTTTTATGAAAGCGACTGCTATCTGACCTTCCAACACAGAGGGAAAACTAGACCTTATTGGAACTAGACCGGTTTCCTCACGATGTTTTCCTTCACCGAAAAGCTAACGGTAAATATTCCGTACATAAGTTCTGAAAAACTCATTGGTACGAGCCGGGATTCGAACCCACGACCGCCGCTTGACAGCCGCATGCCTGAACCACTAGGCTACCGTAGCACTAAATGGTATCCTGCTGTTTCGGCAAAATATTTTTCGCCAAATTTCACTTCCCACAAAACTTATGGCAGTAGTTTCATTTCCCAAACGAACAAATAGCACATTTTTGTCTCGCATTTTGTTCATTTGGTCAAAATATCATCTGGCATAAGTAGACAAAAGTTTATTAAGCAAACACTTTGTTTGGGCTAATATTGTTTTCCAAACAAAACATTTGTTCAAATTTTCATTTCGCACATTAGGGGGTACAGGGTGGAAAAAATGGCTTGTCATAAGCGAACTCTGTTCTTGGTCGGTTAGGTAAGGGTTCACTTACACAAGTGACCAGAAATAGACACCCCGCGCAGTGGGTGGCGTCCATTCACTGGAGACTCTCGATGAAAAGGGCGAAACCGACTCGGGGCTTGCTTGCATGCATGCTGCTTATTTATAATATATTGTTACCTAAGTATATATAGTACAAAAGAACATATAAACTTACCTGTAAATTATTTACTTTTGTTTTTTACAAACTACTCGCTTAGCAAAATATGTAATCTCACTCAAATAGATTTCGTATGCACTACACAATTGGGATCTAAATCGTATGCCATGCAATCATTTGGAAAACGAATGTTATGCCAAATAATACGTTTGACCAAATGAAACTTGACTATGTAAAACTTTGCCAAATAATAATTTGCCATAGGAGATAATGCCAAGTGATAAAATGCGAAACAATAATTTAAATAGCGATATTTTGCCAAATGATCATTAGGGAAACATTTTTTGGGAAGTGACACTTTGGGAAATGATTTTTGCCCATACAATAGAGAACCGTTATAAATACATTACAAAAAAAAGCTGACACCCCAGGTTGGGGATGCTCGTCATTTCAGATAAGTCAATAACTGACTTGAGGATTCGTTGTGTCCCTCACCTGTAACACAGCGCATGGCGAACTTGCTCACCAACGAACACAACACCACATACATTCAGAGCAAGTAGGTAATAATAGTAAACATGTTTACATACAATAATTTTTATAACGGTGCAATATGACAAGGCGTCAGTCGGATACAGGGTAGTCTGTCGTTTGTCAGAATTTCTTATAATATAATTTCACTTGCCAGAATATCACACGGCATTGTTTGATATTCCATAACATTTCATTTTCCATTGTATTTATTTAACATATATAATATTATTTTACAGCACATATGGTGCTACTGTTCCGGACTAGTGCGGAAAAGAGCACTTTCCGTGCGTATGTCAAAACTTTAAAGAGCCATATGTACAGTAAAACATTGTACGATACACGTGCGAATAGGTAATTCGCAACTCGTGTCGATTTAAAACACTCCCTTCGGTCGTGTTTTAATTTATCACCACTCGTTGCGAATTTCCTATTTTCGGCACTTGTATCGTAAATAACTATTCCAGAATTATACAAATGCTGTAAACTTTACCAGATATATTTTTAAATGCAATTACTTTACACATACTCGCGCCCGTATCCCATTGGAGTAGGCAGAGACTAAGGAACGCCAAATACTACGGTCCTTACATACTTCTTTCGCTTCGATCACATCCATACATCTCCTCATACAGGCTCGTCGGTTGCGGGTACTCCTGACCTGGCCTTTTAACAGTATTGCTGAAATTTGGTCATGATACCCTCGCCTAGGCCGCCCCCTACCGACCCTTCCATCCATCTCCTGGACGTAAATCCTCTTAGTCAGTCTACTTTCACACATCCTCTCAACATGCCCAAACCACCGAAGCGTACCTTTCTCAATCCTAGTCACTACATCCTCTTCTATTCCACATTTTTCTCTTATTACACAATTTTTTATTCGATCATTCAAACGAGCTCCACACATACTTCTTAACGCTTTCTTTTCAACTGCATTCAGTCTACTCACATGCTTTTTCTGAAATACCTAAGTCTCACTTTCATACATCGGTGTAGGAACAAGCACTCCTCTGTGAACCGCGAGTCGAGCCTTCTTTGTTATATTTTGGCTGCTCACAAACGCGTGCAATGCTCCATTCACCTGATTTCCCGCTTTCACTCTTCTTTCAATGTCACCATCACACTTTCAATTCCAATTACTTTACTTGATAGAATATTCAGTGTAACACTTTAAACTCGCACATACATACTAGCGTTGCCCGCAACTTCATCTGCGTAGAAGTTGTTATCGTCTTAGACGCTCAAGATCATGGCTGCTCGCGCGTCTAGTCTACGATCATGTCTAAGGGTCGATGGCTTGTAATTTATCTTGAAATATAATCATAATCTAAGGGAACCAGTGCTTTTATTGTAAAAACTATATCAACGGCAAATTTCACAAACATGGTAACAAGCTGGCGAGTTCTATGTATGTACTTACGTGGATCTACCAAAGGTTTACTGAGCCCATACGGGGTCCAATCCGGATATCCGAACCGCACCGTTCCCACCATCTGCCCCGCCCTAGGATATTTATCTGCAAAATTGATATTATTATTTATTGAGTCCGCCTTGTACGATAAGTTTTTCTATTGTGCAATATACACTCGCGGTCAATGAATACGGGTCACCCTAAATTAAATAACCGTAATAGGTTTTTTTTTATATTTAACATTAGTTTTATTTACATTATATACTATTATTTATAATACCTAAATGTATTAGCAATATCCGGGATTCTATCATAAAAATATAAATATCCAAAAATTAAGATTTTTGCTATATCTCTCTCCGTTAACGTTATTTTTTACATGGGTTTCTGCGAGTCCGATTAAAACCTGGTAACGTTGTTTATAGAAAGTACTTTTTTGTGGTTAAGATGTAAAATTAAATAAAAATGATCATATGCATTGATTCATATTAATTAAAAGGTCTTTTTAGGAAATGTGACGGTATTTTACCGACCCGTTTTCATTGTCCGCGAGGTAGTTTAAATAAACCAATACATAAATACATAAATAAATAAATATTTTATTAGTGATAAATAATATATTGGGACAATCTTCATAAATGTATTCGTGGCAAATAAGGCTTGTATTTTTGGTACTAGACGAAGATTTGTTTGGTACCTGCCAGATGTTTTTATAAATACATATACAAAGAATAATAATTCATCCTGGATTCAGAAATAAACTATTCATGCTCATCACACAAACTATTTTGCCTCGGCATGACTCGGCAAGGCACGCACTACCCACCAAACCACAAAAACCATTCAATAATAGCACATTATTGCCGAGGCTCGGGTAGAAAGAGGTAAGGCAATCCCCGGTTTTCGCCAAGATAGATATATAGTGCTTTTCTCAAACCTGTGAAGAAATAATACAAAGACATTACAATAAACATAATATTGTGACATACCTCAATAACGCGGTGATACTTGTACCTACTATGATTTATACGTATACGGCCCGTTCTAGCGTGAGTTATCCTTTAGCATTCTGTCTACGAATTCTTTCAAAGGTGGTATTCACTTCACACTATATTTTACACTCAATGCGGTGTTTCAAGTAATTTAGTGAGTATAACACATTTAGTTAATTTTATGTTTCATTCATCTCAAAAAATAAATTTACTTACTGTATACTGCCCCCCGCAGTAAAAAACGTCAAATAAATGTAACAATGGTATTATTTTTAGGTTAGGTTAGGGTAAGCTTGTGTCCCTTAAAGCGGAATTAGGCACCCCGCGAAGCGGGGACACTTCGACACGCTCGCGGTTAGGTTAGGTTGAGTTTAGGTTAAAATAATTTAATTAGGTTAAAATTATATCTTACAAAACATTGTAATAATAATAATAAGCCCGCGGGGTGAGCTTGTGGCAAGCTGACGGTGAGTGGCGACACCGCAGACCCCTTCCTAACCTCCAGAGGGCCCGAGTGATCTGGCCCTCACCTCTGTGCTTGCCTTAACCAGAGTGGAGTCGCAAGAGCGGAACTAGTCTCCTCTCATAACCCATTGTCCAGACCACCCCCCATTCAACCCAATAACCCATGACCTTAGATTCCATCGCAGCACAGTGTCGCACTGCAATAGTCTTTGCACCTGGCGGGGACCATCACCGGGTGTATCATGTTGTGCGCTCGGAGATGGTCTCCGCCATGAATATCCCTCGCTTTTTATTATGTTTGTTTTAAAGGGCCTCTGCGCTGTTGGCTTCGGCCCCACGCATGCCTTCCAAAAGTCCGGGACCCCATGGTTCAGAGATATGGAAAAAACATACAAATAATAATGATAATAAAAACATTGATTTTCAGATCTGACTATCATACATACTCGTATACACATATTACACACATATTTACACAGATACAATACATGTTTTATTAATATTATTACACACCCCTCTGCGGAAGGTCTGCGCCGACTGTTAAAGCCAGCATTATGCTGAGCTGGGTATATTTCGTGACACGGCCTAGGCCATTTTTTTGATGGAATCAGGCGTTACATATCGGAAGTTCATCATAAGATTCATAACTTACGAGAACAATACTCATATTTCTTGCTTATTCCGTACTGTACCAATAACCACGTCCTTGGATTCGAACGTAGGCTGACAGAGTTGAAGCCACAGCTAAATTTTCAAAAACTATTTGAAACATAGGTCTTAAAATTTCCGTTAGGTTTCTTACACGAGGGTGGAAACTGTGCTGAATGGTTATGGTAACACGCCTTTCAGTTAAGTAAGCTGCTTTTCATTGACATGCACATAGATTATCGACAGTGCCTTTTTCTGATGATCATTACGAGTATAAATTGAAAAGAAGCAATATATATCATTTGGCAATTTGAAACGGTTACAGCAAGTCTCATGTGGATGGTATTATTATACAGAAACATAGTAAAATGGCGATCAATCTATTGTACGCGACACGATCCTTGGAACCGCCTAAAAGTTAATCGCTGCCACGAATAAAATAAATGTTTCTGTTTTTTAATTAAAATTATGATTACCCGTAGACCGACATAGGTCTCGGCCTCTGTCGTCGCACTGGTTAGCCCAAATCTGGGCTAAGTTCGCCAAGTCGACGTCCCAGGACTGGAAAATAATCGTCGGGTTACTTTGATGATAACAATACCACACAAATATTGTAAGGATTTTTTTGCTTAGAGTGCAGTTACATAAATGGTAAAAATAAAATAAAAGATGTCTAGTACATCAGCCTTTATGACGCCGGTGTGCAAAATATTATAGAGAAGCGTTACGGTAAAGTCAAAATAAATTTACAAAAAAACATTTATAAACTTTTGTCATGTAAAGTCTAAATTAATTTTCACAACTAAGGATCTGTCACACTGGATGCATTTCTATTTCCTCTACTTTCACCCGAGCAGAGCTTGGTCGCCCAGTGACTAATAATAATAACGAACTCACAAACTCAAATACCCGCATCAGTCTACCAAATAGCTAGTTCTGACGACAACCAATCCCTAAACTAAATGTGATACGCTGTGAACATGGGATGCACTTGGCTTCGGTCCGTGATTTCATTACACCAGTATTAAAATACTGAGAATAGAAAAGAAATAATAATAATAATAACCCCGCGGGGGCAGCTTATGGCGAGCTGATGGTGAGTGGCGACACCGCGGACCCCTAACCTCCAGAGGGCCCTAGTGATCTGGCCCTCGCCTCTGTGCTTGCCTTAACCGGCCGGCCAGAGTGCAGTCGCGAGAGCGGAACCTCCAGGTTGGAAGTGTAAAATCTCATAACGCCGGCAGCCCTTGAACGGATTACCGGGATCTGGCGCACCGCAGTCTCACCTCTCGACAACCTCACTGCCGCTCAGACGTGTTGCTCCATTGTCACACTGTGCGTGCGACTGTTTGTGGGGCCCACTTAACGAGTTGGCGAGTCACCGCCTGCCTTTTCACAATTTTGAGACTTATTGTCACGGCAGGTGTCCGCTAGTCTCCTTCCATAACCCATTTTCCAGACCACCCACCATTAAACCCAATAACCCATGACCTTAGTTTCCATCGCAGCATAGTGTTGCACTGCAATAGTCTTGCACCTGGCGGGGACCATCATCGGGTGTATCATGTTGTGCGCTCGGAGATGGTATCCGCCATGTGTACCTATCCCTTTCCGCTTTAGATTATTTTTGTTTTAAAGGGCCTCTGCGCTGTTGGCTTCAGCCCCGCGCATGCCTTCCAAAACCCCGAGACCCCATGGTCCCGAGATATGGAAAGAACATACAATAATAATAATAAGCGAAGTCTACGCAAAACACGTAGTTTTATATAACTCACCAGCTTCATCATATCTCCCGCCTGCGGCAACTGTACGTTATCCTTTCCCAGTATTTTCTTACCCGAAGCCAAATCTCTTCTGAACCTAAAAGGTATTTAAACAATGAAAAATCGCCATCACATGATAGACTCCTCCGTTTCTCCGTTCACGATAGTTTATTTTTTAATGGCATGTATTTAACGCGGCGACAAATTAATCTGATTTAGGGATTTATAAAAAATTAAAGGAGGTAGCAAAAATAATAAGTCGGCGACTAATTGCGGAGACTAGTATAAAGTAAAAAGTAGCAGCTAAGTAATCAATTTTCGGCTTTGTTTCAATATAAACTAGCATCGAGTTATTGTTTTGGCGACTGAATTAACTGAATTGAGCGGAAACATGACAGCGGATAAAAAGTTGAAAATGGCCTACTCAAATTGTTCAATGGATTGCATATAAAAAAAATCAATGTCATAAAAAAACAAGCTCTGCTCTTTTCTGCTCTTTTATAAAAAAAATAACCTCGAATACGAAAGCGGCAGCAAAGCTGCCGCTTCCGTCTTCTAACCTATCCGTGATCCGAGTCGGTTAGTCGCCAAGTCATCATTTATAGTACCTCGCCTATGATTTCAGTAATCTTGTTTATTATTTCTGTTACCTTAAAGTAGCTGCCATTATTTGAATTTTAAAATATCCTTAAAAGCTCATTTAATATAAATGATTGCCAAAATATTTAATCGCTGACAAGTTATTATTTTAGTTGCAAATAGTTTGCTGCTCTTTAATTTTTCTGTCGCCGCGAAAATAATAAGCCTTTTTTAATTTCCCAATTGAGGACACAATGTGAGGTATATAAGAAAATGAGGTACATGTCAATAAAATCACACACTTACTCAAATGACCCTCCCCGTGTTATTCCGGTTCCAGGTGCCGAATCACACTCACCGTTTTGCCGCATGAATTGCGATCGACAACCTTTGCAACACGAATGACCCGGAACGTAAGTCATGCGCTCTCTGTCGCAAACGACGCCCCACTTCCGCCGAGAATGTTCTGGCAAGAGCATGCAGCAACCCATCGTCTCCACCCAAGAGGGACAAAAGTCAAAGTCAAAGACAAATGAATAATTCGCCATTGCAGAGTAATTGTTCCGCTTTCTAAGCGCAGCCGCCTTGGCAGCAGCTCCTGCTGCCCCGATGGTGCGACCAAGGTGCGATACAGCGAAAGTGCTCACAGAAGTGGCATCCCACAGCAAGCATCTACCCTTCTGCCTTGCCACCAGAGTCAAGCCATCCGGCCTTAAACAATGTATTTTATACCACGGTGTACTGAATACTGAAGCTGAGTGATGATAGTGGATCAGTTATAGGTGCACTTACCCGTTAAAGATGTCTAAAAAGAAATCCCTTTCTGTACCTTGTAGCGGGAGAGCTTTACCCTCAGCGCATCTGGGGCCCATCGTATTCTGCAAGAAAACGATGAAAAAATATGTTGATAGTTAACAATAAATTCGATTCAGTTTTCTGGTCTATAGACCGAATAATATTTTGCAATGTTTGAAGGACAACAGACATTTACATACATATGAACAAGTGTGTAAATACGGACAAGTTACGTTAAAGTTTTTAAAACCCACCGAAGACCCCGATGTTTTCTTGCGTGTCCAACTAATTTAAAACATGTTTGTCCGACCTTAGTCGCCGACCTGCCAATTTTCCCGAGGTTAAATAGATCTTTCGTAAATCTTTTCCTGCGAATCTTTTCTGTACGCAGAACGCGTGTCGAATGCCGATAGTCAGTAGGGATCGCACCCCATTAAGGATTGTTGTACAATCGTGTACAGGATCTCCCACAGCTATCGAACGTGAAGGGAAAGTACCTTTAATATTCTGACTACGATATACATATTAAAGAAGAGGTAGAAAGTACTGAAAATAATTATGAAAAATGTATTCGCAACGTTAAGTATTGGAGTTGGCGAGCAACGCAAGAAAAATAATGTTCGCATAGTACCGAGATTGTCAGCTGCGCAGGCAGGTTCACAACCAATTAGGCTTAACTGCCTGCCATCATCATAAGCATCATCATATCAGCCGAAAGACATCCACTGCTGGACTTGTGCCTCCCCAAAGAGTGCCACTAATACCGGTCCTGCGCCACCCGCATCCAGCGACGAAAAAATTAAACGGGCGGTACAGCGCCATCTACTAGGCAATTTGAAAACTGAATGTCGGAACCAGTCCTACCTTCTTTTAAAATGACGACTCACAAAGCAACCTCACCAAATAGTAAGTAGTAGTGGTTTTTTAAGATTGAATAAGGAAAACTATATGCTTACGTCACGGCTATACATTTTAGACATTCGTGCATGTAAGAAAAGAGATTTACGTACCGGATCCGGACCGAACATGCATACAGTATGTGACCCAGGAGTGCATTCCCCGACTTGGGAGCAATACTTGTTCTTCAGCACATCTTGGTTATACTTGTCGAATACCACAGCACATCGGGTGAATACCAGCCAGTGTAATGTGCAGTGGAGAACCTGAATCAATAATATGCTTAGAATAAATAAATAAATAAAAATAACAAAATATTGGAGGCCAATCTTGCACTAAACAAACTTATTGGTAATAGACAACGATATATTGAATAGACATACTAAAATACATAGAACACACCAAAAACTTAAAACCACATATTTACGCTCATCACACAAATATTTATCCTTACTGGGATTCGAACCCAGGACCTTGCTTTGTAGGCAGCGTAACTATATCTACTGGGCTAACCGGTCGTCAAAAACGATCGTTTTTACACCGGATCTCCAATATCTATTATGTTATTTGCAATAAAACGAGTGGCAATATAAGTGATTTTCTATCTAACCGTAACATGTTCGAAGATGTGAATAGACTTTGTATAGAGCCCTTATATTCAGAGCCATGTGGGTATAAAACATCGACGAAATGTGATATCGCAGTGATAAGTTGATAGCCCATTATAATCGTGTATACCATGTATTATGTACTTACGACGATTACAAACACTGATATTTAATTATGTTTAAGTAAATAAAATAGATATCTACATTTACACTTATATTATAAATAGGAAAGATTTGATTGTTTGTTTGTATTGAATAGACTCCGAAACTACTGAACCGATGAACATAGGCTACTTTTTACCGCAAGAAAAAACTTCATTCCTACGGGAAAGCGAAAAACTAACCGTGCGAAGCGGGGCCAGGCAGCTTGTTTAAAATAAAATGAACGGGACGAAACAACTCATCTACAGGAAGGCGGCGGAGAAGAAAGAGAGTTGCCAGCATCATCATCATCATCATCATTATCATCATCATCATTATCATCATCATCAGCCGGAAAACGTCCACCGTTGCGGTATATTGATGCGTTCTAATGTGAAGGGGCGCGCGCTTTTTGGCTAGCTTTGTCGACGTTTTGAGTTGACATTCCTCCGTCAAAACTATAGATGTATTTGTGATTAAATTCCTGATTCCTCCGTCAAAACTATAGATGTATTTATGATTAAATTCCTGATTCCTCCGTCAACACTATAGATGTATTTATGATTATGACACAAACACTTACCAGTTCTTCAATCCTTTATGTAAAGTAAGACAGTGTTTTTGAAAATTATGAATACTTATATGTTTTTATGATTTATTCAAACATGATGCAAAAATGCTCAGCTTTCGATATCAGTAGGTATGTTTTGTATAAATAGTACAACCCACACAAAACTAGTTTTTTGGTCTGAAATTGCCAAAGTTTGGTGCCATATCTCCCGAAAACGTTGAGTGAGAAGTAAATATAGGATACCACGCGGACGGAGTCGGAGGCAAAAGTTAATACTTAATAAAATAGATCTTACCAATAGCATGTGCAGGTAATTTCCAAATAATGGACAAACATAATTTGGCATTGTCACACTGCGGAACTTGTCTTATACTTATCTCATTCCGTATTTTGACAGTAATTTGTTTCAAAAGATGGGTATTTCCATTTTATTTTCACTGTTGCTCATTATCCGATATATTAAAATATTCAAAATTCTAGAACAAAGTAAGAAACGACTTCCACACTCGCGTTTCTATCGACACTTGTTAAAACTAGTGTAGCGACTAAAGAAAACGTCCTAGTAGATACTCGGCGTTGCACTAGTAACTATAATATAAGTCGTGGGCATTTTGTATCAAAGTGACATGTCACGATGAACTTACTGCGTCATACCTCACTTACCTCGGCACACTTATATCTAATGATGGTGGCTGTGACAAGGAGATCATTCGGAGGATTCATATAGCAACAGGGGCGATGAGCCGGCTATATGAGATATGGAGGGGCGCGCTATACAGAGACAAACAAAGATCCGGCTTGTACTCTCCCAGCTGTTCTCTATCTTGCTATACGGCTCAGAGTCCTGGACTATTCGAGCCAAAATGAAAAGCCACATCGATGCTTTTGAGATGTGCTGTTGGCGTCGACTTCTATTGATAACTTGGACTGCAATGCGAACAAACTAATCCATTCTCGAAGAGCTGCACATACATCGTTGTCTCACAATATGTCAAGACAGTATTCTCACATACTTTGGACACCTCTCACCACGTTCTTCAGATAGCCTGGAGAGGATTATTATGACACGCAAGGTTGAGGGCCACAGAGGCCTTGAGGCAGACCACCCGCTAGATGGAGCACACAAATCTCTGCACCCTTGCCACTACACCTGCACGAGGCCATACATAAAGCGGGTCCCACGGAGTACCACAAGAATTTGACCAGACAATAAAAATAGGTCATGATTTCACGATCAGCATTGAGGGACTGATGATGATGACATGGCTTCAATTCGTTTGGGCCAAAATTATTTCGTATGTCCAGCTGTCCGGCTGTTCTCCTTGACAGGTCGCGTTTCTCAACCGATTCTCGTAAAATTTGTGAGCAGGTTGAATAATTATATTGTTTTTTTTTTGTCAATTCAGTCTCAAAACAAAAAAATATTTGAAAAAAAAATGCTGGCGAGTTTTACAGCTCACAGAACAACTAGTCTATCAATTGACAATCGATATCGATATTATAGGTATTGGACCATCACTAATCTCATCTATAGATTACACAGGTGAGCTAGAACAATGGTGTTTGCAGTTCCAAAAAGAGCAGGCAGACAAAGTTAAAAAAAACAAATGCGAATCAATACTTCTTTTCTTAATTCATTCCTATCTGACGTGAGGCTTTCTAATGCGCTCTGCCTGACACAAAGGAGCCGTCACGTCAGAGAGCGTCAGATGAGTGTGAATCAATATAACAAAGTACTTTGTGGTGTGAATCCAACCGAAAATGTTATCCATCAGCGTCATGTAGTCCGACCGCTCCACTCAGCCCCAATATTCTGTAACTGGTTTTAAGCTCACCCCAACGCTCACCCACTAATATATCTTAACGCTGCGGTGCGTAGTAGTAAGTAACTAAGCGAATAAATGAATTTTATTCTACAAGTATAATAAGATCGTAATGGCACTTTTAGAAGTTCTACATGCGTTTCTGACAAAGAAAAAGTTTGTCTGGAGATAATTGTGAGCTTATTTCATGGGTAAAATTAATGCCTTAATTTTTTTTATTGCCTTTGTCTCGACTGGCTGCATATGAGGCCCTTTTCTTACTCGTATCTGTCAAATGACTTCGGGGTCGGGAGACCAATAATTAGAATCACGGACCATAATTTATGAAATCTTTACTTGTATTGTATTTTCTGCAACGTGTAGCATTTAAGAAAGCGATTGCTATTGTTTTATGTCAGGCGAAAGTTGCAATTGCAATGTCTAGCTAGACAATTCATTACTTTGGTATTTTTCAGACAATAATTGGGTATTTACTAGTGGTGAAGCTACGGTAGCCTAGTGGTTCAGGCGTGCCGTTGTCAAGCGGCGGCCGTGGGTTCGAATCCTGACTCGTACCAATTAGTTTTCGGAACTTAATTTACCATTTACCGTTAGCTTTACGGTGAGGGAAAACATCGCAAGGAAACCGATCTAAAATCCCAACAAGGTCTATTTTTTTTCCTCTGAATTGAAAGATCATATAGCAGTCGCTTTCGTAAAACTAGTGCCTATGCCAAATCTTGGGATTAGGTGTCAAAGCGGACTCCGGGCTCTTTTAGGGCACCACCGAGAATAACAGTAGGAGGATGATGAATATGGTATTTACTAATCCATGAATATAATTTTTACTTATATAATACAGAGGAGAATTCTGTGAGATTATAAGTTTGTATGTATAGGGTAATCTGACTCTGACTAATCCATTATTTATCAGCTTTTCCGCTAAAAATTATTTCATGTGTGTATAGAATGGAATTTCTGGATGGTTATAGGCAATGATGTAATATAAAAATATTACACCATTGGTCATGCTATATAATTGATCCCGCGGGTTTGTCTGCAATGCAATACGCGTAGAAAGTTTTGCAGGCAGTAGGTAGTCCTATACTACTTAATATTATAAATGCGATCCAAACTGGATGTTTGTTACTCAATGTGAAAGAAAATGTTGAAAAAATTCTCACGTATCTATACCTAATACCTACCTTCCTACGTTAACAGAAAACGAACTGGCCGTGGAACCCTAGCAATCATGTCACGGACCCTTAATCCTAACTCCATGGACCACACTTTAAGAAACCCTGGTTTAACCAATTTGGATAAAATTCTGCTCGAAGATAGATAGAATATAGCCTGGATTAATGTATAGGATCATATCAGGGACTGAACGCCGCAAGCCTGGATTAATGTATAGGATCATATCAGGGATTGAACGCCGCACAAATGAGTCAGTTCTCGATAAGCTTGGCATCAAAACGAGGCTCTCCACCATCTGTACCCAACGTGTCCTCAGCATCGGGTCAGATCCGGCCCGCAAAGCCTGGGAAGCTCATTATCACTGGCCGCATGGCAGGGTAGAGGAGCAGAGGACTGATGCCTATGCGTTGGGCAGACACGGTAACATCTGTGGCCGGAGCCACACTCCAGGCCAGCGGGCATCAAGCCGAGCAGCTTGGAGAGTGATGGTGAAGAGCGCCCACAGCCGTCACGTCCCTCAGCCATAAGGATACGACAAGAAAGAAGAAGAAGAACAAATAGGATAATTTTGTATCCCGGGTCCACGCAGAAGAAGCTATTATTATAATAAAACTAGCGACCCGCCCCGGCTTCGCACGGGTACTATATTCTACATATAAACCTTTCTCTTGAATCATTCTATCTATTAAAAAACTGCATCAAAATCTGTTGCGTAGTTTTAAAGATCTAAGCATACATAGGGATAGACAGTGGGAAGCGACTTGGTTTTATGGACTTTGTAGATGCAGATAGGCTATATTTATATGATCCCGCGAGTTAGTTTGGGCTCTCTGCACAGTGTGGAGTCGCGCGGCAGCTATGTTCTCATAAACGTCTACCAACTCAACTTTATGGTAATAAGATTCGTTGTAACTTTTAAATTAATTTTTAATAGAAACCTTGTCACACAATGCAACACAATCGAATTCATTAAGTTGTACCTAATACGTAGACGAGTTTCGCCTGGTTTTAGGGTTCCGTAACTAGGTTCTTCAAGAGGGAAAAACGGAACCCTTATACTCGTAGGATCACTTTGTTTTCCGTCTTTCTGTCTATTGAGTTGAAATTATAACGATTTACTCAGGTCTACAGTACCATGAAGCTGTGAAAAAATCAAACTTCCAAGTTAACGTAAAAAAAAGATACGGCCGTCTATGCCGCAACAAACGTATTATAAGGGATCACAATGTACAGGCTGCTTTCCGTTGCCCTACAACTATGAAATTTGGCAAGTAATATCGTCTATACTATACTATTAAGTACCTACAGGGAAAAATCTGAAAACTGTACATTTGTAATTAAGTACGGTACCCTCAGTGGGCGAGTCCGCCTCCGTCCGTTTTTTAGGGTTTCGTAGTCAACAAGGAACCCTTATACTTTCGCCATGTCCGTCCGTCTGTCTGTCTGTCTTCAGCTTAGCTCAGTAACCCTTACAACTAGAAAACTGCAATTCGGCGAGGGTATACCAATTACGCCGACAAAACAGTAGAATAAAATCCTGATTTTTTTGGTGATGTATTTTTTATAGCCTGGATAGCTTGTTCAAAAATATTATGGGTTTTCTAAAACTATTTTTCAACTCGGTTATGCGTTTGCGAGATAATGGGATCCCCCGCCCGCTATTACTGGGAATGTGAAAAAAATCGTGGCAGTAGTACATATTATAATGAATTTAAAAGGAAAACTATCACAGTTAAGTAGACATAACTAGTTAACGAGTAGTAGACATAACTAGTTAACTGGTAAGAAATGCACTTAATTTCGGGTGCATATATGTACATTGTCATTGGAATTTGAACCTTTTACCGTGGACGGTAGAGTTGCTTTTTCACGGCACGTTATCTTCAATAGAAAAAAACCTTGTCCTTCAGGTGGTCGCTAACCGAAGGTGGTCGCGTAACCGGCGAAATGACCCTTTACATTGGTGTGTTATAAAAATAATCATATTTACGATTATTTACGAGGATAAGCTATAATAAAAACCCCAAAAGCCCATTTTAAGTCCGCATTCTGTGACAGACGGGCAACTACGGAACCCTACCCTGCGCGTGACCCGACACGCACTTGGCCCCTTTTTATTTTCTTGTGGATTCTTTTTTTTGTCATAACCAGGTAAAAGGTAGGTTAGACGAGTTCGTAATTATTTCCCGTTGGTGATATTATTTAGCCCGTTCATATGACTGTAATTAAAAAGAAGAGGTATGGGTCTAGTCAGAGTCTTTATTTTTATTCTCTTTTTGACGAGTACAACCACCCGCCAACCAACCCGAAGAGGGTTACCAGTAATTATAAGACTTCAATTCTTTGTTTGTGTATAAACTAATCTTCCGTACGTAGCCTTTAAATCTACGAAAGATATACACTTGGGAGCCAACGAATAAAAAAACTATAAAACAGATCTCACGCACTAAGTCAGGTGATTCAAATTCTTCCGCTAGGGGTCAAAGGACTTCGTAAACCATAACAGTTCAACATTTCGTTTTCTTATTATGATCCTTCGAAGCCTTCGGTCATTGACTGTCAGATTCACACCTAAGCGATAATGATAAGCCTTACTCTGTCCCGCATAACAGTACTCGGTTATGCGCCGTGACCGTAGAAAGAGACGGGGGATCCAACGGTACTTTTTATTTTCTTGCGAGTTCACTGTCAGGATTTTCAACTGGTCAGAAAGCGAGCGTGTTACATGTAGGAATGAGACGAATATAGGCTGCGATTTTAGACTAAACAGGAAGGCCGTGTGGATGAGACGTTGCTTGTGCGCATTCGAAATTCGAATATTTGAAACGTTCCGTTTTATACTTTTGCGGTTTATAACCGGCGAGTGTCATAAAATGTTGAGTGTGCTATTTTATTGTCGTGCAACACTGTAATTTATTTCTTGACGAGTTAGCAGTGAATACGTGTTTCTGTACGTACCGACGTTCGTTGAGTCAGGGACATTTTTATCGTTAATTTGTGATAATAATTAAACAAGATAATACGTTCCTATTATAGATAGTTTAGATATTGTTGTGGTGTTAGCTGCACGAGTGATTTCTAATTGGGAAAACTCATTTTTTACATTAAAATTGATTTTGGAGGTAAGTTTAATTTTTTACAATGATCTTTATTTTACAACGGTACCTATAAGTGAAACGCGATCGGTTAAAACTTAAGTTCTTAGATTTTTAATAATAATTTACACATCGCCATTTAGCGGGTTACTTAGTAAGTTTATCTATTAAAACCTATCAAAAAGTTGGCTAATCGCCGTATAAACAGGAAAAATGTGTACATAAATAGAGACGACTTTACGTACGGGTACCATATCTACCGTCACAGGTATAATATATAAGGTAAAAATGATAGTTTGCTATTAGAACTTTGATATCGAGTCCGATCAATATTTTATTTTTAAGTCTATGAAATTCATTGTG
Organism: Epinotia demarniana; assembly: GCA_945867215.1. Taxonomy (NCBI): domain Eukaryota; kingdom Metazoa; phylum Arthropoda; class Insecta; order Lepidoptera; family Tortricidae; genus Epinotia; species Epinotia demarniana. The sequence goes on from OX244280.1 coordinate 18,359,301, forward strand.
CTAAGACGAAAGTAGGAGTATAAGTTAACATTTAAATATAAGTAGGCAGTAAGGTAAAAAAACAAAAATATTTACCTACAACAATTATGTTCAGCAGTGTAGTAAAATGGAAAAATTACGTTACAGTGGGTACATAGGTACCTACCAATGCATAAACATAATGAGTATTATTTCAATTTTCCAGAAAGTACCTACTTTCACTATACATATATAGACTTTTTCTTAAATTTATCCACTGTTGTTTTTTTTCTGTAATAGGTAGTAATTATGTATTTTATTTATTTCTCAACATATTAATTTAACAGTTCACGGCAGTCCGTGTCAAATAGACGTGTAGGTAGGTATATATTTTTGTCTATCTATCTAGTCAAATGTAAAAATATGAGTACGCACAACTTACTCATAACATAAACAATATGTCCCATCACTCTTATTATGTCAGCGGATTAACTTTTCGGTAGGTACATATTTATGAGAGGATTAAATCTATATGTATTTTTGCACTTGACTGTTCCTCAAGGTTGCGTTTCCGTTTGTCTTATTCGACAAAAGGAAACATCCTCAAATTTAAACATTTTCAAAGTTTCATTCACACGAAATCACATGAAAGCAGGGACCGTATACCGGTATGCTTATTATATTTTAAATACCGGTATTCTATTTCGGTATCTCGTTTATTGTTTGATATTTTATATATTACCTAAGTATGAGCGTTTTCGATTATATGTAGTAGGTCCATGTAAATAGGTGGCGCAATATATTTAACTTTAATATAGTATGATATATACATATAGGAGATCGACAATAACGTCTATAACAACGGCGTGTTTATTCAAGTGTGCCAAATAAGTACGTGTCTTTATTTCATAAGTCAAGCGGTATTGACTCAGTTGTGTCCGAATTAGTCAGGTAAGTAGTTCACATAATGTACAAGCCTTACCTACTTAGCCATTGAAGCCCCTCGAGCCTTGAAATACCTTCTGGCTCCGCAAAGCCCCGCTATTCTGTAACTTGTTTTAAGCTCACCTCAACGCTCACCCACAAATATATCTTGACACCGCGATGCGTAGTAACCAAGCGTAGGTATATAGAGGTCTAGTCAAGTTTCGTGACGGGTGACCGGGGCGGGGTGAGCCGCATTAGCGCGTAGTGAATAACAGCCCAGGTACGGAAGATGGAGAGGGTCGAATGCTTTAAGTTGGACCTATAGGCTATATGAGCGTGATGGAGAAATAACCAAACAATACATGCACTCTAAACACACTATTTCACCCTCTCTAGTAGTCGCCTAGTCAGCAAAACCCATACTCGGCCCATCTCTACTGAAGACATAAAGTAAATCGCAAGTCCGGCTCTTACGGGGTTTAATTTAACAATCATATCTTGGTTTGCATACAAAGTAACTTCTAAGTTTCCTGCTTGGTCTACTCACAGTGCACAGAGTTGCAGCAGTACGGCAATATGGTAGTTTCCGTATGTCAAAATTCATACAGTAGTGTTGCTATATGGCTAGTAAACCTTGTAAATGTTAAATATGCTTAAACCAAATTGTAAAAAAATAATTAAACTTGAAGGTTAGAAAAAATATGTATTTTTATAGTCCAAGAGCAAACCATGACACAGATGCCACACGATCCTTACACTTTAATTTTAAAAAAGTTGTTTGACAATCATGCACCCAAAAAAAAAATTAAACTTGAAGGTTAGAAAAATTATGTATTTTTATAGTCCAAGAGCAAACCATGCCACAGATGCCACACGATTCTTACACTTTAATTTAAAAAAAGTTGTTTGACAATCATGCACCCAAACGCAGTATTTCATAACCAAAACTGCAGAAATTTAATCTAACCTAATCTAATCTACTTATGTGTCAATTAGTATGAAGCGGCTCAATTTGGTCTATTTATTTACTAGCGATGAAAATGACGAAAGATTCATGTTGTTTCTTTTGAAACTTTGTATCTTTCCTATAAAATACATGTAACTTTCGAAAAAACCAAACTGACGTTTGTCTGACAAATATAATCATACACGTATAATACCTGTTTTATGCCGTGTATTTTACATGTTTATTTAATAATGACTTGATTAAATCACGTCACATAAATTAACGATTTGAATTTATAAGTATTTCGTCATAATCGATAATTTCAACCTCTTTAGTTAACTGATATCGAAATATAGTCTGAGTGGAATGAAAAGTCACCTGTTTGTATGGGAGCCAATACATTCCGAGTCACTATTCATAATACAATATAATAATGCGAAAAATGCAATGTATGTTACACGTAGAAAACTTAAAATTGCGAAGGATCAATCGAAGAACCGCAAGGAAAGATACTGTATTTTAGGGAAAAATACAGGGGCCTTTGAGATATACATGTATCTTTCATGTAATTTTCATCGCTACTATTTACGTACTTTACTTGTAGTAGGTCGCATACACACATTTTGTTCCTCTGTAAAAACTACTAAGGATGGCATCGAAAGAAAACCGTAGGAATCACGCCTACTCAAATATTCTGATATGTATTATACGAGTATATCCCTGCACGAATGTTTTCTGTATAGCCTATCATTATGACCTCTCGTCTGCCTTTCGTATTTTTTTACTGTGCTATAAATGTTAAAGCGGACCCCAGGCTTCTTTAGGGGTACAACCGGGAATAAGTCTATGAATATGATGAGTTGAATGTTTTAGTTGAAGTTTAATTTGTCATAGAGGAATTTTCTTAATAAAATACGTACCTAGGTATTTTTTTTTACTGTAGGGACCTATAAGTTCTTAAGAAGTATGTTGCAATTAGTCAATGTACACAAAAACAAGTGATAAGACAAACAAGTCAATAAAACTTACAAAACTATAATAATTTAAAATACTTGTGGACCAAAAATTTAAGTTTTAAAGTTAAATATAATTAGTATAAATACGTTAGGAATCATGTCTTTTATATTCTGTATCACTATTTCGTTCTTGAATCTTGCTCTACAAACTTCATTACTTTAAATTTGTTTTGTTTAAAAAAAACCAATTCAACGGGATGGGAAGCATCTGATTGAAAAAAAAAACATACCTAATTTTCTTAAGTTAAATATTCACTGCATCAAATCTGTATACCGTAGTCAAGATCAGGTGCAAGGTCATCGACCCCGTGACGTCACGTACCGGTACCGCTACGTTAGGGCAGGCTATATTAACGGGCGTATAACGAGACGGGCTAATGTGAACCTAAACTGTGAGCATTACGGTGCACTTTACATCAACACTTCACACATTGTGATTTGATGACTTGAGGAATCTTGCGTAGACTTTTTTGCAACCGCAATTTGTGTTAAGTGTTTTAGTTTTAGATATTATATTAGTAATTGTGATGAGGCAGTTGATACAGTTATTTTACATACCTAATTTAGGTACATTTAGAAACACTTAAAATGATTATTGCTGGTTCTAGCTTCCGCCTGCGACTTCGTCTGGGTAGACTCGGGATACAAAGTATGCTATAATTTAATCCAGGCTATAAACTATTTTCGTGCAAAATTTCATCCAAATCGGTTTTGCCGTTTAAGTGTGATTATTTACTCTGTGACTTAACAATTGTAATGATTTTTTAACGAAAATACTGCTATAACTTGGGGTCACAAAACCGCTTGTATTTTTGGAAACAGGTTTTTCGGTTTTTGTACATTACAAAACCGGGTTTTCCGGTTTTTCGGTGATTTTTCGGTTTTACATATAAAAAGTGGAAAAAACTGCATTTTATGAATTTAAACTTTAATATTCATTCATTTATACATGAGTTTGAGATGAGATTGAGTTTTGGGATGAGTTTTTCGGAACTTATGTACGGAATATTTACCGTTAGCTTTTCGGTGAAGGAAAACATCGTGAGGAAACCGGTTAATCCCAATAAGGTCTAGTTTTCCCTCTGGGTTGGAAGGTCAGATGGCAGTCGCTTTCGTAAAACTAGTGCCTATGCCAAATCTTGGGATTAGGTGTCAAAGCGGACCCTGGGCTCCTTTAGGGGCACAACCGGAAATGACGCTAGGAGGATGATTCAGTCATTTATACAGTCAGTGAGTGAAGTGTAACACTCCGATCATGGTTGCCATTGTGATGTGATTGTGTTGCAATTGTTAAAAAATATCTCGTTCGGTATGTTTATTTCAAACCCGCACTGCACACACTTTGTTTTAAAATAATCTTTTGTCATGTTAATTAACTTACAGATATTGTTCTTTATTTTTATTTACCGTGTATTCATTTGGTGTATGCATGCCGTGGTTTCACTGAAATGATTCCAAGTTTCCAACGGAAGACCAGAGATGTTGTATTGAGAAACAAACTATACGTAGGGTAGGGCAATTAGCTATTTTTATTAATTCAATTATATGTTCTGTTCTATATTTACTGATAAACTAAAAAGTAGAAAATAGAAATAGAAGAAGTTATAAGTAGTAATAAACTGATATTCAAAGTTATACTTACAACTATCAAGTATTTAAGTGTAAAACCGAAAAACTCGAAAAACCATTTTTTATTCATATTTGAAAGCCGGTTTTCTCAATCGACGAAAAACCCGGTTTTTCCGGTTTGTTCGGTTTCGGTGAAACCGGTTTTGTGACCCCTAGCTATAACAACAAGATTCAATATAGTTTTACTATAAAAAAATAATAACTTACATTGATTGACGATACAAATCAGTGAAGTCATTATTTTGTATTTCCCTACAAACCTTTAGGTACCTGAGCTGAGGTTATTTAAAAAGAGACGTTTCTGAGAGTTTATTTAAAAAAGTAATTTGTCTCCAAGTCACACTACATTAGTAGATTATCTTATCTACTGTATTGTTCTTTTTTTAACTATAGTTTTTTCTTACATATTTTTTGTCTTACGCCTAAAGAATGTTTTTGTTATTTTCTTCAAAGGTGACTGAGTCACCTACTATTTTTACAATTTTTGCGGTTTCCTAAATTTTGACTACTCATAGCATTGGCTTGTGACTTTGTATTGGTTAATCTCGAACTAAGTATTAGGTAACTATGCATCACTAAAGAAGGAGTTTAGGTATATTAAGGAAAACAAAAGGATCTCTTAGACAACCAGTGGTTCCGCGAGCTGTAGACCTCCCGAGCCTGTTTTTTTTCTATTAATATCGTCAATAAATTCTAAATAGAAAAGACTTAAAAAATATTAAACTAGCACACAAAATTTCACGCGTATCGGTTGAGAAAACGCAAGCTGTGTTTATGTGTTTATCATGTAGGTGAAATTGAACTGATTATATACCGATCGAGATTTGTTGCAGATAAATTTAACGATACTGATTACAGAGGTCTTTACATTCACGGCTGGAAACGCATTTGTGTGCAAACAAAACAAATCAATGTGGGTTGTAATTATTTAACATATGGATCAATAAAGGGAATGTATAAACTAGACCATGTCACGCTTTTTCCTATTTCCTATCCTACAAATATTATAAATGAGAAAGATTGGATGTTTGTAACTCAATCACGCTCAACAGATTTGGATGATATTTTGCACGAAGGTAGTTTATAGTCATTAAACTATAAGATAGTTTTATCCCGGGTCCACGCAGACGAAGTCGCGGGCGGAAGCTATAGTCTTTAATACGGACTATCACGTTTTTACGTGAGTTACGTGATGTGTGGATGGTCCCTCACGAAAATTACTAAGAAGCATGATCGAAGCGACGTTAGTAGATGACACTTACTCAATTTTGATGTTTGAGAATTGATGTCAAAGTCAAAGTGAAGTTGTGAACCGCGACCAAGGGCATTACAGGTATCGTGTTCTGCAAAGAAAAAAAATGATGAGATACATTTGTAGGTATGGAGCATTGGCCGACTGGAGCGACCATACAAAATATATGAAAAAAAAATCGCGTCAGAAAAAAATAACTTTCAGTTTTTTCTTATCAGAACACGATACCTGTTATGCCCTTGGTCGGTTCACACCTCATTTATGTTACACTCTGTAATAACTCGTAAATGGTTTCCCACCGAACGGTTAGGGCCGGGTCGTGCGGCGCCGCATCGCGACGGACGCGCGAGCACCCGCCGGCAGCCGACCGCGTTTCGCTTTTTGTGTCTCTGTGATTCCAATGTCACAGACAGATGCCGCGGATACAATAAAACGTGTCAAACCAAACCTCAATTTAAAGTGGGGTTTGACATATTTCGTCACCTCGAGTTGGGCCCCTAGTGCCAAGTTTGAAGTCTGATTTGTCTAAAAGTTTGTCTGCAAATTTGAACCCACATCTACGCCGCATGCTATGAAAGCAGAGATTTCCCTTTTACGGAATGAAACTCTAGAATATCCGTCTGGTGGACCATGACCGATCTTTTATTCATGCTACATACCGAGTTTCCACACTTCAGTCTTTCTTTGATATAACTTTTTCTGAATAAGTTTTCTACATGAGTCTTGTTTTTGAAGTTCGATAAAGGAATACGTAATTCGGTGTGAAATTCATTTCATACGTATTTTGTTGTTCTAAGGATATTGTATTGTTACAAGAACAATAAATCAATTTTTAAGAGAGACTCCCCGTGTGGTGTCGGGTTAGAATTTCGCCACCTCCTTTCCTCCCGTGGGTCTCGTAAAAGTCTACAAGAGCAAGGTTAGTGTATTGTGGGCAATGGGCTAGCAACCTATCGCTGCGATACCACGTCCGTCGGTCTTTTATACCCACATTTATGCTAAAAGTGTGACTGGAACATAAGTTTCACGAGCTCTGCCTACCCCTTTTGAAAATAAGGGCGTGAATCCCTGCATGCATAGAAAGGGACAGCGGTTTTTATCTCGTTAATTAATAGTCATAGTAATTTATTGGAACCATATAATATTATGATTATGAGCAGTCTGGCTAGGGAAATACGAAGATAGATTAGCTACAGATTTATCCCGAGTTACATGTGTATAATGGGATAATGTGTGTTATCACTCTGACAACCGATTCCTAATGGGTTGTGCCTGCCTTCAAAGCTGATATTCCTGGGACAAACGGTTCATCGCTACTATATAATATTATAAATGCGAATGTTTAGATGTTTGGATGTTTGTTACTCAATCACGCTTAAACGGCTCAACCGATTTCGTTGAAATTTTGCACGAAGACAGTATATAGCTTGGATTAAAATATAGGGATATTATCCTGGGTCCCCGCAAACGAAGTCGCGGGCGGAACCTAGGTACATACCTATGTTTAGCTGAATTTTCATTTCATCGGAAACATTTTTTTCAAGAAACAGGAAGCTCTTGAGATTTGATTATGTTGTGACCCATGGGGCCACACTGATCAAAGCTGTACCTAAAAAACGGTTTCTGACAAAACTCGTAATGAAAATGTCCACGAAACTACAGTCGGTGAAAAGTCGGTGAAATAAGGCTCACAACTCTCACAAGTCTTATTGAGCTTATTGTTGATCCACTAAAGCTGTGTGGTTGTATAACGTTATAATTACATAATTAACATGACGTTTAGTTAACGGACAATTAGCTACTGTCTATACCGTTGTCGCGGTCGCTGAATGGGGCTGATTACGACTCTATTCAGACTTTCTTTTTAATGGAATTAACACATCGATACATGTAGTCAATTGAATTACAGTCATTCTGCTTGATGTTACCATCTAGGTACATTTAATTATACAGTATCAGAAATCAATAATATTGATTTTCTACGGTTCAGTTCATAAGGTCTTACATTTAAATTTAGGTACATCAGCCCGCGAGCAGACTAGGTACTCTATAACATATATAAAAATAAATCAAATCGGAGCCGGACAGTTAGGTACCTTTCCTTATTAGAATTCTATGTTTTTTTTCGTTCACTGTATGTAAAGTGTAAGCAAGAGGCCGCCAGCGCGTGGAACAGGACTTTTATGGGCCGACGATTTTGAACGAAGTTTGATGACTGCATATCCAAATGCCCTTTTTGGCCTAAATGAAGATTAGATTTAGATTTATTTATTGCACGTTAAAAATTACAATATAAAGCATAGTAGCGATTAGTGTTGACGCCGCTTTACCTGCCATACTGGAGTCCTTCGGCTCACTATACAGCACAGCATAAGGTGCTTCTGTGAGCTAAAATTATAAGGAATCTCTATTAATTTCCAGGCAAAATGAAGCTCGCCCTTCTACTTTACTGTCTGCTGCCCTTCATCAGGGCAGAAGAGGAGAACCCCTTCCTTGACCTCGCATCTTCGTTCATCCAGAACATGGGTGAAGGTGACGGAGGGGGCATGGGCGCGCTGGGGAGCATCGTTGGTGCGATGATGCAGGGTCAGGATGGCAACGCGGGCGATGTTCTATCAGGTGAGTTTATCATCTTTGACAAGTTAAACCAGTATCAAAATCAAGCCAGCCTATCTGCCTGGACGGAGAACAGCTAGCACAAATTCGCCAAAGCTAAGCTATGAAGGAAGTTAACGACATAGTCACGAAGAATTAGCACGCTGAATTGGCAGGAGGCCGTAGAACCAGCGACCACTGGAGCAAGCGAGTTCGGGAGTGAAGACCACGGGTGCCGTGTATAGTGTAGGATAGAGAGAATTGTATACTGTGGCGCAACATGAGGATGCCTATACGTTCAGCGGTGGACGGACTACGTCAGTTGGTTGATTTATTGCTTGAAGTTAAGCGATGAAGCCCTGTGATACTAATGTAAGTACATATTTAATAACGATTAGCTCCTTAGATTTAGTGGAAAAACTGCCTAATGGTATGCTATCTTGAATCTGATACCTTCACTTCACCTTTGTCTTCTATAAGCGGCTGGTTGGTAAAAATTTTAATCGTTACCTACTTAATTTATATTACGACGATATTTTGAAGGTTAAATTATCCACCTAACAGAGACACTACGAAGCCTGCTATGTTTCATCATCATTCGCTTTTCCTTATCCCAATTACTTGGGGCCGGGTCGGCGCAGCATGTTTTCTTCCATTCCTCTCTACCAGCCGTTAACTCAGCACACACTTCCTTCCTATTCATATCGTCTCTCACGCAGTCCACCTTTCTCTTGGTCCTCCTCTTCTATATTACAACCATCCACATTCATATTTAACCTTATAGTATCATGACAGTCTGCTATCTTTATCCACCATTAGTGAGGTTAGGTTTTTATTCTGTACGAGTAGATACAGCACTATCCTGATATACTGATAATGGAACCATTCATATCAGTAACGCTTAAATACTTTTCCTCAAGCAGTCAAATCTCGCGATAAAAATCTGATGTAAACTTGCACCTATACAGGATGTATTATTCAAAGTGGGTAATGAGGGAAAATCTGAAACTGCAAGAGATTAGAAAATTTGCTGTCTGAAAACCTGCTTAAGAATATTCTCAAAAACCCTAAACCGGGAATCCAAACCGGTCAAATCTATCTCAAAATGAGAATTCGTTTTATTGCGTAAACACACTGTATATCTATATCGTCGCGTAGGTTATACCCAAGCTGTGCTTAGTTTGGGATTGGGTCGATTTGTGTAATATTGTCCCACATATTTATTCATTATTTATACATAATACCTATACAAGTATACATCGTGCAAACGCCGGATTGTTCCAATAAACTCGGAGATTCATCAAAACTATTGCGTAATGACCAGGGCTTTCATTCGAATCCTGACTTTTATTTACTTAGGCACATCTCCAATTACAATAAAGTTGGCAACTTAAATTCAAAATCGTTCCGCCTTATCATCAAGGACCCGCTGTTTACTTTGGAAAGTCGGCTCCGTTTTGTATTCGATTAAATTGATCGCCGGGTGCCGGAAATTTCGAAAGAGCTGGTATCTCAATGAGGTTTTAGAAAAATAAACAACACGGTCATGTTTGCACTGAAATATTTCCTTAATTTCCTTCGTTTATTATCAGAGATAGTGAGTAAAGAACATGTTTTAGGGTTTTGTTCTAAATATTCCACAAGAATATACCTACACCTTTTTTTTCTACGAAGTGCTGAATTAATCTAGCAGTCTATATTAGTATTTTTACCTTCCTACTCTTTATCTTCCTAGCGTTATTCCCGGTAGTGCCCTAAACGACTCCAGGGTCTGCTTTGACAGCTAATACCAAGATTTGCTATAAGCAATAGTTTCACGAAAGCGACTGCCATCGGACCTACCCATCCAGAGGAAAATCTATAGGCCTTATTTGGATTAGATCGGTTTACTCGCGATTATTTGTATTATATTTATTTATTATATTAATACTAAACAACGGGATGTTTTTCTTCACCGAAAAGCTAAAGGTAAATATTCTGTATATAAGTTCCGAACAACTCATTGGTGCGAGCCGGGATTCGAACCGACCGTTGCGTGACAGCTGCACGCCTGAACCACTAGGATATCGTAGCTACCGTAGCTTTCCAGACATACTCTTCCCACCCACCCAAGTCACTTGACACACTCACAAACTTTACCTATATAATTAATTAATTACATATTATATTATTTTATATTATACTAATTCATTATGTTAATAATGAATTAGTAGGTATGGATTTCCAAAGCATATTTGTAGATTTCAATTATTTTTGTACCATGTCCTATAGTTATAGTATTTATTTTTCGGAGAAAGATATTTATGAAAATGTACTCAATTTTGCAGGAATCGGCAATCTACTCGGCGGGCAAGACGGCAAGATTGACCCGGCGATGATCGGCTCCATGATCTCAATGTTCTCCCAAATGAACGAACCCAACCAGCGCCAGAAACGACAATCCAACGACAAAGCCGACAAACCAGACTTGAACCTCGACAGCATACTTGGCATGGCCTCTGGTCTGCTGGGAAACAAGAACGTGGCTTCCTTACTGCCAGTGATCATGAACACGTTGAACACTCTGTCAAACCCTGATAATAAAGAGCTGACTGATGGGCATAAGGATCATGCCAACTTCTTGCCGCCGTTTTTGGAGAAGTTGCATCTTTATTGGGATCTGTTCACTGAGTCTGAGCTGGGGAAGGTGAGTTAAGCTTACTTCAAACTCTTCAGAAGCTAACGGTAAATATTCCGTACATAGGTTGCGAAAAACTCATAGGTACGAACCGGGATTCGAACCCACGACCGCCGCTTGCTTCGCGAATTTTCCAGGTCACCATCATCCTCCTAGCGTTTTACCCGGTTGTATTGTACCCTAAAGGAACTATTAGGGTTCCACTTTGGTACATAATCTGAACATTTGGCGTACATACGTCACACCATACGTCAGTTAACTACATCAAACCATATTTCGAATTTCCAGGTGATCTGGGAGAAATCAGGGCTAAAGCGCGCGCTGAAAGCCTTCACCGGGCCCGACGGCAGCCTCAGCTTCGAGCTGATGATGAAGAACTTCGAGAACCACTCCTTCCGGAGGCACTGGATCAAGGCTGCTGCCAGATACCTGACCGACATGGTGATGCAAGTCGCCAAGCCTGATGTGTTCCAGAGGTGGTTAAACTTATTTATAACTCGTGAAATTCAATATTGACGTTATTTTTGCGCGACGTATAAAGTCTACAATGGAACTTCATACAAAATTGAAGACTCCCTTTTACCTGGCAGAGGCCAGGTATAGGGATTGCCGATAGCTTGCAGGGGCAGCAGTACCCAATTTACTATTCGTTCGGTTTGGTCGACTGCAGCATAATCGTACTGAAACGCAACCCGAGTGAAAGAATTTTTGAAACCGGATAAGCGGTTACCCATTACATAGAAACTTACATTTTCATCTACTTCATACGTATTAGCCGAAAGACTGCTGGATATAGGCCTCCCCCAAAGAGTGCTAAAGTGACCGGTCCAGTGCCAACCGCATCCAGCGGACTCCCGCAACCTTCACCAGGTCATCAACGCACCTTGTCGGGGGACACTTTCCTTCGGACAGCTTAGACTTAGGTACTCGTAGTCACTTTCAGTTCCATTTCCTGGTTATTAAATTTATATTTCACGTTTCTATTTCAGTTGCTACACTAAATTAAAGTTAAAGCGTCCTCTCGAAAGTTTAGTTCATGGTATGGCAGCTGTATTTTAAAATAAGTTTAGCCGTTAGCCTGCTCTCAAATAGAAGTTTGGTATTTATTTGGTACTTGAACTGAATTCGTTTCGTAAAAGCAGAAGTTTACTTGATGGGCGCTTCAATAATTTATTGGCACTCAACATTTTTGCGGAAGTATCAACTGAGCAGTTTTCGGGTAGGAAACACCTATTAATAAATTAAAAACTGCTGGGAACTGTGTGATGTGTTCTTTAACAGTGTAGCGTTTCGAACGAGCGCTAGGACAATTCAACTGTCATTTTCTCATACAAAAAGGGACAATTTAGATCTACCTGATGCGCGTAAAATGCCTTACCTACTCCCCTACCTAACGCTCTACTGCTGCGCTAACGCGTTCGAAATGTTACGTGATTACAACAACAGTCCGCAAGCTTTATTGGATTTTGCTAAACTATTTTAACTGTTCGTCTGCAGGTACGAGTCTCTATAGAAAACTGACTATCTATCTATGAAAATATTTCATATACCTACCTATGTAATTATATTGCGTAATACATACATACATACATACATACATTCACGCCTTTATCCCTAAAAGGGGTAGGCAGAGCACATGAAACTAATGCAATTGCGTAATGTTAGTGCAAAAGAACGCACAAAGAGCGTTGTTATGGCGAGCCCTGTAGCCTAGTTGGTAGTGACCCTGCCTAAGCCGGAGCTCCCGGGTTCGAATCCCGGTAAGGACATTTATTTGTGTGATGAGTACCTACGAATATTTGTTTTTGATTAACGGATGTTTTCTATGTATTTATTTATATTAAGTATGTATATGGTCGTCTAGTAGTAGTAGGTTAATTTGTATCCCCCATTTTGGTGTTTTTTTGTTTTTCATATATTTGTTCGTTTCTGGTTCCAGGTACATCGGCGCCGCCGAGTACATAATCAACACCTTCCTCGACGCCCAGGGCCTGCCCCGGAGCACCCACTTCAACATCAAAGCGCCCGAGAAGTCCATCACGGTTCTACTCAACTTCATGCTGAAGAAGTACCTTAACGTGGAGGTCGATGTGGCGTCGTATGTGAAGCCAGCTGTGGAGTATTCGAAGGTCAGTGTCGTTACAACTTAACAGTTTGGCGTGTGTCGGTGGAGTAGGCGCCAGGTGTCCCGGTAAGACACGACATTTACTTTAGTTTATAAAGCTTCTTCTCGGTCCATCTCTACTCGCAATCCTTACCTTCTCAAATGGTTTAAAATGAAATGAAAAAAAAGGTCGTGTCGCACCAAGTGGCTTATCATTTTGCCTCGTCTGTGTTTAATTGCCTTCAGCAAGGTCAGTGGTGTATCCTTTTCATATTACTAGTTACAACCTGAAGAGAGTGGACCCCTATATCAACGTATGCCGCATGCAACCTAGCTATGAAGTGCACAATTTTCTGATAAGGAATGGGAAGTAGTATCCTAAACTGACGATCCATAAATTGTTCAACTTGTACTCTGTTTGCGCTGGTTCGGGCACGTGCAAAGGATGGAGACTCCTGTTTGCCACGTACAACTCTCCTGAGTTACGCAAAGCAACCCGTGGTTCGTCCTATGTTAAGTTTTAAGGACGGTTTAAAACGTGACATGCTGATCAAGACAATCTCAGGACCGAGACCTTTGGAGAAAGACACTTAATGAAAGCGTGACACTACACGATATTGCCTATTGACCTCTTGTCTCACAAACGAGGATTGAAACACCAGGTAGGCCTCCGACAGCGCTGTGTATGACAGTTACATGTCATATATGCGGCCGTCTCTGTCGCTCCCGTATTGGCCTGACAAGCCAACAACGCAAGTGCTCACTTTTACGGACGCTGCTTTATTCATCTTTTATAGATGCTAAAAGCCAATGATGATGTACCTAGTCCCTAGAATTGACACAGATATCAGTTTTTGTGGGTAACTCACTTAAGTTATTAGGAGGCGTAATAAGAGGGAACTGAACAAAGGGCTGGCCAGGCGAGGCGAGGACTCAACTGAAAATGATCGTTCATTGTATAAGTCCCGCTCGACCTTGCTTCGTGTCGATAGTTTAGATCATCCATAACAACCGTATCAAATGAAATGAGGTGTACTAATTGATTGCTCATCTGGCAAGTCCATTATATTCTTTGTACACGACCTACAAAAATGTCAACGAGACCAACCCGGATATCTGCGTCAAATCGCTATTAGATGGGGGTTCAAAGTACGCGACATATAGAAGAACCAGTATTTGATCTTCCTACTGGAGATAAGACTGTTACACCTTGAAAGCAAAACATTTTCCCGTAAAGCACTCATAACAGAATTAATAATAATACAAACCTAGACAAATTCTAGGGTAAGCGGGACAGAGATGAGTGCACATTGCACAGGGTCCAGCAACGTGTGCAATAGAGAAAAATACCGATACGAGTCCTAGAGCACCATAGCAGCATGATAACAGGTCAACCTGTACTTCAGACACGTAGGGCAGCGTCAGTAGACGTTCAAAACCAAATGACACGGCTGATCGTGCTGATACTCGGTAACTAAACAATCATTGCGCATCCAACTATGTAAAAAAACCTGTGTAAAATATGTGATTTTTGACAGAAAAATAAAAGAAGTTTGGCATCATAATTGAGTTAACGAGAACTGGAGCTATCGGTAATTATTCGACGACGTTAGATCTTTAAACCTCAGATCTGACCTCTCAGTAATTTACTGGGCGTTTTTTGTTTCCAAAATACTGGCAGCAATACAACAATCGTGCCAACGTCGAAGCAACTTCAATGAAGATAATGATGTTTGTCCTCGCACCCGGACACGGAAGCGAGTCCAATATCCGCGTGTCCGTTACAGCGGACACCGACAGCTGTCTGTCGCGCTTTCTTGAATCTATTTGACTGCTCCACGGGTTTATTTTTACAAGCTTACAAGCAATAGGTTAAATGTGGAGCTCTGGTGCCTATACTGACGCAGTCTTGTAAAAAAAGAAGTTACAACAGCATTTTTCCCGGAACGGCGTTGTGCCTCGTTGGCTTGATTTAAATGAAACTGTCCATTCTACAACACCCACACTTTGTTTTTTGATTAATTAGCACTCTGTTACAACTCTATATCTATTTTCTGATATCTTTAGAGTAACAAAAGAGCCACCCACGTCCGGACTCCATTCTGAGAACCCTTAAGTTAATACCCGAATTAAGGCTGTTGTCACACGTACGTTTCTAATTTGCTAGCAGGATCGTGTGTATACATAACTCCGAAATGATTTGTCCCAAAGCATATTTTTTTCCGAATTTCATGACTCCGAAAACTGTGATCAGCTGATATTATTGTTTTGATCATTCAGTATAACTACCTAACAGGATAACTAGATAACTACTAACCTAACCTGACATATTTAATAATCTGCGTTAAAATTTTCGCTGAGCGGTAAATGGCTTTCGGAATTTTGCAATTTCGGAATAATTATGCTTTAGGACAAAATTTTAGAGAGTTCCCGTATGCCCGACATCAATATCGTAACAAGCTGACAGAGTGTGACCAGGGAAAGATGCGCATAATAAAAACCTGGAGTATACTTAATGCACCCGAGTTAATTCATCTGGGGGAATTAAGAACACTAAAAGTATAATTAATTCACCTCACAAAATCTGGGGGGTTTAAAGTTTACTTTTTAGTTCCCCTAATTCACCCTTAATTCACCTAGGTGAATTAGGTTCACTGAAAGTATACTTAATGCACTCGCGACCAAACATGGGTGAATTAAGTATACGGACAGTACACCTTATGCACTCGTGTCCAATCACGGGTGAATCAAGTTAAC
The DNA here is from genome assembly GCA_945867215.1 of Epinotia demarniana. NCBI lineage: Eukaryota > Metazoa > Arthropoda > Insecta > Lepidoptera > Tortricidae > Epinotia > Epinotia demarniana. The sequence continues at coordinate 18,375,162 of OX244280.1, forward strand.
TGAATGGGTACCTTATTCACCCCTGACCTGCTAACGGTGTATTAGGTATACTTTTTTGACAACTTCATTCGCCCGATAGGTGAATTAGGTTATCTTATCTGTGAGTGGATTTTAGTCCCCTCCAACGCAATCGCAGTTCCATTAGGTGTACTTTTTATTTCCCTGATTGGTGCTTTATTTCTGAGCTAGATTCGAACTTTATTCCCCTGATAGGTCAATTAGGTTGACTGGTAGTGGACTTTGTGCCCTCGAATCCAGCCAAGGGTGCATAAGGTACACATTCTGTCAACTTTATTCCCCTGATAGGTGAATTAGGTTGACTAAAAGTGGAGTTTGTGCCCTCTAATCCAGCCAAGGGTGCATTAGGTAATCATTCTGTCAACTTTATTCCCCTGATAGGTGAATAATGTTGACAAAATGTTTACCTAATGCACCCTTGGCTGGATTCGATGGCACAAAGTCCACTTTTAGTCAACCTAATTCACCTATCAGGGGAATAAAGTTGACAGAATGTGTACCTAATGCACCCTTAGCTGGATTCGAGGGCACAAAGTCCACTGCCAGTCAACATTATTCACCTATCAGGGGAATAAAGTTGACAAAATGTTTACCTAATGCACCCTTGGCTGGATTCGATGGCACAAAGTCCACTTTTAGTCAACCTAATTCACCTATCAGGGGAATAAAGTTGACAGAATGTTTACCTAATGCACCCTTGGCTGGATTAGAGGGCACAAAGTCCACTTTTAGTCAACCTAATTCACCTATCAGGGGAATAAAGTTGACAGAATGTGTACCTAATGCACCCTTGGCTGGATTCGAGGGCACAAAGTCCACTACCAGTCAACCTAATTGACCTATCAGGGGAATAAAGTTCGAATCTAGCTCAGAAATAAAGCACCAATCAGGGAAATAAAAAGTACACCTAATGGAACTGCGATTGCGTTGGAGGGGACTAAAATCCACTCACAGATAAGATAACCTAATTCACCTATCGGGCGAATGAAGTTGTCAAAAAAGTATACCTAATACACCGTTAGCAGGTCAGGGGTAAATAAGGTACCCATTCAGTTAACTTGATTCACCCGTGATTGGACACGAGTGCATAAGGTGTACTGTCCGTATACTTAATTCACCCTTGGTTGGTCGCGAGTGCATTAAGTATACTCCTAGTGAACCTAATTCACCTCAGGGGCATTAAGTTGACTTAAAACATCTTGCGGATTTGACAGGTGAATTAATTATACTTTTAGTGTTTTTAATTCCCCCAGGTAAATTAACTCGGGTGCATTAAGTATACTCCAGGAAAGCGGCAAATAAAAAAAAGGCGTGTGTTACCTACAACACTGTGTATAACGCGATAAAATAATAATGATACATGAAAAAAAAACACACAATTTCACACTCAATTCACACAATGCAACTGATCAAGCAGAAGAAAGTATGTTAAATGAAACAAAACTCTTATAACTTCATTCTCCTTTATATTTAATAAAAAGAATAATCAAATAAGGTAAACGTCCAAGTGCTCGACGCTGTACTAGTATATGGCATGGGCACCTTACACTCTCCAAAATTTAAATTTTGACGAGAGTTGATAATTGAACGTTTTATCATATTTTTCAATGTGAATAATATTAGCAGTAAGCTGGGTAGCTTTTAATTTTTTAAAAACCATACGCAGTCAAATTGATTATGGAATAGTTACTTTCTTAGTTACCATGTCAAGTATCAAGATTAGGACATTTAAGGCGTTTTACACAATTGATAATGATATAGCTGTTGTTGTCTAAAAAACGTCAGCGAGCCCACAGACAGACACACAGACACACAGCCACATCAAACTTATAACGTCCCTCGTTTTGCTTCGGGGGTTAAAAATGATGAATCTGATTTTTTTTTCTGCTTGGGGCCAAATTAGTATACGGGCATCCGGATGGTAGCAGACGCCGCCTATGGACACTTACTCCAGAAAACCACGCGCGTTCATATCACAAGCGCGTTGCCGATCCCTTATTGATTTGAGGATACGTTGTAGTCCTCACGAAATCACTAGACAGAAAAAAAAATCGCGCTTTTGAATTTTTTTCGGTCTACCATCAACTTATGTAAAGTTTAATTGAGACTAGTTAAATTTTGTGTCAACCATATCTCCGTTGAAAACTTGCTGAAACGTCAGTATCCAAAATCGGTCGGTGGGAAAAAAAATGAGCGCCAATCAAGAAGCACTGCTTGTAATGACAGCGCGACGTAAACTTACCTACCGACACAGCGTCGCCTAATGGGTTTTAATCAACCGGGCCGTGTGAAGCAGAACTACGGTCCGTAATGGACACCTATCAATGACGTTGTAACGACGGACGTTGGCACACTACTGAATAGGGCATAAAGTGTCCATTACAGGCCAAGAACCTTTCTCTTCCGAGGGCAGAAAGCTGTAAGGCGTTTGTTGAACGGAAGAGTTGCAAATTGCGGAAAGGTTTTAAAAATACGAGAAACTAGCTTATGCCTGCGACTCCATCCTCGTGGAAAACGATTATATCTTAGCTCCACTCCACGCAAACTTTCATCCCCCAATTCACCACCTCAGGGGATGATTTATAAAAACTATCCTATGTCCTGTCTCGGTATTCAAACTATCTCCATATCAAATTTGAAGAGGCAAGAAATCAGGAAAGTTACACAAAAAATAGTGAAAGTTTGCATTCTGGAAAGTTTCAAAGCAATTTTAAAGAATAACAATGGGATAACTCCGTTAACAACACTACGCTGCACCAAAAATGCTACAAAAGTTACGAGCATTGCTTCTCACAAACCAACGGCATACATTAAAGAGAATAATCGATGTAGCGGAATTAGTTTTCTCGGGAAAACACGAAAGACGCTGAGCAAAGCTCGGCCTCCCGTGTGTAAATAACATCTTTACATTCGCCACCACATATAATAATTGACATCTTAGAGAAGTTTAAAAACCCCGACATTTATCTTTACATTCGCCACCACAGATAATAATTGACATCTTAGAGAAGTTTAAAAACCCCGACATTTATCTTTACATTCGCAACCACAGATAATAATTGACATCTTAGAGAAGTTTAAAAATCCCGACATTTATCTTTACATTCGCCACCACAGATAATAATTGACATCTTAAAGAAGTTGAAAAACCCCGACATTTATCTTTACATTCGCCACCACAGATAATAATTGACATCTTAGAGAAGTTTAAAAATCCCGACATTTATCTTTACATTCGCCACCCCAGATAATAATTGACATCTTAGAGAAGTTGAAAAACCCCGACATTTACATTTTAAAACCGGCTGAACCGATTATGTTGAAACGTAGCTTAAACGATCTCTGTCAAGTCAGATTTCGGACAAAAACAACTAATTAATATCGGTCCTTTCGTTTAGGAGCTACGATGCCACAGGCAGATATACAGACACACAGACACGTCAAACTTATAACATCCCTCTTTTTGGTATTACGTCGGTTATGCTCTTCTGGAATATTTTGTTTAGCCAATATTAATTACTAGATTCTACCCGCGACTCCGTCCGCGTGGAACTCGTTTATAGGGGATGATTTCCTGGATAAAAAACTATCCTATGTCCTTCCCCGGGATACAACCTATTTCCATACCAACATTCATCGCAATCGGTTTAGCGGTTTAAGCGTGAAGAGGTATTTTATAGATGAACGTCTACATAGACGAAGATTAGTATAGAGGGATAATATATTTTATTCCTTGAATAAGATTGTGATCATTTTTATAAATGTCTAGAAACATAGCTGCTCCATCATCATCAGTATCCAATCATCATGAAATTTGATGTGGCAAATAATACATTTTTTATATTTTTGTACTTTAAGCATTTAAATCTCTTTGTACCTGCCTAGGTAGGGGTCCTGGACACTCTTTTTCGTACGCTCTCCAAGTGACACATCTTAAATCTCGGAAGCCGCCCCAATGACCGAATTCTGTTATCTCAGCTTTGTGTAACGGCTGCACCCTAATTACTACTGAAACACAGAAACGGCACTGTACAGAAGATTAAGTCGAATTAGATGTCCATTTCCGATTTGTGTTTAATGGCAGGTGATGCCGACGCGTGATGCATTCTTTCAGGCAAGTATGAAAAAAAACTGCACTGTATGTAGCAGAACAGGTAAAAAAAAATTAAAGACAATTTTTTTTCGATTTTAACAAAATATATCTTGTAACTCTGTTGGCTGTGGAACTCGCAACCCAGTTTTTAATTCTAAAAAAAACATCTATTTAGAATTTTTAAAACGAATCGAAAAAAAGTCTTATAAAAATCCACGAGGGTTGGTTGAGAAATGTGACTTTTAGAAGAGAACAGCCGGATATCCGGGCATACGAAAGAATTTTGGCCCGAACTGAAACGGAGAAATTCCTTCGCTTCGTTCGCTCGTTCCATCAACTAGTACAAGTGAATAAAAAACTACGCAGACTGCATCGCTTAGCCTAACAGGGACAGTAAGGACAGGGACACTTTAAAATGAAAAAATTTGGTGCCTGTTAATATGCTCTTTTTCAAGCGTCCTTAGGCCACGGTGTCTTCTTATTATCAAGCTTGTTCACTTGTAATCCACCGCCGCGGTATCGTCACTGTAAGTTTAGGATCCTGCACACATGTAATTGTCACCATTTTGCATTTTTTGTTGTGTAAGTATTTTTTTTTTCTTTGCTTTGTCGGGGCTTGAACATACGAAAGTGTCGCACCATAAGAGTTCCTTTTTACAAGCTTTTATTTAACTTCCAATATATAGGTTCCAATGTATAATGGTTACCTATAGTTCAATGTTTGTTCGGGTGGACTCTTGCAACTCAATTTGAAGTAGATAAGTATCTTCAACAACCGATTGAGCTGAAATTTTAATAATATTATAGTACCATAGAGCTGATCTGATAATGGAGACAGAAGGTGGTAATGGGAATTCAGGACATTACAGACGTAACCCCGTTGAGGTTGGGTTCGTTAGAATCTCAACGAGTAGTTGATGACCATGCTATACAGAAAAATATAGTCGGCAATAAAAGTTTGTACCAAAAACTATTTTTTTATCAGAAACTTTTTATCATTTCGGTACGGAACCACAGAATAGATAGTACAAGTACAGAAAGGACACTCCTTTGATATTTACAAAAGGCGCTTTTTTCTCAGCCAAAACATTAAGATTTATGGCCCTCTGACGTCGTCGACGACGGCGTCGACGTTCATCGCTACAAGTACATGCCGGTTCCCCGGTTCCCGGTTCGCGGAGTGTACGCGCCTTTACGGAACTAAGGTTTTAAGCAGTTATACTTCTGCTCTTTCATGTTTTCTGTGGAGGAGGTGGTCATTTGTCAGTCCCTCCCTTAATTATAGGAGACTAATACGTTACAGGCTTTTCTTAAATGTGTTGAGCATTGCTTGTACGAGTATGAGCTAGGTTTATCAGGTTACGGAATAGCTTATTTACTTTCTGAGCCATTTATGTGGTGCGGACGTCAAAGGAAAGTATTTTATGCAATCGTTATAAATAATGTAGGTATGCTTTTTTCAGTCGAGTACCACGCACGTCATGTCAGGATTTTAAATCTCCGAAAGTATCCCAGCCCCACGATATACTTACAGGGTGAATTTTTAATGAGGGTCCAAATTTTTTGTAGGCATTTGGTATCACTAATGGACTCCAAAAGAATGTCTGTCCCAAAAGAATTATCCCTACAGCGTGGTGACTCGGCATTTAGTGCCGCGCGGAGCGGGGCGGGGTCGGGAGAGGGGGGGGCGTGCCGTGCGCAAACCTTACTACCCGCTGAGGTGCCCGAAAATTTTAGTACTGAATGATATGAAACAAAAAAACACGTATTTTATAATTTTTGCTGAAGAATCTGATACTTGAATTTGGACACTCATTAAAAATTCACCTGTACACACGCCTAACACATTCACTGCCAAGAATCGCTACGCTCGTAGCCAATTCCGTGGGTTTGTACATACAGCGAAAGCGGCTGCGTCGCAGGCGCCCACTGGGCGGCTCCTGGCAGTGACGGCGCTAAGCAGCGGGCTATGTTTATATGTTTGTGAGTTACGAAACCGAACCCGCGCAACCACTCATAAACCATTCTAGGCCAAGCAACGCGTTTTACGCTCTGTCCCGAAAATCGCACGTAGAGGCATGACTCGTATGTGGGTTTACTGACCTTGATAGGTTGGCACATTGGTTGCCGTTGACGCGATATCGCGTCGTAAATGTATGGAATATTTGTGCCTCGGCAACGAATGGCGTAAGTAACTCGTTCTTTGCCTTACCCCCGGTTTTAAAAAGATCCATTTGATATTTTTTCGCTAAGTAATGTCAAGTATCTTAAGATTAGGTATGTTTCTAACTGACGATTTGAAAGTGCTTGTTACTGGGTCTACTTGAATAAATATCATTTTGAGTTTGAGTTTCAAACAAAATACCAATTTACTAAATCCAACCTATCTTTATAAAACTAATAAAACATAACCTTAGTTATATTTGTTTCTGAACTCTCAAAGCATCTTTGTAATCCACGTTTCTAAATGTATTGTTGTCCTTTACAGCAAACCCTGAAGATGGCCCAAACCACATCCGCAAGCCTCGCCAGCCGCGGCGACTACAACGCCCTCGCCGACCGAGTCACCGACACCCTCAACTTGGAGATCATCGAGCCTGTTCTGCGGGTCTACCGCGCCTACAAACATTCTGTGAGGGCCCCACATTGCCAGGAGCATCTCATGTGTCTCGTCAACAGGAAACATGACCAGGACAAGCTAGGTAAGGGTACACGATGAACTATCGTTGTGTCAACGATCCTAAATTAAGCATGTTCTTTGAGAAAGAAACTTACTTCGTCGCAGTGAACCGAAATGAGCTTTAGCTTTAGCATTCTGAATTATGACCGGGATAAGCAAGGTGAGCCACTCAGTAAGTTGATTAGCCTGGTGAAGACCAACTAGCGAAGTTAAGCAAACAGCAAGAATCAACAAAGTCTTTGCAATACTATCCACCAGATCGACTATATGTCGTCTTCAAAGTGGGCCTTATTAATGTAATGTTATCCAACAGATCTACTTCCCTAATAAGGTCTACCCCACTGATGTTTAAGTACTTAACCCTTGCCAATCTAATAGCCAGATCTACCCAGCTGTGTCCCCTAAGTAATGTGAATTTACCTTCCAGGTCTACCCGGTTTCAAGGCTGGCCTCACGAAGGTCGCCAGTATGGCGGCGTCGGCCGCGCTGAGCTTCCAGAACGGAAAAGGATTCTGGGACCTTTACAATGCGATCCAGACCGACGTGAATTGCGAGGTAAGTTACAGTGTCCACTGGTCTACAACTAGACCTGGCCAAATGGACAAAGTGCACTAACGGACAGGAGAGTTAAACCGTCTGACTCATGAGAGCGAGATGGTCTATGTCAAGGCCAAACAACACTACATATACGTCGTAGAGCAGCAGCATATTTCCGCATTGTAGCGGAAATCGCTCGTATGGGCATGACTCATATGTGAGTCATCGGCCTTGAATGGGTTCAGGTGTTCAACAGTCAGTCACCCTTTTTAGACTACTGAATGGTATTTGGTGCGCGTGACGAATACCGCCGGTCAAAGTGTTAAAACACTACTTATCATCTTACCTCTCACTCTTTCTCCTATTCGTCATCCTCCTAGCGTTATTCCCGGTTGTACCCCACGTGAGCCCGGGGCCCGCTTTGACACCTAATCCCAAGTTCTGCCATAGGCATTAGTTTTACGAAAGTAGCTGCCATCTGACCTTCCAATTCAGGGGGAAAACTAGACCTTATTGGGATTATACCTGTTTCTTCACCATTTTTTCCATCACCGAAAAGTTAACGGTAAATATTCCGATAAACTCATTAATACGAGCCGGGATTCGAACCCACGACCGCCGCCATGCCTGAACCACTAGGCTACAGGAAGAACTCTTTCTTCGATTAAAGCGCTTCAAATATGTACATTCATTACGCTGAGTAAGCGCCCCCGGGCTATTGCGCGGCAAATATTGACTCTCGCGTGTTGGATTAAGTTGGAGAGGTTATTGTTCTGAGATGTCACAGTAAAGTGATGTTCCAAGTAAATATAGTACTTTGACGTAAAATGCGGATTATTAATGGGGTTCGCGTGTTTTTACAAGCTTTTATTTAACTTGACATGCAGATCGATCACGTAACGTAGGTAACACATTGTACGTAGGTACGTTAGGTAGATTCGAATGTCAATTTTTATATATTATGTTAAATTGTCCTAACGCGTGTTCGACACGTTACGTGATTACATACATACATACATACATACATTTACGCCTTTATTCCCAAAAGGGGTAGGCAGAGCACATGAAACGTATATTCCAGCGCCACTTTTAGCATAAATGTGGGTATAAAAGATCGACTAAATATACGTGATTACCTCTCTGTTTATTTGTTTATTAGTGTGTGTGGGACAAATCTTGCAATTGGATTTTGAGTCAGATAACCTCAACCAATTGAGCTGAAATTTTGGGTATAACTGAGCATAGTCTGGATGACAATTGAATATTATGGTACCATCGAGCTGATCTGATGATGGAGACAGAAGGTGGCCGTGGGAATTCAGTACTTAACCGACGTAACCCCGTTGAGCTTGGGCTCGTAAGTATCGTCTCAATGAGTGATGAGGGTATACAGAAAGGTACGGTTGTTCGCAATAAAAACTTGCACCGAAAAAGACATTTTAGGTACCCTCCGACGATATCAGTCGGTACAATGAAGAGTATAAATCGCAAGAATATTAATGACGCCCTGGAAATTGAATTAAGTCTGATATTTGGAGCACCTTCAATCATATAGTATTGCGGCTGACTGTACTAGCCAAGTAGCCTTTATTTTGAACGACTTTGTACTTAGATCCCGCCACAGGTACGGTATCGGCGCGTGATCGCTCCCCGTGTGGATATAATGTACGAATCTCACCGACCGGACCGCATTTAATAAGTTGCCAAAGGAATTGGAATTTTTAATACAGACATTAGTGAATGGATTTGCGTGCGTCGCCGTCGCCTCTGACCGGCTCCGTCCGGCTTTTGCCTACTGTAATTAAAACTAATTTAGGGTAACCTAGTGGTTCAGGCAGGCGGCTGTCAAGCGGTAGTCGTGGGTTCGTACCCCGGCTCTTACCTTTTTCTGAACATATGTACGGAATATTTACCACTAGCGGCGTTAGCTAAACGATGTGAGGATGTGAAGGAAAACATCGTGAGGAAACCGGTCTACTCCCAATAAGGTCTAGTTTTCCCTCTGGGCTGGAAGGTGAAATGGCAGTCGCTTTCGTAAAACTAGTGCCTATGCCAAATCTTGGCGTTAGGTTAGGTTAGGTCAAAGCGAACCCGGGGCTCCTTGAGGACACAACCGGGAATAACGCTAGGAGGATAATGAGCATGATGACTCTATTAAAACGCGGTCGGCTGCGGCCGGGTGCTCGCGCATCCGTTACGATGCGGCGTCCCGCGACCCGGCCCGGCCCGCGAGGTGGATAAGTGAAGCGGTGGCCGACCAAACCATGCTCACTCCGCACTAGATTTATTGTAACCTTCCTTGGTCGTCCTCTGATTTCGTTAGTGTAGCGGCTGCTATTGGCAGCACCGATTCTTTCGTCAATGGATCAAACGTTTACTACTTATTGTCAGACCGCTTTAAGTTAATCCTCATATAACGATAGCGGTGTGCGGGCGACGTGCCAGGCCTTGCGCCCGGACGCTGTCCGCGCCCCTCTGTCGCCATACCCCTGCACCCGCGCGCCGCATTGACGATAACTGAGTTAAACAGTCTAACTATAGCGTTTCGTTTCCAACTTAAAGTACTGTTCAGGTTTTGTACTGTGCGAGGTGCTCATTTAAGGCCAAGATTGTTTGTTCTGCACTGCGGAAGTGGGAAGGTTCAAAGATTGAATGTAAACAGTAAACACCATACAATAGAGTACCTAATTAAACCCCATATATTAGAGCGCATTTAAATACGTTTTCTGCTGTGTAGACCGAGTTGTATTATTATTTACTAGTAGAGTGCTTTACATATAGCATTCGGCTGGTTAGGTTGTTCAGGCAGGCGGCTGTCAAAATGTTTGGTGTGTTAATGGCGTCAGGGGCACGAATGGCACGATTTTTCGATGACGTGAATAGCCGTCTATAACGGTGAAAAGGTTAAACGACCACTACTATGGTTAAACCACGAAGGACTATGTTTTAGAGTACCCCTGCAACCGCGCGCCGCATAGGCGAAGACTGAGTTAAACAGTCTAACCATAGCGTTTTATTTTTCTTTTTTGCCACATAATGATCATAATCCTACACTGCCTCGAGGCGCCCGCGCGCCTCGAGTGCCCGTGTACTTATTTCGGTAGTCGGGTAGCCCCGTAGCGGAGTCTACCCACAGGCCAGTCAAGACCCGCAGCTACAGCCCTTCAGGCTGCTGCCAAATAACCAGGTCCAAAAAAAGCGTTTCTTTGTCAACTTAAAGTACTGTTTAAGTTGTGTACTGCGCGAGGTGCTCCTTTAAGGCCAAGATTGTTTGTTCTGCAGTGCGGAAGTGGGAAGGCTCAAAGATTAAATGTAAACAGTAAACACCATACAATAGAGTAATTAAACCCCTTATAGAGCGAATTTAAATACCTACGTTTTCTGCTGTGTAGACCGAAATGTATTATTATTAACTGGTAGAGTGCTTTATAGCATTCGGCTGTTTAGGTTGTTCAGGCAGGCGGCTGTCAACATGTTTGGTGTGTTATGGCGTCAGGGGCACGAGTGGCACGATTTTCCGATGACTGTGAATGGCCGTCTATGGTGGTAAAAAGGTTAAAAGACGACTCTACTATGGTTAAACGACGAAGGACTAGGTTTTAGAGTCCCCAGACCCCTTAGCACACTAAGTTTTATGTCGGACATAAAGCATTTGTCCCTCTTGCACTCGCATATTTGCCAAAATGGGACGAATGCTTATGTCCGACATAAAACTTAGTGTGCTAGGGGGTCAACACGGTCGATTTAAGTCGACTCTCTATAAAAACGTAGTTAACACATACCATGTAACTTTTTATACATTGAAATCCGGTGTGTAGTGTTTATTGGTTTTTGTACGGTCGTCATTCGACGTCGGTGGCGTCCGTGGCACGGCGAGTCACTTCGTCAGTTGGCGGTTCACCGGTCAATGTTAAGAAATTTCCCGTTTTATTTTTAGAAAATTGTTTTTTATTACAGGCCAAGTATCCAGCGGACTGCGCGTCATTCCACGAGCACGAACTCAAAGTGACCACAGAAGTATACCACAGTGAATTATAAAGCTAAGTGGCAACTGATAAATCGTATTGTTTTACATTGTGACTTAATTTAATACAGTGAAATTAATTTCTCGTAGTAAATTGAAAAATATATTAATGTATTTATTTATACTTAATTAATTTAAATATGACTAGCATTGCATTTTATGACCCTAGCAATATACCTTTATTTATTTCGTTCTGTTGTATCAATGTAATGTAGAATAAAGTAAATATTAAAATACACTTACCTACGTAAGTAATAAAATTATATTAAAGTTACATAAAAGTCACTCAGTGGAATTTTCCACTTACCTTTAAATCCATATTTTTAAGAACGGGGAAATTTTATTTTGTGACTTAAAATTAGATACTTACGCATTCTTAGTTTTAAAGTAGGCTAAATTATATTTTTGCTGGACATTGGTGCTATAAGAATTTATATTGTTACTTTTCTGATACCTGATACACTTACATTCAACTTTGCCCTTTTGCCTTAAATTTGTTCAAAAATATTCATTTATTAATTTAGTCATCTTTAATTTTCTTCTATCATAAATCATAATACAGTACCATTCGGTTAACAGATTTGATGCTAAAAATATTACTGAAAATGAACGCAGGACAGCAAAACTGTACAATTCAAGGTATAGTTTATTTCTACTGAATGGATCCTTAAAAAACCTAGCTTCACTAACAATGTATCAATTTTATCCTTAAACCTATCTTTGGATAATGCATGTATCAATACTATCATTCTTTTTTTGATCTGTTTTAATCTAGAATCGATTTTTCTATTAACATTTTCACATTACCAGACACGGGGAAATCAAAATCATATACATATAGATTGCCAGTATCAAAACTGTTGGTATTGCCAGTCTATATAATATACTAGTATTATAGTATCTAATTAACTTAAGATATGATACATTAATAAGCGGTTGTGATCGATTGTAAATATGTATCTGCGTATTCCGTCCTATTTGTGTAAATGAGTTAATAAAGAGGGAAGAATAAAATAAATATTTGACGAAGAACGTTTTTTTTATTTAACGCAATTGGAAGAAATACTAACTACCTAACGGCTAAGTTTCTAAAAACAATGTACGACAACTTTGCTTGGCAAAAATAATGTTTATCTAGAACGAAGTTGGAGATAACGAGCTGCGATTTTCAGACATGCGCCATAGTAAAGGCAAATTTATATAATATAATATAATACTTTGATAATATCATATTATCATAAATGTTGGTGACAATGGTGCAAAAACAGGATGTCAACCAATGGGTGTTTTACCCTATATCTGTTACATATAGTATGTTGCCAGGCAAACTTGTCGCCACAATATCTACACTACTAAGAGTGAAAATACATTGATTAGATTCTCGAACAAACATAATATTCAGTGCAAATAATTCCTTAATAATATATTATTATACATTTTTATACAGTTCAACCGAGTTCCATAATTGTCAGCCTCACATTTATTGAATTTTGTACTATATAGAATACTATCGTATATTATTTATTTATTTTGGTCAAACAGTTTTGAATATGATAATTCTAATTTTAATGATAAAGTAATACTTAAAACACAATAGCAATAAAAAGACTACGTTGGACGGATTTATGAATGTATTTCTTCGAAATATATTTATTATAGCATAATGACTAGCGCCCCTTATCTATAAACCTGAACAAAACTGTTAACTAAAATTAGTTTTGTCCCTATACGTTATCTATATATATATATATATATATATATATGTTTAGTAAAATCGTCTACCAATCACTTTGAGATCCTTTTAATTTTCTATATACAGAAAGTTAAATTCGGATTGTGTTGATGCTTCTCAAAATGGGTGGTGGGTTACAATGAGACAATAAGTAATTTTATGTTTCCACATACAATGTAATATTGTGAACTCCGTTGGCAATCCTTAAATAAATAAATAAATAAATAGTATTTTCCTACAATGTATGTATGACATTAGGCCGGATTCACGCTTGTCACGAAACAGACGACCTCAGATTTACAATCGGGTATAATCTTGGCAACTTCTGTTACAATTACAACCTGTATGCACGAATAAGAAAGATACATTCGGGTGATTTTACGAGCGAGCGCTCCAACCGCCGTGCTCGCATTATCGTCAAAGTTCTAGCAGATTTCGATAATAACATAAATAAATATAAGGGGACAATCTTACACAAATCGACCTAGTCCCATAGTAAGCTCAGTAAGGCTTGTGTTATGGGTACTAGACGACGATATATATAATTGATATAAATACTTAAATACATAGAAAACATCCATGACTCAGGAACAAATATTTCGTGCTCATCACACAAATAAATGCCCTTACCGGGATTCGAACCCGGGACCTCTTGCTTCGTAGGCAGGGTCACCAACTAGGCTAAAGCGGTCGTCAAAATCGATCTCCTTACCCAGTCATTTTGTTTTGTAGTACCTAATCCTAAACTTGTTAAAATACCTGAACATGCCATGACGCCAGTTTGCCATTATATTTACAATAGTGCAAGGCAAATGCCTCGGGAGTCCGCTGGATGCGGGTGGCGCAGTACCGGTCATTGTGGCACTCTTTGAGGGAGGCCTATGCCCAGCAGTGGACGTCTTTCGTCTGACATGATGATAATGATTGGGGGTCGAACGCTTGTAGAACCCATTACAGAAAGAGACCCATTCAATTTCGTGAAACAGAACTATAATGTAGACAGTTTAAAATGTGATTTTAGACATGAGGAAATATCTTCAGAGTACATTTGCATAAAACTAAACTTAAAAGGAGAATCGTCTTATTTATATATATTAAGCCCTTGAGATCAAAATCTGGCAACTTGCTATTCCTATTGAAAATTACTAAGCGGAATACAACTATGACTTGATCAAGCTAATTTAGTTGTTTGTTTGATTATTTTTTAACTGGAATATTCTTGCATACCCACTCCATCCCTTCCTAAAACAAAAACATAGACACATTATTATTATTATATCAAGGTGTCATTAAAATTAGGATTACCCTCTCAACTTTTTTAAGAAATGATACTTGTCTTTGGTATGGTTCTCTTATTTTTCGCAGAAAATTGTTTGGCCAATTATTAGTTCCCAACCAACGTTTCGCAGAATATTATTTCGCCAAATAATCACTTGCCAACTCGTCATAAGATTTCGTTTCGTTTCCCAACCTCACAGTTGCCAACTGTACGTTTTGTCTGATGATTATAAAGTAAACTTTCAAAATGCCAAAAATCGTTTAACAGAATGTTTTAGTTGGCTGAATAGTCATTTCGTTGTATAACGTTTCCCAAATGTTTCACGCAGTAGGGTTCGTACAGTTACTATGTAATATAATTTACAATGTGGGTAACCGCAACTGCTCACTTCTTTTAATAACTTTGTGGGTGAGTAAGAATAAACTGACTTATTAGCGATAAGTGTTTCCTTACTTATTTTGAATATTCAATAAGGCGATTTTGGCACTTGCCGGCCGCTGCCGCGGCACGCTCGCTTCGCTCGCTCGGCTTCGTGCGCTGTAAGATCGCGGTTAACCTAACACGCTCCTCCTCGCTTCGCTCGTCGTCGCACCTATCTGGACTCTGTCACAGTTATTATTTCTGTTACGTAACTATTGCACTGACGAAACGTTGTTCGTTCAATAGTTGTTTGGCCTAGTGAAATAGTTGGCAAGTGATAAGTTTTCCAAACATTTTTAGTCATTGTGATATTCTGCTTTATAAAAATTCGACCAAGTGTCAGGTTGTCATACAAAAAGTTGGTAATGGTTAGTTGTCAAAGTGAATCATTTTCGAAATGTTGGTTGGCAAGTGATGTTTGACCAAAGGAAATTCTGCGAAAAGGCAGTACACCCTTTGGTATGCTTGAGATTATTTGTGACCAAATCACCTTTCACCTGACAACCGGTGCTCACTGGGCACAGGTATCATAGACTATAGTATAGTCCATGTGTCCTCCGCCTCCGGCATGTGGAACTCCACGTGACGTCACATTCTGTTAAAAAGTGTACCATAATGTGACGTCACGCGGAACTTTAAAGGGCTATCTTCATAATTTTTTGTTTAATTGACTAAAAATATGTGTCCAATATTTTTTGATAATTTAACTGATGGACTAAATTAGTTTTTTTAAGGAAAGTAGCGGGCGTACTAAGGTTAGTAGAGTGGAACTTACTTTGAGTCCCGTGCCGTCTGTGGCCACGCAGCCCTGTATCTGCCAGGTGCGGTCCCGAATCAAGTGCAGGCCGAGGTGTGTTGCCACCTCGCTTGCTGGTAAAGCTGGAATTTACAAGTGGAAATGTTGAAAATTATGGTAAATATTAATTTCCTAACATTACACGATCTACAGTTCTATACTATATTCAACAGAACACTTAACCATAGTAAAACCTGACGTCACATAAACCATGAATAATTACACATCTTCCGTTTGTTTTGCCATATTTTCAAAATTTCAGAACAATACCATCAATCAATCATACGGACTACAGACAACATACAATGGTATGTTTCCGAAACAACTTAGATTTTTTTTTGATGTAACTATTTCAGTGTAGACAGGTAGCTGAAAATAAAATAATTGTAACATTTACCGGTAGACAAATCCTGTTTGTTAGCATAGACAAGGAGTGCCACGTTCCGGAGCTTGTCATCCTGCAGCAGCTCCGCTAGCTCCTGGCTCGTCTCCTCCAGCCGCTGGTGATCTGAACAGTCTACTACGTAAATCTGTAACGGTTGGAGTATCAATGACATAAGCTTAATTTTAGCTATCATGAGGGAATACCTAACCAGTAACCATTTGTATTAAACAATTTATTTGTCAAATTTTAACCTTGTGTATATATTTGTTTAGGACCCTATTTCGGAACAACAACAGGAATATACATCACATGAGGCATAAAAATCGTATTCTTTTCGAATAACAAGCATACAATAACTAATTTCACTACAAATACAAATACAAATACAAATACAAAATTATTTATTTACCAAAACAGCAAAACAATAGATACATTATCAGTGGCCCTCACACTAGGTCTAGCCTGTGTCGTGAGGACCGAAAGAAAACAGTTATGGATTATACAACCAGAAGATGCGTGTACAGACAGATAACATAATGGGTTAAGTTGTTTACCTCTGAACAAAAAGTAAAAATAATAATATTAAAAAATTAAAAACAGTTTAGAACAGCTACTGGCATTCATCTACTTTTAACCTTGTACAAAGTATGTGTGCGTGTGTGTGTGTGTGTGTGTGTGTGTGTGTGTGTGTGTGTGTGTGTGTGTGTGTGTGTGTGTGTGTGTGTGTGTGTGTGTGTGTGTGTGTGTGTGTGCGTGTACGTGGCTGCGTGTGTGTGGGTGTGTGTGTGACTGCTTAAACGTGTGTGTGTGTCCGGAAAACGCTATTATTTTATTACCAGTTAACGCAAGGGTATTAATATATCTTCTGTGGCTTTATATGAGAGCGTGAGTAGCCATTTCTTTACTTTAGTCTGCAACTCTCGAACACTCATGTCTTTAACATCCAAAGCTTTTGCTATTCGATTGTATATGAATGGTTGCGAAAATTGAGGATAGCGTCGGGCAAAGGGCGTTCTTGCCGTGCCTTGAGGAACACGGAAGATTCTCTTGCTTTGCAGAGCTGCAAGGTTTGAGGAATTTAAAATGAGGCGGTGCTTTTTTACAGCTGTTCTGTGAATATATAACTGGCGAACAGAAAGTGTCTGGGTTTCAGACAAAAGTTGAGCTGTCGGATATCGAAAGGGTTTCCGTGTCATTGTTTTTAGTTCCGATCTTTGTGCTCTTTCTAACTCAAGCATCGCCGTTATGCCAGCTCCACCCCAAACCGAAATGCAGTATTCCAAAATAGACTTGCACAGTGCGTTGTAGACTAGCTGAAGCTGAAAACCCGTCTGTCAGCAGAGTTGCGTAGCAGACGCATAACAAAGATAAGTTTCCTTACGCGATGTGATAGGGAAGTGATGTGCGGTTTAAAAGAAAAGTTTTGGTCGATTTCTACTCCCAGGTATCGTATAGACTCTGTACGGTCAATCAGAGTCCAGAAGTCTGATGGGTGCGCATTTGTATTACATTTGATACCTAGTCTAGTGGCTACATCCGGAGCAGAAGCCTTTGTTTTATGGAAGCAAATGTATTTTGTTTTCTTTAGGTTGAGGGAGAGAAGATTGCTATCTAGCCATTGCTTGATTTTATTCATGCCTGTTTCAGCTTTTTCCATAGCATCAGACCAGGTCTTACCGTAGAAGAGGGCAGCAGTGTCATCTGCGTAACATAAAAGATCGGTATCAGGAGTACCAGCACTGAATACATCATTAATGTACAGAATAAACAGCGTTGGACCTAAGACGCTTCCTTGCGGCACCCCGAAACGAATTGGACTTTCTATGCTTGTGCAGACACCGATTTTGACACTTTGAAACCTTCCAGTGAGGTAGCTCCGAAACCATTGAAGCGGAAGCCCTCGAATACCGTAGTGTTCCAACTTTTTCAAAAGCAAAGGCACAGAAACGGTATCGAAGGCCTTAGCGAGATCTAAAAATACTCCCACACATCTCTGGCCATTGTCAAGTGCTGTAGTAGTCCTTCTGGTTAGATAGTTAACTGCCTCTTCTGTTGATTTTCGTCGTCGAAACCCGTACTGGAAATCTGAGAGCAGTGCGAACCGTTCTAGGTAGTTGCACAAGCGGTCGTTGACAATTCTTTCCAGCAATTTAGAAAAAATTGGCAGGAGGGATATCGGCCTGTAGTTTCCAGGTGTGTCTTTTTTGCCGCTTTTGTGTATGGGGATAACGACAGCCCTCTTCCATATAGCAGGGAAAACTCCAGACATGAGGCTTAAATTAAATAAATGCGCTAGGGGGGTGACGATAGCTCCTATAATCGCTTTGAGCAAGGATGGCCTTAAACCGTCAAAACCTGGAGCTCTTTGATCCTTTAACTGAGTGATCAGTTTGAGCACTTCACGTTCGTCAGTGGGTTGTAGAAATAGTGTGTGTTGTGTTGGATCCGAAAGTTTGAGGTTTTGAGAAAGAGTTAGCTCAGTCTTATTCATACTCGAGAGAAGCTTATTAGACAGATCTGTACCAATGTTGGTAAAGTAGTCATTACAGTGATCGACCGATTCTTGGGGAGTTGATTTATTTTTGATTAATTCAGTTGATTTGGGGGTGCTATTTGTGCACTCTGCGATGCTTTTAATGACTTTCCAGAGACCTTTGGGGTTATTTTTATTGTTTTCTAGTTCTCTGCTTTCGTAAGCAGTTTTCAATTTGTGCTGAATTTCGTTGAGGAAATTTCGATACCTTTTGTATACTAGTTTACGCATAGGGTCATCGGGGTAGTTCCTCACCTCCAGGTGCAGTTGATCACGATGCTTTTGGCATCTCATAAGCCCTGGAGTGATCCACGGTTTTAGAGTGTATCTTGATCTGCTGGTGCGAGCTATGGATGTGTGTTTCTGAATTACTGTGTCTAGTGTTTTATGAAATTCTACTACGGCTACATTTGGGTCATTCTCCTTTGTTACGAGGGACCAGTCTTTTTGCTGAAGTTCTATAGCAATAGCTGTATAGTCTGATTTTAAAACGGTACGGTTTTGCTTTTTTACACTGTCTGTATGCGATGACATACCAAAGATTACAAGATCATGATCTGTAATGCCAGTTCTGCAGACTAAACCAATTAAATGGTGTAACTTTGTTCTAATAAATATGTGGTCTAGACATGAGTCGAGTCTAGTAGGTACAGAAATAGCGGGCCGAAAACCCGATTCGGCCATGAAGCATAAGTAGTTACTAGTTTTTTGTTCGAGCGTATTTAATGTGTTGATATTAATGTCACCGGCGATGACAGCAGTAGCTTTAAAATTATACCTATCCTTTAACTCGTCTTTACAGGTTTCTAAGCAATTATGTACCTGACATTCAATTGCTAAAGATTGGTCTATGTCATTTATAATATTATGAAGAGACATATTGATAAGTTTTGACAGTGCAACGAATAAAACTGCAGACAAAGATAGAGAATGTCAGGCTCAAACGATTGCCACGAGTTGTAGGTAGTATGTTGTGGATGTATTGTGTGATGATTAAGTGTTGTGTGTAGTGTATAAGGATCTTTGTTTTTATGGATTTCAGTACCTGAAAATACGTTAAACAGTAGAGATGTCCAATTTGAGAGCAAAGAATAATAATAACTTGTGAGACACACGAAAAATCAACCGATTAATTGATATCGGTGGAGGCCACTGGAGCTGATGCGTCCTGTTGATCCACGGGGCCTGCCGAGTTGGCGGCAGTAGCAGTGTGCTTGTAAGCTGCCGGGGTCTCAGGCCGAGCCGGGTTTTCAATGTGGGTTGACTCCGGACCCGCAGGGGGTCCAATGTACTGGTCGATTTCAGGCAGGGTGCGGATGTGGATCGCAGGTCTTCCCTCCGCTTTGCAAACGTAGATACATCCATTGCGAGTCCAGCAGAAGCGAAACTTGTGCACTACAGGTTTCTTTACCATTCATTATATATAGCACCATAGACAAAACACAATGGCAGCTTCTATGAGGACCTTATGTTGTAATGTGTTGCTGATAGTATTAGAAGTCGATATAACTTGCTTAGTAGGCTAAGCAATTATCCATCCAATACACATAAAAACATGCTACGAAATAATAAATACTCACTAAAATATCAGTATTTTCAAAATAATTCCTCCAATAGGGTCTGATCTTCCTCTGCCCACCGATGTCCCACACATTGAGCTTGAAACCGCTGGACAGCACCGATTTTATATTAAATCCAGCCGTCGGTGTCACATGGTTCACATCTTCAGAAGCTAGCTGCTTCAATATCGTAGTTTTACCTGCATTATCTAGCCCTAAAAGTAGTAATCTGAGCTCTTTCTCGGGATTCGAACGCAACTTCTTCAATATGTTGAGTAGACCCTGAGAATTACGAGAAAATTCAAGTTTAAAGACTTTGTTACTTTAGCTGAAACTGGCGCGTTTATTGTGTATTTAAATTTACCATCATTGAGAATTATGTTACAATAACTAGATTACTACGAGCACAAAGCCACGCACAGGTATTTAATAAATGTTAGAGGACTTGGGCATATTAATCGAATTACTCCTTTGCGTTTAACAGAAATTTTGTTGACGTATCGATGTTTCCATGGCAACAAACTCAAATTTGTGGCGTCCCTTTACGCGTAATAAAATAGGCCTAAAATATTACTCACCAGATTATATATATTTTTTAATGTTTTGTATCTTATAAGTTTTATTTATTTAAAATAGATGCCAAAAGTTTGTTAAGGACGCACTATTTAATTTTTCAGTTACTATTAAAAAAATATATAAGTTCGTTTACATCAAACGTGCGTGGAACGTACTTTATTCGTTCAGAAAAGCTTCTCAGAGTACTCCTTGTCAGTAAGGCCTGCAACACACTGGCGCGGTGGCGCACAATAGTAAATTTGCCAGCTAATGCCAAGTTCACTATTGTCCGCTGTCCGCCTAAGACAGGCCGCGCCAGTTTGATGCAGGCTTAGAAGAAATTAGATTCATTAAAAATCCGCAACATGGCTTGGGTCAAAAGAAACTTGTTAGGCTATACTTTATAAGAAATAAATTTGACCACACGCGTGCGTGACGCTTTGTGCAGGTTACAATTTTTGACCCATTTTTATCATGATTTAAGTTTGTACCCACTGCTCGCATTCAAAAAACGGCCATACTTATGCTCTGCATATTTTTGCCATTATAGGTCGTCTCGGTCTGTAACTCGTGTATGCCGCACTTTACAACAACAGTCAAAAGTGCTATTATTTCTAAACGAATCTGTCTATAAAGTCTGTCATTTTGGTTTGACATTGACAATAATTGGTATTAAAATAGATTTTGTATGGGTTCCGTCTCATAAAGGAGTTTCTGGTAATGAAAACGCCGACTACCTAGCTAGAACTATTGCTAATGCATCTGACTTGTCCCTGGTTCCCGACAGCAGGGACTTAGCTGTGACCTTGCCATATTCTGATATTATAAGTAATCTAAAACAGCGTATGACTGTTCTTTGGGGAAGACATTGGTATCATTTTACAGAAGTTGAGAATAAGGCTCATTTGTATGCTTTGTTAGATAACCAAGTTAATAGTAAGCCTTGGTTTTGTAAGTTTAAAACTTACATGCATCGTAGGTTTTACACCATAATTACTCGTATGCGCATTGGTCATTGTCGTTTAAATTTTCATCTCCATCGTAAAAACTTTGTCTCTTCCCCTTATTGCGATCATTGTCAAAAGCAAGAGGTTCAGTCTATAGATCACATTCTGTTTAGTTGCTCATCCTTTGGCATTCAGCGCCTAGTGCTGATGGATGAGTTGCTTGAGATTTATGGAGCTTCTAATCGAATCCCGCTTTCAGTAACTGATTTGTTGAAGGAGTCGTCTACTTATTTACCTTTGTTTAATTTTGTACATAATACTGTGTGTATGCTGTAAATATGATGCTAAATGTAAAACTTGCTTAAAATTGTATATATTTTTATTGAAGCATTGTACCTATATTTTGTTGGTCAAATGACTTTTTGGAATGTCTGGATGAGGTGTAAGCTTTTTTGAAGAGCTGAATATTGGATTTGACGTTTTTATTGGAACATACTCAAGACTTTATTACTGGATTTGACTTCATGAATTGGATTGGAATAACTGAAGACTTATTTTTTGGATTTGACACATATGTTGATAATACTGATGACTTAATATCTAGATTTGTTCATATGAATTGGAAATAACTGAAGACATATTTATTGGACTAGAGACTTCTGATTTGAAACTACTGAAGACGTTATTACTGGATTCGATCAAATGAAATTATACTTACTGAAGACTAGGCAGTATGGCCCATGGTCTTAGCCTGTCCGAATGGACGAATTTAAAAAAAAAAAAAAAAAAAATTGACATTGACAATTCTGACACTGACAATTCTTTAACCCACGCTGCGCTGAGCTGAGCGCTCGTTCGCAAAGAGAATATAACCACTACCGTTGTGCGTCATCTTAATAAAATACGCACGTGTCTTTATTCCAAAATTTTCTAAACATTATTCCATCAACAACATGGGCAAAGTAAAGCAGGAACCAGTAGAACAGGAAGACTTGGACACCAGTGTGAAGGCGGAACCCCAAAGTTACGACGAAAAGGTCGACCACTGTAGCGTGATCGCTAAGCCTATGGCGCCGAAAAAACTTAGCAAAAAGATATACAAGCTCATCAAGAAATCTACCGGACACAAGAATTACATTAGGAACGGACTAAAAATTGTGCAGAAGCAGCTCCGTCTCGGTGAAAGAGGGTAAGTAAATAGTGTTGTTGTGGTTTTGAGGTTATGTTATCATGGTTAGATTTCGATGCCAAGTTGACTTCTAAAATAGAAGTATATTTCTGAAATCAAATCTCTCATAGGAATAACTAAGCAAACAAATACGTACCTGGAACCTATGCGATGCTATGTAACTTTTCTACAACTGTAACCTGACCAACTTGGTGGATTTTAACACTTTCGCAACCAGGCAAAATTCCGATCAATACCCCAGTAACCGACAGAACTCGCTAGTCGAGCAACGACGTGCAACTCAATGCCGGACGCCGCGAACCCGCTAGTCGGGCATGCGGCGGACGCTCAGGGCTGTGCCAAGTAACTTTACAAGTAACGTATACGTGCATAAAATTAAATCTGCTGCTGCTTAGGTAAAGTAAATAAAAATACAAAGTGAAGTAATAAAATATAATCAACTGTACCAACTTTAAGACCACATAAGTACATAATAATCAGAAGACAGGCAGTGGCAGCCCTGAGGTAGCGAAGATGCAAAGCTTGCTCGACTCTCGGGTACTTTGGCGTCGCGTGAGGGTTTATAGCTTGTGCTCGACTCTCGGGTATGCCGGCATCTGAGTAAAGTTTACGAGTGCCCGAGAGTCGGGTACGCGGTGTCCAATGTGTTAAAGCTTGTAAAAAAATTCAGCACCTTCTGAAACTCTACTATTACTATCATCATCATCATCAGGCTCTATACAATACACTCAGTTGCTGGGCACAGGCCACCTTTTATAGATGTAAACAACGGGACCATGTGCATACTATTCTAAAAGAGAAAATGTATTTATCAAATATTCTATGCTGAGATGGAACTGTTTTGTGATACTTATAATTTTTTTTTATATGCAGATCTCTATCTATGTTTTATTTCTGTGACAAATAAATGTTTATTCTGGTCAGCTTCTGGGACTTAGAATTTTTTTAAAAAAAAAACACTTTTTTGACTAGGACATTAAAGAATAAATTAACAATAAACATCTTTTATTAAATCCAATTTTTTGATTAACTTGCCTGTTTGAGAACTAGAGCGGTCCAAAGTTGCTATTTCGACCAGGAGGAAGGAGTTTTTAAAGAGACCTGGGACTTGTAAAATTTTTCAAAAGATGTGCCATTAAGCCATACTGATTAAATGCCAGCGAGTCGACGCCACCGCTGCGCGGGGTGTCTTTTTCTGGTCTGAAGAACACAAGTGAATCCTAACCTAACCAAGCTAATACCAAGGTAGCTTTTCTAAGTCCTAAAATCGGGCCCCTCATCAATCTTTGAAAGCCTTCGTCTATTATTAATTTTTGAGGAAAGTTTTTCGTAAATATAAAAGAAGCTTATTTTGATGCAATCCACACATTACAATCACCAAAAAGAAATCGATTTTTCAAGCCCCCCCTTTGCTACAGTCCAACCGTTTATCCTATTCTATTCCATTCCAGAATGGTCTTCTTTGCCGGGGACATATCTCCAATTGAGATAATGTGCCATCTGCCAGCCGTCTGTGAAGAGAAAGACGTGCCATACTGCTACACCCCGAGCCGTAAGGACATTGGAGCAGCCATGGGCACAATGAGAGGCTGCATCATGGTTCTGGTCAAGGAGCATGAGGATTACCAAGAGTTGTTTGATGAAGTGAAGAGCGAAATAAAACTGTTAGGACATCCGTTATAAGTAGTTAGTTATGTTAGGTTAAGGAAATATATGTTTTAATTCCATTTTGTGTTTTAATGTTACTTTCGTTGACGAAAGAGTGGTTCTGTAAGCAAGACGCTACATTCACGAACAAGCCTTATTGAGTAATTTGTTTACTGAGCGAGTGGCATCAGAGAAAATATAACCCTTTATTGTTTTGAAGACTTGTTGTGTTCATGAATGGAGATCACTTGCGCTCAACAAACCACATAGCTGCAGAGCAAATAGTGCTGTTACTATGGCTGCAATCTTCTGAGAGGTGGTTCTTACATTGTTTGCATACATAATATAATGTATGCCAGTACGAACAAAATCGTTTTCTCAGAGATGCACAGAAATATTAAAAAATTGAGTTTTAATGGCTGTTAGTCCTGATTTTGGTTTACGAATTAATACTGAAACAAAAGAAGGTCGCTTAGCAGGCCTCCAGTCAAAGAAAATACCACAGGTGACGAAAAGGACACAAATAATATTTGACATACATTTATTATACACTTATTAAAATCTAGGGTTATGTAAAAAATGGCAGATTGTCAATTATTGACAGTGAAGATTGGCAAAATACAATTACTTTATGCCCTAGTTCACTAGAATGCCTAAACTATCCTCTAGGTTGGCTTAGGCAATAGGTTTCAGTAAATCTCAAAGATAACCAAGAAAATCATTCTCAAAGGTATATGGGTTTTCTCTCCTCGACAACTTTCAAAATTATACTAATATTCGGTTTTGTGACAAGATGAGTCCCAATACAAAAATCACATAATTGAATGGTCTTTTATCGCAGACGCTTCCAGCTTACTTCGCACTAGCTACTGGATCATGAAACGCTCTAGCATTACGCATTACGAAACCTTATGGCGATCCCTTATAAGGTCGTGGAAAGAAACACGAGTAGGTATCAAATACTACACCCAGATCCTTGACTTACGAGACCCTGGTAATTGGCTCGGAACCAAACACGTACACTGCATGAATAGGGACAGAAGCACGAGTGAAGTGAATGTTGCACACAACACTTAGACCCGTTAAAGTACGCTTGTTGTTCACACTCCACCTTGAACACCACCGCAATATCCTCTTGCAGCGACTCGCAATCGGCAACCCGCTTCCCCCGTAGGTATCTTACCTACGCCAACTTCAATTCGTCAGCATAGAGAAGACATCAGGCCCCCTATCCTGTAACTTGTTTTAAGCTCACCTCAACGCTCACCCACAAATATATCTTGACCCCGCGATGCGTACTAACCAAGCGTAGGTTGAGGTCTAGTTCCGTGATGGGTGACTGGCGGGGTGAGCCGCTTTAGACCGCCCCGAAGCAATACAATCGTCCTACACTACCAAAACGTAATATCTAGAATATCAGTGACATTCAATTTGAACCTTAACACTATGACGATACCGTTTGTTTTTCAATATGCATGTTCTTGTGGCGCGTGCTTACCGGTAGCTGGTGGCTATGCGATAATAGAGACAATGGCCTTTGTTTGGGCATTAGGGCTCGAAGCGAAAAGTTCACCTGGGAAGAGCCGTACTATACAAACAACCGATTCTAAGTCATTAACCATTTTACCCCAAATAGTAGAGGACCCAGGATTGAACCCTGACTAACACCAGATAAGGTAGGATATGTGTCTGAAACGAAATGGCCGTGTTGGACATATTGTTGCCGATCACGAAGATACTCGTACTTAGCTGGCAAAAATTGGAAGTAATTTTGGGGCGAAGCCAATGTGGTCAAGCTTACATACAATACAATAGAACCTTCACAGTACGCCAGTCGAGCGTCCTTTCAGTACCAGCAACCAGGTGCATATTCGGTTTTGGAAATCTTCGGCAGTAAACGTGTTAATCATGTTATAGCTAAATGAACAGTGTACGAGTATAACCCATGGCATGGCACATAATACGCCAACGAGTACCGGTACAGTGTGATAGCCAAGTTCGAAATTTATGGATTTACTGAAACTTATAAACCTCTAGTACGTACTAGTAATTGAAGCAATTATCAACATTACATTAACCCTGCTTTTGAATGAGTGCTGAGATCATAGTTAAAATATTTAATGTCTTAATATAGTAAGAAAATACAGATATTTTTCTCCAAAGAGTAGCGATGTTACTGGAATTTGAAGCCTTTTAAGTAAGATAATGGTCTATATGGAAGTTTTTACATAATGAAGAAACTATGTGGATAGCACCGTCCAAGTGGTATGAAAAAAATGTGGTATTTAAAACAAGTACCTAATACTTCATCTATTACATGGGTTAAATTGGCCGATCCACTATTTCCTGCAACTTGTAGTCGATTTTATGTCTCCTTACTCACTCCAAAAAAATATTCCAATTCAACCTTATCTTTTTTGCCAATTTACGCCCCCCAAGTCACACTAAAAAAATCAATTTATGCCCCCCAACTAGCACTAAAAAATTAAATTTATGCCCCCAAGTCACACTAAAAAATCAATTTATGCCCCCAAATCACACAAAAAAATTCAATTTATGCCCCCCAACTAACACTAAAAAATTAAATTATGCCCGCAAGTCACACTAAAAAAATCAATTTATGCCCCCAAAACACACTAAAAAATTCAATTTTAAGTCAGCCTTCTCTTTTATGTAAAAAAGGAACACCTATTTTTTACGACTCCCTTGACCTTTTTGACACTCCTTTCTCTTCGCTAACCGCACGTCTATCACGGGACGGCCGCGACATACTCTCGATTTTTCTCGCACTATACCTTTTTTTCTTGTTCTTATAAGATAGACGGATAGTGCGAGAAAAATCGAGAGAGCTCGCGCGCCGTCGCGTGATAGCCGTGCAGGACAGAATAATAACGGGAAAACTTAACTTGATCGACCCAAATAACCATAGACAGAATAAAAGACTTATGTAAAACTTCCAGATAGACATGTTATTTACCATGTATCATTAAAATATGAAGTGGAGACAATGATTATGAGTCTTTGTACTTAAAATTCTTTAAATACAGGGTGACATTTTAATCAGTGTCCAAATTCAAGTATAAGATTCTTCAGCAAAATTATAAAATACGTTTTTTTTTGTTTCATATCATACAGTACAAAAAAATAGTAATTGCTGCTCAAAGTTATCCCAAAAAACCGTACCGCGCGGGCACCTCAGCGGGTAGTAAGGTTTGCGCACGGCACGCCTCCCCTCCCTCGGCCCCGCCCCGCTCCGCGGTACTGAATGCCCAGTAACCACGCTGTACAAATAATTATTTTGGGATAGACAAATAATTCAAAAATTGAGTCTATTAGTGATACCAAATGCCTACAAAAATTTGGTACACAACTAAGTAAACATTATAGAAATATAAAATGCTACACAGAGGTTAACTATACATTGCAGTTGGTATAGCATAGTGTAACAGGGACAACGCTATGTTGAAGATAAATAGTTGATGCTATGCAACATTTTATAACCTCTGTGGGAGCAGCTATAACGAGGCCTTTCAATTACAGTTTGTCATGGTAATGTCCCCTGGATAACACTTTAAACTAATGAAAATTAAAAATAATTACAATCAGGGCTCGTATATTACCCCTGTGGTACCTACATTGCTTTGCACATCGATAAATAAAATATGATTCAGGAATGTCATACCTAGGAATAGTCCTATGCTCATATGACATGTAACACAGTCGACAGTTCTGTTCTAAAGCCAAATTGTTCCAGCCCAATTTAATGAATAAGTCAGCCGGATCATTCTTGTTTTGTCTCGTGTCTCCCCGTCACTCTTTGCAACTGTAAATGTCTCGCTCACAGGACCAAACAAGTTACAGCAAAGAGTCGATAGACGCGAATATTAAATTCAACCTTATAATTTTCATAAAAATAACTTGTTTCTAATCTCCAGAACTGTCCAACAGGCAACGCTAACCAACATACTGCTGTCTGCGGTCTTACAACTACCCCATTTTGTCGATCTATATTATGCTTAAAGTGGCACTGTAACATACGTTTCACGTGCTCTGCCTACCCCTTTTGGAAATGAAGGCGTGAATGTATGTAACTTAATTACTTAACAACTTAATACCCGTAAATAAGCATTAATGATATAATGCCAACCATGCTACGCTAGCAGAGGATGTTTAAGCGCTTTCCTTATTGATTTACGGATCCGTTGCCTTAATAGCAAGAGATACATGCACGCTTATTTTACGACTGTCAAGTTCGCCTGTCGCCCTAAGTGTTGACAGCCCTAACAGCCGAACATGCCTTTACTAGCCTCAACAATCTACCTCAACGAACAATAAATTTGATTCACAGCATAACATATCAATCAACTTATAGGCAAACAACTTGACAAAACCTCTTGCATGTAGCTGTCAACTGTTCCTGTTCGAACAGTACCTACCCATTTGTTTGGATTGTGTTACAGACTGTAAATTGGTTAACCAACTTATTCATGTTGTTGTTCTGTCCCGGTAAGCTAGGAGACAACGGTGACGGAGTTTCTTAAAAAAAAGACTATCATATATAAAAGTATATAACTCCTGTGTGTGTTAAGGAGATGCCCCAACATGGTATGGTTTTATTAGTATAGCAAAACCACGTGTTTAGTGGATTCGTACCCCGTAAAAACATAGTTTTAGAAGAGTGACTCAGGACATGTATGGCAACCAGCAACAAAAAATTGGTAATTGTGCCAAATATGTAACTTATCTATTTGAACAGGTCGCTACAAGCAAGAGGTGTTACTAATGTTTATCACCTATAACCTCACCCTCACTATGTACAGTTCAAATTATCCAGGGTGTAAACATTTTTTTTCTATTTGCCCTATATTCTATGCGCCGCTTTGCTTATCAGTAATAACAATAAATTCCTAACACATTTCCCTCATTCATAATGCGCACTCATGGGTTCTACAGATAACGTAATTTTACCAGAATTTATTAGTTACAACATGTCGAAGTCATGATTGGGGGTGGCGTAAAGATGTAACAATCCGACCACATGTGCATGCAATTTCTCAGTACAACTCATTTGACAGTTGATCAGCACATCAGCAGCGCAACATGCCTCCAGACAATAGCAATTAGTCAGCTACTGATAAAAATTGGGGCTGACTAATCATGACATGTATACACCCTATCACGTACTAGGCTAATAATAAAATAAAATATGACATGATTATAATATGAACTGCACACAATTCTGGCGAAAATTCCGCGTGGTTTGACCATCCGATCACAGTTTTCGTTATATATAACCTATCACAGACTACGTAATACTTAATACTTACTACGCCATAGTAACTGCACAATAAATATGTGTAAATAACACGAATACAAATGATTATACAAAGGTAACCAGCGAGTATTATAAAAAGAAACTGGCTTCACGAACCTTACGAGTTACAATTTTCTAAACTAGCAACACTGGTCGAAAGGCCAGTAATTATTGGTCAAGAGCCTCGGTGTTGCCCGTTTAAACAGTGAAGCTTCGTGAAATAGTCCCAGTAGGGAGACGCTACACAGGCCGATATCGGCCGGACTGCAAAAAAATCGAGTATGGAGTGACCATGATTTGGTTGGAAGCTGTGCTTCCGAAACGTATCCACACGGGCCCACGCGTCGGCCTGCATGTAGTCCAGCCGATATCGGCCCGTGTAGCGTCTCCTGTAATTGTGTCACAAACGAAACAGTAAGAAAATTCTGTCATTCAAATATGGTAGGCCATATGGTATGGTAGCCACAAACCTAGCAATTTCTCACAGCAACCTAGGGAAAGCCATAAGAAAGAAAGAGCCAGCAAACGTTCAATTTGAAGGCGGTTGCTGTGACAAATTGCCAGATGTAAAGAACGCTTTAGGTGCCAATATAAATGTGGTCACCAACATCTGTCAGCGAAAATTGTATCCTTCATGCATTCTAATAAAGTTCAATTATGCATGACAACATTCCAGAAATAACTAAGAGTTACCAACAACAACTCGCGGTTACCAACAAGCCAAAAGAGAAGCAACGTACGTTGATACCGTTAAAACTAATTATAAATTAATAATACAAATATCAATAAAGCCATCAACATCGCACTAGTTAGCTTAAGATAATCTGTCAAGTTGTCAAAAGAGTTACTTAAGCTTAATATATATATATTACGTTTGTCATTTCATTCTAAATACAGCAAATTGGTGTGACAAATTGCATCGTTTGTAGTGTGCTTTATTCTCCCTTCAATCGCTGTGAGATAATATCGATGTAACTATAATAAACCCATTTCTGTTTTCCATTGAAGCGAAAGAGATGGAGGTGACTCAACCTCAATCCTAGCAATATGACATCAGCCACCAATCCAAAGCGATTGTTTTTGACAAATGAAATGACAGACACTTCCAGACCTCACCAGTAATGTCTACATATCTGTTCTATCACGAGCGCTCCACTCTTTGCAGTTCGTACTTATTTTACTACTTCGTACGCAATTAAAATTATTCAGACGCGATCTTGTGAAGGCACGGATCTGTAAAGGCCACAAAACACCTTGCAATTTGTCAGAACAACCGAAAGAGACGCTATAGTTAGAAAGACTTGACATATAGGCCTGTTACATAGTTATCAAAAAAAATTGCGTAACACATTTTACCCGAAGGTAAAGTTAAAGTTACTTGATTCTTTGAATGTCTGTAATTTTTGAAATACTTTACTTGTATTTTTTTACAATTTTTTTGGTAACTACCACCCGTTTTCGGCTTGACTTGGCCTTGGCGCTTAGTTGGTTGTTGTGAGAAATTGCATCGTTTGTAACTTTGTAGTGTGCTTCATTCACTTTGTCTCTAACTGTTAATTAAAATCATATTTTACCATTCTAAGCCCTCCTTATTATCACCGATGGCCTCTCGCTATATTAATTCCCTTGTCTATATTTACTTAGCTATAGTCTATGCATATGAGTGCAGTACATTCTAGAAATATATCGTACAATGATAGTTTATGCGCAATAATAATTACATAAGAGGTAGGGTTACAATACCGGGTGTCTCAAAAATATTTGCAAAACCGGAGATGACAGTAATCTAATCGAATCTGAGTTCATTTCGTTTAGAAGGCAATGTGATTTATATAACCTTTGTAGGGGCATTAAATAAATAACACAGCGACTGACATAGCGTGTTATCAAGAAACAGATTGATCGTCTGGTACTCTGCGGTAAAGCAGGGAAACACGTAATTTGCTCTGACAAGAGCAGTTATACGTTGCCCTGAGAAGGACAGTTTGTATGTCCGGAGCCTGCAGCACCCTCGTCGGTTTCGTCGTGTCTTCCAGCAGCGAGTTATAGTAGTTTATGCGACTGATCCCTAACGAGAGGCTTTAAAATACGAGCGTGGTTTTATGAAACGAGCGCCAGCGAGTTTCATAATAGGATCACACGAGTGTTTTAAGGCCTAATTATGTACAGTTGCATACACTACTTTATCTACACACATAGGTACCATAAGTAGTAGTAAGTAACAGCAAAAAACCAACAATAAAATGGCGGCAATTCGATCATCCGTCATGGCGAATGGTTTTTTTTAATCATAGACAAACGAATGAAGTCCCTATACTCATATCACTCGAGATCAAATGTCGTACGGTTTGTATTAAAAAACGTACTGAATTGACGTTTTGTATAGATAACTGTTATAATATCTATGGATACTAGAATAGAGACCCACTTGAGTTTTGTCAGCTGTTCCAAATTTAAACTCATAACGATACAAATTTATCAAAAATCTGTACTGTAATGACATTACAGTACAGATTTTACCTACTACCACAGACAAGAAAGTTCTCATAGTAAACTCGGTTGTAGTAGTGTTGGTCATATCCTACGGTTTTTGAACGCATTTTAGAGCACTAATGATATGTGCGTAGATAAAAGTTTTTTATGGTTTGGCAGCCTTTCATAACTCTTGTTAAGGAATAGGCCAAACTATCAGTTACAGCATATGTGTTTTCTTTAATGCAAACTTGCAACCTGCGGCATTGAGAGTGTTAAGAAGTGACTAGTATCTTAATATGTCAGTAGTGATCATAATTCCCGTTACACAGATATCTCCTGTTCCTTGCCCCTATTTTTGAGACACCCCGTATAAAGGAACACAAACATTACCTTCGATTCATATCCTACATTTTAAAAGCGTTTTTATCGGTACTTATCAAAATTGCCACGTTTTACTTCACGAGCACTTTATAAAGAACATAGGTACAGGGTGGAAACAGTATTCTAAACATTGAAAGTAGTATACTTTTTTTATAAATAATAAAAATACATGACACACACATTGTGGGTGAAATGTTACTATGATTGACATAATATTAAGAGTACTTTCTTACCAGTCCTCTATTTACCATCCTGTATGCCTTGCTTATTGCTCTGCTGAAGTACAAATATTAAGGTAAATCTAAATTAAAGACACCATGGGAACTGGTCGTGCAGGCACCAACATGCATGTCATCATATCACGTTCGTTAATTGTAAACGTCGAAATCCTTATTTAATATAACTTCTACGAAAAAAAGCACCAAGCAAAAACCTACCTCCACACCGTTTCATTTCTATTCTTGAGATTATTTGAGTTGGCCGATTGGATCAAAGTAGTCCATTCAAAAAGCAACCCTCCGTCCAAGGCAGAAGATACTAATTCCAATGTCATTTTCTATAAAAAGTCGGCCACAGTAAATAATCTCAGCCATACTCCAGGTTTATTTCTAGTTGCACTAGTTGTTGGTTGTTAAATTGTCACTTACGATTTCTTGTAACACTTGAATTACATACAATATCCAAATTGTCGCAATAAATACTTTTCGCACAAAGAATAATTTCGATTAGTACAAGCATTTGCTTTAAGATCTTACTTCTTTTTTAAAATCTTATATTTTAAGGAGGCTTTTCAACACTCGTGGTGACAATGTGAGCCTCATAGGAGAACACACCTTCAAGATCTTACTTTTAAAAGTTAAAATGTTACGCCCGTGATTGAGGTTCTGCATTACATCTCATAGTCACCCTGTATACATTTATGCCTTTATTCATAAACGTTCATCAAACCTATTGTAGCTAAAATGCCGTTAAACTCTAACTGCCACTTTGACATTTGCGTTTGTGAAAATGTTAAGATTTATGAATAAACGTTGTAATTTCCATTTCGTTTGCCTTTTTGATTGTTAATTTGATCATTCGCAAAAATCTAACAACCAACTTAAGACACAGTGATATGAAAATTGTATAAGAATTACCACACATTGAAATTTTTATAATCAAAATATTTTCCTTCTATCAATGTCTACACAGAGAAAACTGGGTCCAGGGATTGAAAACGGTGTCGAAAATACCGTGTCTGTAACCTAGTAACCGGTAGTTGTAAGATAATCTTATTAATCTTTATAATAGTGAAATAACGGTAACCAACCGCTGCAGTGCCTCGAAGTTACTGAAATAGGAGTACCAGCGTATTTATCAAAACGAACTCAACTTTTTTTTGGTAATCTGCCCGAAAAGTAATTTTTATACCGTCACCGTACAAATTAAAAGTTTCCGATCCCCTGTGGACTTTTTTATGATACATTTTCAATTTAATTTTTGTAGTGGTGCTTTCTTCTTACTTTCCAATATTTACAATCGTGACCGCTAATTAATAAAAGGCAGGCAAAACTAGCCTAAAGATTAAAAATCACACAGAAATGATCACTTTTCTTTGATTAATGACGACTTATGTTACGCATTACGTGATAGTGATAAATCTGATTATGAGTGAATAAACATGAATTTTGTTTCAAAAAATCACGAGACGAGCAATTGAGGCGAGTCTGGGAACATGCCGGAGAGCAGAGCAGTCATCTGAATCGATTCGGTGCTCTTCGACGGGATAATGTCTTCTAGGTCACTTTCAAAAAATATTCATAAAACATAACCGCTCACTTGATTTCGGATTTTATAAAAGGTAGCATAAATATTTTTTCATTGAGTGACATTTAGTTTTTTAACCGTTTATCGGTCGTTGATCTGCAATTTTTAAATGATTATTGTGTAAGATTATTTTATTGTAAATTACCGTTTGACATGTAATAGTGCCCTTGTATTAAGATTTTGATTGCCTACGGATAACAACTGATCGTCTCGTGATTGTAAGGAAATGATCATGGATATATTAATACTTATTTTGTTTGTTTTAAAAAAGTATTAAAGTAAAGGAGTTTATAATTTAAATTTCTTAATAGGATAAATCAGCTCATTTTTCAGTTTAAACATCTGTCATGTGTTCACATCGACATGGAAAGTCAAAACAAATAAGTACCAAATAAATTAAATATTTATTTCATTTCACTGAGCAGTCTGAGTAGACATTGGGTCGATCAACTTTTGTCGTTGTAGCTAGTCGCTACGGCCACGTCTCCTCAGTAACTCTTTAAAATTGTTTCTTTATACAATCAACAAGCATACGGCCTTCCAGATGGTAAGCAGGCTCCGTAGCCTATGGACACTTGCTCACAAGCGTGATGGCAACTTATTGATTTGTGTTTCGTAGATAAAAAACAGATGAGCGGGGTTTTTTTTTCATTATATCAATATGATTCTTAGCTATATTTGTTCTGTTAATCTTTAATGTAAGTATGTAGTTAAGTATATTTTGCCTTTCCATTGTCGGTGTCATGAACTCATAGTGCAGTTTATACCTAGATGGTGACATAATGTTAGCAGTCAGTGTCGCTGGAGTCGAGTGCATTATATCTAGGTAAACTATGTCTACCGCGTGTTACAATTAGTTGTAAAGGTGGAAAAGTATGAGTATAGTCAGTATGGTTGTCATGAAACACATGGACACTGGCAACAACACAGCGTAGCGGAGATACCTGCCAACAAACAAACATAAATGTTCATGAAATAGATAATAGGCACTTCTACATTTATTTTATACATTTTAAAATGTTCCTATAGACTCGATAGTCAAAAGTCAAAAGTGTTTTATTTGTGAAACACAGGTGATGGCTGCATAAATACAGAGATGTTACAATTTCTCGTGTTACACTATGCTTTGCCAATTGGCGTTGCGTATGGCGTATATAGTCAACTAGTATTTTTATTTCCTCAAAATAATCGCTTTGTGCAAAGAAATAATGCTTAAACTTTGAACGATTTATATTCGCGCCGAAATAGGCAGCCGCCATTATCGTGACGTCATAAGAGCAGAAAATCAGAAACAGAGACGTCAAATGTGCATACTGCATGTCCGTTAGCACAGCCCAGCACGGCTATCACGCGACGGCGCGCGAGATCTCTCGATTTTTCTCGCACTACCCGCCTCTCTCTTATTAGAACACTTAGAACAAGAGCCTGTCAAGAGGTATAACTTGTATAAGTAGTGCAAGAAAAATCGAGAGTATGTCGCGGCCGTCTCATGACAGACGCGCTGCTAATTGCTAAAGCTGTAAAGCTAGGGACACACGACGATACCAGACACAGACACTTCAGTGTATACATCGACTGTCTGCGTGTGTCCACTGCTGCGACACTTAGTTGCAGATGTAGTGGCGGTGTCTCTTAGTGTTTGTGTCGCTGCCGTGGAGACAGGACTTGCGCTGTGTCGGACACAAGTGTCTTGAATATCGAACCTGTGCGAAATTTATAGCTAGACGAATATGACGTCACGCACGTGGACTGCAGAGGAAATAAAATGTTTGACTTGTTATTATTACTATGAAACGCTGTCCGAACTAGTGGCAAATCTTAAATCCTGATTATAAAAATTGAGTAAAGTAGGCGGCAGCGGTAGAAAGTTTGTTAGAACATTTTAGTAACGCCACCGGAGAAATAAATAGAAAATTACACAATTTACGAACGCAATACAATAATGAAGTAAGAAAATGAAAAAGAGAAGAGCCGGGACACTAGATGTTTACAGGCGGGGGGCGGGGGGCGGGCGGCGGCGCGGGGCGCGAGAGAGAGTCGACTATCTCTACAGTGTCATACACATACACATACACATACACATAGACATAGACATAGACAGTGTGTTCCATACGCACCTCCAGCAGGGCTTGGGTCAGAGCGGCGGCGGCGGCGGCGGCGGCTCGCGGCGGCACAGCGCGCGCGCCTCCGGCGTCTCGCTCGCGCGGCGCGGCGCTCCTGCACAAACACATCACCATCACCATCACAATCACCATCCTCAAATATGGCATATGTTTAACGAACCACCAGATATAGTAAAATATAACGCCAAAAAATACTTTTTACTGCCAAAAATACTAAATGATCACCAAAATTTTATCTCCATTTTAATATGAAATAGTAACCCAAATTATAACATCTTACTACCCTGTCAACACGCGAACGGGTTGACAGCGCCATCTACAGGATTTCTTCCGTACTACGCGGAATCCTGGATGGCTTTGTCACATTCTCATGTTCCCCGGTCGATTGAGGTCAATTTGTGCCTAGTGGCCCCGATAGAGGGCGTTGTAATTATTATTAAGAGAAATCTAATATACAATAGATCTGAAAGTACGTCCACTTTCCGATTATACATCATATGAAGCACACGGGTCGTCTCTCTACACACCCCAACCTACCTCGACCTCCTGCCACGTGCTAACATTGCTGGTGACCCCTAGAGAAGATACTCTCACTACAACACGCACGGAATTGAAAAGCTGGGCGAAGGCCTGGCGATCGCGGCGGAGAAAAAAGCGAGCCGTGACGGCGGTGAGCAAACATTATCCCGCCATTGGGGTTCCACCTCGACACGTGGTGGAACGGAGCAAGATCTCCAAAGAAGAGAAAACCAGGTGTTGCAACCGTCAAGAAGGTCTTCATACGAGAAGATTTCAACCGAATTCAATTGGGAAGTCATTAGACGGCGATCGAGAACGCCACGACGCCACGTGCAGCGGTTCAAGTCCAAAGAAGAGTTGAGAAGAGAAGAAGGTTTCTATTATCAAGTAAGTGGCTGGCAAGTAATATAAAGGGCTCATAAATTCGAAATTCCTTCAACTTTCTAAATTCTAAATTACAACCTCTGACTGTACACGTGGTTTACCTAGTAGTCAATTCTATTTTAATATGGCTTCATCAGATTCTGAGAGTGATTCCACTGTTATTTGTGATGTAAAGTTAAAAACCTTAATTAAAAAACGAGGTGTAGTGAAGGGGAAATTAACCTTATTTAAAAAATATCTCTCGAAACTCGTACCTGCATCGTTAACTGCCGATCAGTTAATCGATTTAGAGTTACGTACATCAAGAATAATAAGTGTTTTCAAAGAGTTCGAAATTGTTCAAGATAAAATCGAGACTGTAAGCGAAGAACTCGAGGAGCATTTAAAAGAAAGAGAAACGTTTGAGGACACTTATTTCAAATGTGTGGCATTAAGCAAAGGTTATTTAGCGCAGGTGTCTAGTCCAGGTGCCTCCGCGTCTCCAGGTGGCAACGTTCGCGAGGTCAGCGAGCCACGTGAGCACGAATCTATTAAATATCCCGATATCAAGTTACCCTCTTATAATGGACAGGTGACAGACTGGATTGAATTTCGAGACACGTTTGACGCACTCGTCAATCAGACCAGTCTAAAACCAATCCAAAAATTTAAATACCTAAAGGGCTGTTTAACAGATAGCGCACTGGAGGTTATCAGTTCATTGGAATTCGCCGAGGAAAGCCACGCTATAGCCTGGCAACTACTTTGTGAAAGATATAATAGCCCCAAGACACTTGTATATAGTCATTTGAGAGCTCTGATTAATATTGATACCGTTCCGAATACGGCCACCGCCCTCAGATCATTAAACGATAATATTTCTAAACATTTGCGCATTCTCAGATCAGTAAAAGTATCTACCGACGATTGGGATCTGCTTATAGTATTTTTACTCAGTTCCAAACTTGATAAGACCTTGCAAAATAAGTGGGAGGAAAAAATGAATTCCCGTGAACTACCAACATTGCAGGACTTCAAGTCGTTCCTGCGAGGCCAAGGTGATCTGAGGGAGGCCGTGAGTCAGCACGAGCCGGCGGCCCGCGGGCTCCCGGCGCGGGAGGCTATCGTAACTACGTGCCCTCCGTCCCATACCAACAGTAAGGTAATACCTAAACATTATACCTATCGTAAACAATGTCCGAACTGCAAGGAGGCTCATTTCATAAACCAATGTCCGAAA
This sequence comes from Epinotia demarniana, assembly GCA_945867215.1. Lineage (NCBI taxonomy): Eukaryota > Metazoa > Arthropoda > Insecta > Lepidoptera > Tortricidae > Epinotia > Epinotia demarniana. The sequence continues at coordinate 18,413,777 of OX244280.1, forward strand.
CTTTTGGCTCTGAATGCAGCAACACGCATTCGAGTAGTAAAAAGACTGGGTCTCTGCCTAAACTGCTTAGCATCGAACCATATTGTACCTAACTGCCGCGCGAGTAACTGTCGAATATGTAAAGGTAAGCACCATACGCTTTTACACATTACTCACGCCGACACAACCGAGTCGAACCCACGACAGTCAACATTTAGTAACTCTTCAGAACCGACGACATCGGCGTCTGTACGAGTAGACCACAGTCGATCAACCTGATAACTAACCAACGACAATTGAACTCTAATGACGGTACACCTTCAATAACACAAAACAAAGGTGTGATTCTGTCCACGGCCCGAGTAAAGGTACTTGATAAAGATAACAAGCCTGTTATTTTGCGTGTATTGCTCGACAGTGGATCACAGTCGAATTTTCTAACCGAAAGTGCATGTAATAAATTGAACTTACCTACGAATCAATTGCACCTAGAAATCTTAGGATTTAACCAAAATTTAACGAAAATAAATCAGTCTTGCAATTTAACTATTCATTCAACCGATGACTCATTCTCGATGAAATTAACCTGTCTGATTGTATCAAAAATATGCAATTTATCTAAACACGCGATAAACCCTAGCCAGCTCAATATACCCAAACGATTCCACTTAGCTGACGAACTATTTTACGAAGGTGGGGATATCGACCTACTAATAGGAGCTGAGCATTTTTATCAGCTACTCTGGATTGGCTACGCTTCGCACGGATCACCACCCTCCCCCGCGCCCGGATCGCACCCGACGTCAACCGCCACTACCCGCGCCGCTGTACCGCCCGCCCAGTTCTAGCCAGCCCCGGCCTCCCACAAGCGGGTCTCACCGGGGTCTGGTGGTGAATGAAGCGGGTAAGGGCAGCCGCGCCGCAGCGATCGCGCCCGAAGCGCCCTCAGGTGCCCTAGACAGGGCCCCCCACCGCTCTCCGCCCCTCACCTTTGTCCAGCAAAGGTAAGGGTAGAGCGATAAATCGTTAAAACCAGATGCCTCCGCCGACTCCGCTCCCCTCGGGAGCCTCCAAGGAGCAGCTCAGACGTCCACGGACGTTCCACCGCACCCGCGCCACCTATGATGTGGCCTCACTCGCCCGCGACCCGCGCATCCAGCGGGCGTTTAAAACCGCCCTGCTGGCGTCCGCGGCGGCCCGCCAGGCCCCAACCCCCAGCACCCCCGGAACGCCCACCAACGACGGCACGCAAGAGCCCTCGTTCCCCGCGCCGCCCATCACCATGAGGGAGATCGCGGACCAGCTGGCCCCCCTCGTCAAGGGAAAAGTGCCGCTGTCCGCTAGGAAACCGACCGCCGCCGCGCCACCCGCGCAGGCCGCAACCCCCCGTGCCGTCGCCTCCACGAGTAGAGCGGCACCCACCTACGCAGCCGTCACCACCGCGTCTGCCAACAAACAGGCCCCCGCGCCCGTGCCCCGGCCACAGCATGCGCCTGCAGCGCAACGCTAGGCCGCGCCCCCGAAACCCGCGCCGCGACCGCCGCCCGCCCTCGGAGCGGGCAAGGCGAGCCTCGCGCCCCGCACAGCGCCCGCGTCGCGACCGCCGCCCGCCCTCGGAGCGGGCCAGGCGAAGAACGCCGCGCCCCGCGCGGCGCGGCAGATCCCGACGCCGACCCCAGCTCCAACCACACAGCAGCCGACCCTTCCGGTGCTGAAAACGCCGCCGCACGGTGGACTCACAGTCCGCCGAACGCCGGCCACCATCTCGCCGCCGCTGGTGCAGACGCCGGCGCAGGCGCCACTCGCGACGCCACGAAGCCTCCCCCGCCTGGACACGTCCCCGATGGACGTCCAGGACGAGAGCGCGGAGGACAGTGGCGACGACGAGCGTCAGGAAGAGGCCGCAACCGCGCCGGCCACTAACCAGACGCCCCATCCTACACCGAGAGCAGCCACGACCCAGCCGCCTCTGAAGAAGCCGCGCCCAATCACGGTCGACAACAAAAAAAAAAAAAAAAAAGAATGAATTTCGGACAATTAAAAATCCATATCTTGTTAGCAACAATTTGGTACTTAAATAAATATATTAGTTCTATGCCTACAACTTAAATGATGAGAGGACCAGTGCTTTACTAAATTGCTGTCCCATCTATCGGCTACGACTGTCAGGAGACTGTGGCGGCTGCCGCGAACCCTACAGAGCGTCCCGGAGCGCGCACTTCAAGCGTATACGGGAGCAACTGGGCCGCTTCCCCAACGCCCGCCCATACGGAAATGGAGTCCGCTTCCGCCCCGACGACCACGAGGAATACAGGGTGGTGCAGGCCTACCTCGAGGCCCTCGGGGACTCCGTATCGTGGTCGGCGCTGCAGCTGAAGGACGAGATCCCCCTGAAGTTGTGCATCAGGGGGCTCCCCGCCAACACCGACCCGGAGCACATCACAGCGGACCTAGTGGCGAAAGGATTCGCCCCCACATACACGCGCCATGTCAACGCGCGTGCAGGACGACCCGGCTGCGTATTTTATACGCAGCTGACGAAAACCGACGGCCTCATCCCGGCAATCTACGGCGTCAGGGAGCTGCTGGGGATGACGGGAGTGGTGGTGGAGGCATGGCGCGGCAAGAAGGGGCCGGCGCAGTGTCACCGCTGCCAGGCCTTCCGGCACTCTTCACACGGCTGCCACCGCCCAATAAAATGCGTCCGCTGCGCAGGACCGCACTTCGCGGGTCAATGTGAGCGGCCGCGTGACCACGAGGGAACCTGCGCAAACTGCGGCGGCCCTCACACAGCAAACAGCCTATCGTGCCCCACCTATCAGCGCGAGCCACGCGTCAAGAGGACCGGCACAGCCCCCATCACAAACCGCCGCGGGAACTTCGTGCCCCAGCCGCATACAGTGCAAGCCGCCGAGAACGCCCCTAACTCCCTCATGGCGAGGGCGAACAATGCGGCGCCACTGCGCCGCCGCCGCCGAGGGAGGGGCCGACGAGGCAAGGGCCAGCCCGCCGCCCCCGCTGACACCGACGCCAACACCCGGACAACCGCCGCCGCCGCCGAGGGAGGGGCCGACGAGGCAAGGGCCAGCCCGCCGCCCCCGCTGACACCGACGCCAACACCCGGACAACCGCCGCCGCCGCCGAGGGAGGGGCCGACGAGGCAAGGGCCAGCCCGCCGCCCCCGCTGACACCGACGCCAACACCCGGACAACCGCCGCCGCCGCCGAGGGAGGGGCCGACGAGACAAGGGCCAGCCCGCCGCCCCCGCTGACACCGACGCCAACACCCGGACAACCGCCGCCGCCGCCGATGGAGGGGCCGACGAGACAAGGGCCAGCCCGCCGCCCCCGCTGACACCGACGCCAACACCCGGACAACCGCCGCCGCCGCCGAGGGAGGGGCCGACGAGACAAGGGCCAGCCCGCCGCCCCCGCTGACACCGACGCCAACCCCCGGACAACCGCCGCCGCCGCCGAGGGAGGGGCCGACGAGACAAGGGCCAGCCCGCCGCCCCCGCTGACACCGACGCCAACACCCGGACAACCGCCGCCACCGCCGAGGGAGGGGCCGACGAGACAAGGGCCAGCCCGCCGCCCCCGCTGACACCGACGCCAACACCCGGACAACCGCCGCCGCCGCCGAGGGAGGGGCCGACGAGGCAAGGGCCAGCCCGCCGCCCCCGCTGACACCGACGCCAACACCCGGACAACCGCCGCCGCCGCCGAGGGAGGGGCCGACGAGGCAAGGGCCAGCCCGCCGCCCCCGCTGACACCGACGCCAACACCCGGACAACCGCCGCCGCCGCCGAGGGAGGGGCCGACGAGGCAAGGGCCAGCCCGCCGCCCCCGCTGACACCGACGCCAACACCCGGACAACCGCCGCCGCCGCCGAGGGAGGGGCCGACGAGGAAAGGGCCAGCCCGCCGCCCCCGCTGACACCGACGCCAACACCCGGACAACCGCCGCCGCCGCCGAGGGAGGGGCCGACGAGACAAGGGCCAGCCCGCCGCCCCCGCTGACACCGACGCCAACACCCGGACAACCGCCGCCGCCGCCGAGGGAGGGGCCGACGAGGCAAGGGCCAGCCCGCCGCCCCCGCTGACACCGACGCCAACACCCGGACAACCGCCGCCGCCGCCGAGGGAGGGGCCGACGAGACAAGGGCCAGCCCGCCGCCCCCGCTGACACCGACGCCAACACCCGGACAACCGCCGCCGCCGCCGAGGGAGGGGCCGACGAGACAAGGGCCAGCCCGCCGCCCCCGCTGACACCGACGCCAACACCCGGACAACCGCCGCCGCCGCCGAGGGAGGGGCCGACGAGACAAGGGCCAGCCCGCCGCCCCCGCTGACACCGACGCCAACACCCGGACAACCGCCGCCGCCGCCGAGGGAGGGGCCGACGAGACAAGGGCCAGCCCGCCGCCCCCGCTGACACCGACGCCAACACCCGGACAACCGCCGCCGCCGCCGAGGGAGGGGCCGACGAGACAAGGGCCAGCCCGCCGCCCCCGCTGACACCGACGCCAACACCCGGACAACCGCCGCCGCCGCCGAGGGAGGGGCCGACGAGACAAGGGCCAGCCCGCCGCCCCCGCTGACACCGACGCCAACACCCGGACAACCGCCGCCGCCGCCGAGGGAGGGGCCGACGAGACAAGGGCCAGCCCGCCGCCCCCGCTGACACCGACGCCAACACCCGGACAACCGCCGCCGCCGCCGAGGGAGGGGCCGACGAGACAAGGGCCAGCCCGCCGCCCCCGCTGACACCGACACCAACACCCGGACAACCGCCGCCGCCGCCGAGGGAGGGGCCGACGAGACAAGGGCCAGCCCGCCGCCCCCGCTGACACCGACGCCAACACCCGGACAACCGCCGCCGCCGCCGAGGGAGGGGCCGACGAGACAAGGGCCAGCCCGCCGCCCCCGCTGACACCGACGCCAACACCCGGACAACCGCCGCCGCCGCCGAGGGAGGGGCCGACGAGACAAGGGCCAGCCCGCCGCCCCCGCTGACACCGACGCCAACACCCGGACAACCACCGCCGCCGCCGAGGGAGGGGCCGACGAGACAAGGGCCAGCCCGCCGCCCCCGCTGACACCGACGCCAACACCCGGACAACCGCCGCCGCCACCGAGGGAGGGGCCGACGAGGCAAGGGCCAGCCCGCCGCCCCCGCTGACACCGACGCCAACACCCGGACAACCGCCGCCGCCGCCGAGGGAGGGGCCGACGAGGCAAGGGCCAGCCCGCCGCCCCCGCTGACACCGACGCCAACACCCGGACAACCGCCGCCGCCGCCGAGGGAGGGGCCGACGAGGAAAGGGCCAGCCCGCCGCCCCCGCTGACACCGACGCCAACACCCGGACAACCGCCGCCGCCGCCGAGGGAGGGGCCGACGAGGAAAGGGCCAGCCCGCCGCCCCCGCTGACACCGACGCCAACACCCGGACAACCGCCGCCGCCGCCGAGGGAGGGGCCGACGAGGCAAGGGCCAGCCCGCCGCCCCCGCTGACACCGACGCCAAAACCCGGACAACCGCCGCCGCCGCCGAGGGAGGGGCCGACGAGACAAGGGCCAGCCCGCCGCCCCCGCTGACACCGACGCCAACACCCGGACAACCGCCGCCGCCGCCGAGGGAGGGGCCGACGAGACAAGGGCCAGCCCGCCGCCCCCGCTGACACCGACGCCAACACCCGGACAACCGCCGCCGCCGCCGAGGGAGGGGCCGACGAGACAAGGGCCAGCCCGCCGCCCCCGCTGACACCGACACCAACACCCGGACAACCGCCGCCGCCGCCGAGGGAGGGGCCGACGAGACAAGGGCCAGCCCGCCGCCCCCGCTGACACCGACACCAACACCCGGACAACCGCCGCCGCCGCCGAGGGAGGGGCCGACGAGACAAGGGCCAGCCCGCCGCCCCCGCTGACACCGACGCCAACACCCGGACAACCGCCGCCGCCGCCGAGGGAGGGGCCGACGAGACAAGGGCCAGCCCGCCGCCCCCGCTGACACCGACGCCAACACCCGGACAACCGCCGCCGCCGCCGAGGGAGGGGCCGACGAGACAAGGGCCAGCCCGCCGCCCCCGCTGACACCGACGCCAACACCCGGACAACCGCCGCCGCCGCCGAGGGAGGGGCCGACGAGACAAGGGCCAGCCCGCCGCCCCCGCTGACACCGACGCCAACACCCGGACAACCGCCGCCGCCGCCGAGGGAGGGGCCGACGAGACAAGGGCCAGCCCGCCGCCCCCGCTGACACCGACGCCAACACCCGGACAACCGCCGCCGCCGCCGAGGGAGGGGCCGACGAGACAAGGGCCAGCCCGCCGCCCCCGCTGACACCGACGCCAACACCCGGACAACCGCCGCCGCCGCCGAGGGAGGGGCCGACGAGACAAGGGCCAGCCCGCCGCCCCAGCTGACACCGACGCCAACACCCGGACAACCGCCGCCGCCGCCGAGGGAGGGGCCGACGAGACAAGGGCCAGCCCGCCGCCCCCGCTGACACCGACGCCAACACCCGGACAACCGCCGCCGCCGCCGAGGGAGGGGCCGACGAGACAAGGGCCAGCCCGCCGCCCCCGCTGACACCGACGCCAACACTCGGACAACCGCCGCCGCCGCCGAGGGAGGGGCCGACGAGACAAGGGCCAGCCCGCCGCCCCCGCTGACACCGACGCCAACACCCGGACAACCGCCGCCGCCGCCGAGGGAGGGGCCGACGAGACAAGGGCCAGCCCGCCGCCCCCGCTGACACCGACGCCAACACCCGGACAACCGCCGCCGCCGCCGAGGGAGGGGCCGACGAGACAAGGGCCAGCCCGCCACCCCCACTGACACCGACGCCAACACCCGGACAACCGCCGCCGCCGCCGAGGGAGGGGCCGACGAGACAAGGGCCAGCCCGCCGCCCCCGCTGACACCGACGCCAACACCCGGACAACCGCCGCCGCCGCCGAGGGAGGGGCCGACGAGACAAGGGCCAGCCCGCCGCCCCCGCTGACACCGACGCCCGTTGCATTTATTTATAGATTTGCGAATAACTGTTTACGAGGTAACAAGAAACTTAACGGGCCACTATCCGTGAAAGAATTAGAAACTGCATTAAATAAATTTATAGAAATTTCACAACTTGAAAATTTTCCAACGGAGTATTATTTACTTCAAAATAAAAAGCCCCTACTAAAATCGTCAAATTTATTATCCATAAACCCGTTTATGGAAAACAAGCTGATGCGAGTAGGCGGCCGACTAGGGTTGTCAGCTTACGATTATAATAAAAAACACCCTATTATCCTACCTCATAAACATATACTTACCAAACTAATCATGAGTGACCTTCACGTGAGAATGCTACACGCCGGACCCCAGTTGTTGCTGTCGTCGGTTCGGGAACGATTTTGGCCGATTAATGGTAAGAGCCTAGCTAACAAAATAGTCGAAGAATGCGTGACCTGCTTCAGAGCCAAACCAAGGTCACAGACTCCAATTATGGGTAACTTGCCATCCACGCGGGTTACCCCCTCCCCTCCCTTTCGGTTCACGATGTTGGATTACGGAGGCCCGTACACGGCCAGGGACAGGAGGGGACGCGGTTACAAAACCTACAAATGTTACATAGCAATTTTCACTTGTATGACCACTAAGGCGGTTCATATTGAATTAATTTCAGGGTTGCAATCAGCAGCATTTCTATCAGCCTTTCGAAGATTTATTGCCCGACGGGGTACGCCGAAGGAACTTCTAACAGATAATTCTACAACCTTCCACGGTGCCTCTAACGAGTTAGCCGAACTTTACGATTTTTTAAATGACCATTCCAATGAACTGGAAACTTATTGTGCAAAGGAAAGATTTCAATGGAAATTCCTTCCGCCATATGGTACCCATATGGGAGGACTCCACGAGTCGGCCATCCGACGATGTAAATTTCATTTAAAGCGAGTGCTCGGTCAGGCGCTATTAACTTATGAGGAATTTTATTCGATTCTTGTACAGGTTGAAGGAATTTTAAACTCTAAGCCATTATGCCCTATTCCAAATTCGAATACGGACGAAATTACATGTCTAACGCCAGCCCACTTCCTGATAGGTAGAACACCCAATTCTATGCCCGACTACGACTACAAGGATGTACCTATAAACCGACTAACACATTATCAACAATTACAGCAGTTGCAACAGGACTTCTGGAAGTCTTGGTCCAGGGACTACATAGGACTGTTACAGGAACGCACAAAATGGCGAAGTTCCAAGGGTGGCGCTCTTCGCGCGGGAGCAGTCGTGTTGATGCGGGAGGAGCGCTTGCCGCCCAGCCTGTGGAGGCTGGGACGCATCATCAGCTGCTGCCAGGGTCGTGACGGCGTCGCGCGGGTGGCCGAGATCCAAACAACAACAGGAATAATCAAGCGATCATTTAATAATATTTGCCCATTACCGATCGACGCGATAGATGTATAAGTAGCTAATTCCGTACCTTATTTAAGTTTAGTATACAAACCTAATGTTAGTTAAGAACCTACCTATTGTTATTAAAAATATGTTCCCTGGTTGTTTTCATTCACATAACTTTAAGTTTAACAACAAATAGTTTGGTACATAGTCATTTCAATAAATTTGCTATTCATAAATCCCTATTATACCTATCTTACTCGAAGATAGGTATTTAACATTATGAAGTACCAAATAGTTTGGGGTTATAACTCTTTCAACCTAAACGTGATCTATCTTGATGGTCATAGCTACCTACCTACCTTTCTTTAATGGATAGTCATGTGTTGAAAGAGGTATAACAGCAATCTGCTATGCCGGACAGAGACAACGCATAGGCAGGTGGCAACTGCCGTTGCGTCCTTTCTGAACGGTACGACAGATTCAAACTCTTCGCTCGGGAGCATGTCAACACGCGAACGGGTTGACAGCGCCATCTACAGGATTTCTTCCGTACTACGCGGAATCCTGGATGGCTTTGTCACATTCTCATGTTCCCCGGTCGATTGAGGTCAATTTGTGCCTAGTGGCCCCGATAGAGGGCGTTGTAATTATTATTAAGAGAAATCTAATATACAATAGATCTGTAAGTACGTCCACTTTCCGATTATACATCATATGAAGCACACGGGTCGTCTCTCTACACACCCCAACCTACCTCGACCTCCTGCCACGTGCTAACATACCCTATTAAAGAAAATGCTATCCTAATAAATCATTGCTGACCCAAAAATAGTAAGTGATTACCAAAATTGTATCTCCTATTAATATGAAACCATAACCCAAATTATAACATCTTACTATCCTATTAAAGAAAATGATATCGTAATAAATCATTGCTAAATTAAAATTAGTAAAACAATTCCCTAAATTCGACGGATCCCCGCTTTCGTTTCTAGGACTCAGACCTACGCTTCGCTCTCTACTGATAATCTCCAGCGAGTAGACGCCACCCCGCTGCGCGGGGTGTCTATTTCTGGTCTGAGGGGCACAAGTGAACCCTAACCTAACCGACCTAAGACAAAGTTCGCTCATAACAAGCCATTTTTGTCCGCCCTGATTATTGGCTCCCCATAAACACGGCCGCCATCGCATACGCAGCGCCACCAGTGGCCAAGAAAGAAACTATTTTACAATGTGCCCGGTATAGAGCTAGGAATATCGACAAATGCGTTGCTCTAATCGATCTGCCGTATTGTTTATCAGGCACATCGTGATAAGCCTGGCCAACTTTTAGGCATATCATGAAATGGCGGCGTTTCACGATATGCCTAGGAATTTCGTGATCTGGCGGATTTTACGATCGGCCGACGACATATACACTCTAGGGGTAGGACAGACAAGTCCACGTGAAAGTAGGGTGTGCTGATTCGGGTTTTGGTATCACTTGTTTTGGCATCATTATACTTTATTTGGTAATACTCATATATTTTATGGCAATCATAGTGGGTTATTTAGGTAGAAGTATTGTATTAATTTGGTCGCAAAGATTTGGTGATCATTTAGTAAATTTAGTGTTCGAATAAAATTTAATGTGCACTTTTTATTAAAACAGCTAGTACTATTGTAATGGTAGAATTATTATTTTTGGTGTTCAGTATATTTTTTTGGTAAAAGATCTTAGGGTATCAAGCATTTTTTGGTGGTCATTATATTTGATGCCGTCAAATATACCAATACGTGTCAAATGCAAACTTACGGGTGAAACAGAGACAACCGCTCTGCTGGCTCGCTTGCACGGACGCGGCGGGCCGGACATCCTTCTGATCCTTGGTCTGCTCCGTCACACACTTTTGGTAGAAATCATACTCTTTCACGTACCTGAAAAGAAAGTTTTTTGTTCAGAAATTTTCTTCTAGTCCGATCCATTACAGCGGTACACGATTTTCATGATTTTATTTTATTTCACTAGCATATCATTGCTAGTAAAATAAAATAATGTAATTAAGCATGTATTGTAACTATGTAAGTACATAACCATTTATAGTACAGACTTTACTTTGCTCAAATTATAAAGATATATGTTTATTTTATGGGTAGTATTTAAATTAATAAACTGTATATTAAAGTTTTAAGTGTCAAAAATAGTTAATTTAGGTTAAAGTTTTACTAACTGAGCGACTGACTGCGACTCGAGTGACGAGAAATCAACAGAACAGCAACTTACAAACATTAATTTGAGTTACTTAAAATACAAAATGAGAAGCTCCATAATATTTGAGCCGATTAATATTTGTTTGAGTCTCAACGTTACGTCCTGCGTTTTTTTTTTCAATATTTGGCAAATGTTTTTTTTATACTTAGCGGCATTTTATCTTAAATAAAGTGTTTCGAATACAAAAACCAAATTGAAAAATACCATAATGAGGAAAGTATTATGAGATCACTTTTTAAAAAATCTTCTGATATAAGAAATAACTATTCGAAGAAACACTGTTCTGGTTTATGAGCAAATTTTGACACTCACTTTGTCGAAATTCACTTCAAAGTCAATTTTCATGTATTTTCGTTTCATATTCATATTCATTTTATTGATAATATAAATTACAAGTCAGGTTTACTTAAATTAATTCACCATCTCAGAAAAGTTTTAAATAACATTTCGACCGGTATGTTTTACAATAATACGTCTAATTGGTTATATGTTGTTTCTATTACACATCTTTAGATATTTTTAACTCAAAGAACTCCTTGTGGTTATAGAAGGCCTGCTCGACTAACCGAGTTTCCAGTCTTTTTTTAAAAATGGAGTTATTTTCGGCTGCAACAATTGCAATCGGGAGGTGGTTGTAAACTTTTGGACCCATGATGTGTAAGTGCTTGCTTGAGTTTGTCAGCTTGTGAGTCACGGTCGGGAGCCTCTGACAAGCACGGGTGGACCGCATCGCGTGCCGGCGGGGGCCGCGTGGAGAGGTTTGTTGCCTGCCTGCTCATGCTCATGCTCATGCTCATGCTCATGCTCATGCTCATGCTCATGCTCATGCGCGTATACTGCCGCCTGGAGAATTAGCAGTGATGGTGGGTTAATATGCCCAGAGCTCTGAAGTGCGGTCTCGCTGACTCAGTCAGTTTCGTCTACAATACAGTTCGTGTAATGGTAAGTAATTACACTAATTACAAGTAATTTTAAATCGTGTACTTGTCGGATGTCTCATGAAATAGTTAAATTGTGTCATAAAAACATTTTGTGATTTATTGTTTCAATGCTATTTAATTAACATACAAATTATTACAAGGATTATTATTTAAAATTAAAATAGTTGGCATGGCATACACAGTTATCTATGTCAATTATTTTAACCTAAACTAACCGCCAGCGTGTCGACGTGCCTATTTCCGCTCTGAGGGACACAAGTGAACCATAACCTAACCTACTCATAATACAATTTTTACGGTTGTTAGTTTTTTTACTGCGGGGAGCTTCGCCCTCCGAGCCCCTCTTTCTAGCTACCCTGATCTAGTTACAGCCCTGTAATCAGTTGTTGTTTGTTTTTATAATGTCGTTATAAAATTTCGAACAAATGATTTTCGTTGTTTTCATTAAAAAATCGTATCAAAATAAAAACATAAGACCTCACATAGAATGTCAGTAACCAATAATAATTAATAAAGCAGCTCACAAAACTTTGCTAAAAGTGAACTTTTTAGTAGCTGGTTTTGTAAAACTTCAATTGAAAAAAATCTAATCTGTCTTACTATTGAAGTGGCCCTCTCTGTATTTCTAGTCGCTCACTTAGTAATGTAGTCGCACGGATAGAATTTAAATATCCAAAATGGATTAATCACAGCCCACTTTTTGTAAACTCGTCCTGGATTTTATTATTACTTAATCAATATTCGTCGTTATTTTAGTTAATTTCTTTTACTCAAATTCATACCGCTCAAGTTATTAAAACAGTATGTTGTCATCATCAGTCGCTAATTTTTTTTTATTCGATCGATTTATAAATCCCCTTTATTTATCATACTACGCACCAGTCGGCTAGGTTGTGTGCGTTGTGTAAGTATAGTATAGACCACCAGCTACGTTACCAGACGGGCGGCCACCGGTTCTCGGACAGGTAGTCGCGGGAGGCGGCCCCGATGTGTCGCAGCGCGCGCGCGCGGCACACCTTGTCGTAGGCGCCGCACAGACGCCACACGCACCAGTCGGCTAGGTTGTGTAAGTATAGTATAGACCACCAGCTACGTTACCAGACGGGCGGCCACCGGTTCTCGGACAGGTAGTCGCGGGAGGCGGCCCCGATGTGTCGCAGCGCGCGCGCGCGGCACACCTTGTCGTAGGCGCCGCACAGACGCCACACGCACCAGTCGGCTAGGTTGTGTAAGTATAGTATAGACCACCAGCTACGTTACCAGACGGGCGGCCACCGGTTCTCGGACAGGTAGTCGCGGGAGGCGGCCCCGATGTGTCGCAGCGCGCGCGCGCGGCACACCTTGTCGTAGGCGCCGCACAGACGCCACACGCACCAGTCGGCTAGGTTGTGTAAGTATAGTATAGACCACCAGCTACGTTACCAGACGGGCGGCCACCGGTTCTCGGACAGGTAGTCGCGGGAGGCGGCCCCGATGTGTCGCAGCGCGCGCGCGCGGCACACCTTGTCGTAGGCGCCGCACAGACGCCACACGCACCAGTCGGCTAGGTTGTGTAAGTATAGTATAGACCACCAGCTACGTTACCAGACGGGCGGCCACCGGTTCTCGGACAGGTAGTCGCGGGAGGCGGCCCCGATGTGTCGCAGCGCGCGCGCGCGGCACACCTTGTCGTAGGCGCCGCACAGACGCCACACGCACCAGTCGGCTAGGTTGTGTGCGTTGTGTAACTGTCGACAACAAACTCTATTGCTCAAAGGTCAGCTGAAAGCGATGCCTTAAAGGGCTTCGCTTTTGTACTTTAATTACGAGTATATAGGACATATGTAGGGTAGGCAGAGCACATGAAACTCACGTTCCAGTGCCAATAAATGAGGGTACAAAGATCGACAAAATGTGACATCGTAGTTATACATATTTTAACCTATTACTGTGTGCTTACAATAAACTACCTAGTTAAGGATTTATATTGACAAAACCAAAAAAATCGTAGTTTATCGAGTGCTGCAAAGTTAGCACAGGTCTTTCGAAGCTGCAAACTTACGGTACACGGTACTGTAGTGTTAACAACATATAATTAGCGTCACCAATAGCCCATCTTATGAATTTGTCAATAGAACAGGGAATCTTTCCAGAGCGACTCAAATACTCTGTGGTAAAGCCATTAATTAAGAAAGAAGATCCATCTGACATGAGTAATTACAGACCCACCTACACTGATTTCTACGGTGTCCAAAATATTTTAAAAGTTTATGGAAACTAAACAGTTTTCTTTTGAAACATAATGTTTTTAACCCTGCACTATGGCTCTCAGATATGGTATGGCTTTCAGAAAGGAAAATCAACGACGCTAGCATGTTTTTCTTTAATCAAGTTTGTTGAATGTCTTGACTAGTAAGTGCCCGTAATAGCTATATTTTTAGACATGTCTAGGGCTTTTGACTAAGTAGGCCGTCAAATACTCTTGTCTAAACTGGATAACTATGGTATTAGGGGCAATTAAAGCTTACGACTGGTTTGTGAGCTACTTGAAAGATCCTAAGCAATGCACTGAAATTTCTAATAAAAACGATGATAATGGTAACAAACTTTCTATTCGCTCGGAGTATAAAATAGTGGAACGTGACTTTCCTCGAGGGAGCATTCTTGGACCTCTTTTGTTTATCATTTACATTAATGATCTGCCCGAAGTAACAAAACACATATGTATTTTATTCGCAGATGCAACCACACTATTAGCTAAAAGCGATAACACTGACGACTTACAAAATGACATAAACAATACATTAAAGGACGTAATAGAATGGATGCACAAATACAATTTAAAAATTAATTGTCTAAAACAAAAGCAATTCAAATCAAAACGCATAAAAGTCATAAATTTAAACTTGGCTTAACGTATAATAGTAAACCTATAGAATTAGTAGACTCCGAAAGTTTTTGGTATAACAGTAGATGAAAATCTTCACTGGAAAACAATATCGATAATTTGTGCAAAAAGGTAAATAAATTTGTATTCGCTCTAAATCGTCTCAGAAGAATAGCATCGTTACAAACCGCACTTGATGCATACCATGGCTATGTAGCGTCAATACTTCGCTACGGTATTGTAATTCGGTCGGATTTCGGTCTGTCAAGTTGACAGTGACAGTGACACTGACACACAGTTTGGCGACGCGTTCACACGCTGCAATCTGCCGTGCCACTTTGAGCTATAACCACGAACTTCAAATGTCGAAGTTCGGATATTTCTATCTCTATCGCACTTACATTACTGCTTTTTTTTTTACTTAAGATGTATTCCCTAAAATATGTTTAGCGTAGGTATTTGTATTTGTTTTGTGTTGCCTTCCAGGAGGTAACTCATGTAACGGTTCCGACGGAAGACCAGCGCTGGCCTTCTAGGTTAGCACCATGCTGAGTCGGGGCCTTTTCGTGGACCCTGCTACTTTTACGTTACTGTGTCTTGTTTTTTATACCCATTGTTTTGTCCACGAATACATGTTTTTTTTTCTTTCTTTCTTTCTAATATGGGGCAATTCGGTAGATTTTGACAGAGCTTTCAAAATTCAAAAGAAGTGTATACGTGCTCTTACAAACTTAAGCAGTAGGAAATCTTGTAGGCCAGTTTTTAGGGTTCCGTAGCCAAATGGCAAAAAACGGAACCCTTATAGATTCGTCATGTCTGTCTGTCTGTCTGTCCGTCCGTATGTCACAGGCATTTTACTCGAAAACTATAAGAGGTGTATTTGAATAAAATTTTGAGGATAGGTGTTTTTTGTTAGCCGCTACATAGTTTTGTAATTAAATTACAAAAAACAATTTTGGGGTGCACTCCATACATAAAACTGAAAGTCAAGAAAAATATTTTTATTGCAACCCTACGTGTGGCACATCAATCGATAGGCCTTTCAAAATAAATATAAGGATTCTCAGCATTTTTTTTGATTAAGTGATAAGAGTCGGAGATAATCGCCCCGAAAGTCACTTAAATTGTGCCCCCCCCCCCCCCCCCTCTAATTTTTGAACCATGTATTTTAAAAATAAAAAATAAATCATGGACAGGGCATTATTAAATTCTTTCAGGGAAAATTGTTTTGAACAAGATAGGTTCAAAGGTTTTCGAGATATTTCTAAAAACCTGTCTTCCTTCAAGAAAAGGACGTAAGTGCCATAAGATTTCAGTACAATACCTACGACCTTTTTAATAGGCACGGAACACTTCGTTGTGCGTGGTCGGACTCGCACTTGGCCGCTTTTTATTAAAAACTTGAATTTTTTCCCCTTACCTTGTGTTTAATTGGTGAAATTAGTATTTTCATAAAAAAATATCAGCACCTTTTTGACATTGCTTACCAAAGACAACCTGAAGGGATGCGTAGAGGCAGAAATCAATTAATGATCCCGAGGAGTAACATAGCTTTATTTCGTAAAAGTGTTTCAGGAATGGCGGCAAAAATATTTAATAAACTTCCATCTACAATATCAGACTTGCCATCTAGTAAATTCGAGACTGCTGTCTTAAAGTGGCTTTCTAAATATAATTTCTACTCGCTACAAGAATATTTTAATCATAAGGATCATGTTGATTATTTATTCTGTATAATGATTCTTAATTAGTTGACTCAGGTAATGTTATGTGAAACAAAAATTGTTTTATTTTTATTTTTATTATCTATTAATTTTTCTTTCGAATGTAATCATATGAGTCATTTATGTGTTTATGATGTACTCGTATTATTGTGTCCGATGTTTTGGATGCCTACTCTAATAAGGTATGAATGTTACTGATACAAAAAAAATAGTCTACCACCTTCAAAAAATTACGTAATTCAAATAAATGAATTTTAATTTAAAAAAAAAACAAATAGCCGTTAGCATGCGATTTTAATGTTCGATATGACTGTCCTATATAGAAGGCTCAACATGGCAGCCCCATCGTCCTAGCGTTATTCCCGGTTCTGACCAGAAAGGAACCCGCGGTCCGCTTTGACACCTAACCCCAAAGATTTGGCTAAGACACTAGTTTTATTTTCGAAACATACCAAGTTTGAGCTCCTCCAGACACGATATGGCTCTTTTTTTTTAATACAACATATAAATGATACGTGATACCCTCATCCTCATTTAACCTCAAAAAAGCAATGTTGAAAATAATTTCATTTTTATATTTTTTTTAATTTACAAAATGTGATAAAAGCACAATCTGTTGAAACATGAATAAAAAGTTCAATTTCAGACATGTGCACGTAGAATCGGGTCCAATGACGAGTGCATATTCTTTAGATTTCTTATTTTTTGTTTCTGTTTCATTTCATTTATTCATTTAAAGTCAATGTAAGTTTACAGCACAATAACACCAAAACACTTACACGATAAATTATTACATATAACAGACCACACAATACATGTCAAAAAGAAAAGGTCTAAATAAAATATGTCAGAATAATAAATAATTGTTAATAAAATTTGTCAAGGAACTGCTTAGCAATACAACATAATTTAGTAAAGCGATCAGCAAACATGTCAGCATCCTCGTGCTGAGTGAGCATTTGGTATAATAATGACATTGCGCGCGCGGTAGGAGCGTGTCGAGCGTGGCACGTGCGAGCAGACACACGCTGCAGCAGGCCCGGCCGACGGCGAGCCGCCACCGCCACGCAATCCAAATCCTGGGGGACCCTCGTTGGAACCGCTAACACGATCCTCTCGAGCACATCCGGGCTGTCCACTCTGTGGTGGACAACAGACAGATAGTGGACTAACAACAACAACTTCCTCCTCATCCGAAGCGTGTCTAGCCCAACCATCCCGGAGACAAACAATGAAGGGTACAGGTATGGGTAATACCCGTAGGATTTGCGGTACAACCAGCGGGCGAATTTACGCTGTACTCTTTCCGCCAACAGAGAGTATTTATCCTCGTAGGGATCCCAAATAACAGCTCCATACTCCAACCTACTACGGACATAGGCACTGTACAAAACCACAGCGACTCCTACATGGAACTGCTTCGACGCCCTCATGACGAAACCTAGGGTTTTGCTAGCCCGTTTGCAAATATTAGATACGTGTTTACGGAAATCTAATTTTGTATCTAAAACTAAACCTAGGTCGGTGATTTCGTCGATTCTTTCCAAACAAGCGTCCCCCAGGATGTAATCGGTTAAAAGTGGCAAGCGCTTACGTGTAAATGTAATGACCTTGCATTTTGCTCCATTAAAAGGCAAACGGTTTGCAACACTCCACTCAGCTGCCGCATTGATGTCGCTCTGCAAAGCAGCGCTATCCGCCACACTACTGACGCCGAGCAACAACTTTAGGTCATCCGCAAAAAGCAGACACTCAGCTGAACGAATTGTATCAGGCAAATCGTTAATCATTAAAAGAAATAACGTAGGCCCTAGAGTGCTGCCCTGACTCACCCCAGACAGCGTGCAGTAATCGTTTGACTCGAAGCCGCCTACCCTGACGTACTGCTGCCGTTGGCACAAGTAACTGGAAATGAAACTTAAAAGCTTTGGCGTGAAGCCCAGTAATGCAAGCTTTTCCAGCAAGATGTCGTTGTCTACCAGGTCGAATGCTTTCCTAAAGTCGAAATATGCAGCATCGACCTGGCGTCCAGCGTCCATCTCTTTGCAGACATAGTCAGCGAGGGCAACTAGGTTTGTGGTGGTAGATCGGGCTTTACGGAAACCGTGCTGACTGGGGTGCAAACGATTAGACACCTGTTGACTTATATGTCGGTTAAGGGTCATCTCAAACACCTTACCGAATACGGATAAAACTGCAATGGGTCTAAAAGAGGTGACGTCCATATCGGATCCTCCTTTCGGAACTGGCGTTACTCTAGATTTTTTCCAACGACTAGGATAGATGGAATGTTTGAGCGAGAGGTTAAAGACGTACAACAAGGGAGTCACCAAGGCGGAAGCACAATCCTTGGCCAAAAACACCGGGATACCATCAGGCCCTCCAGAAGACCGCGGTTTGAGCCTTCGTATTGCCGCTCTAAAATCAACCTCAGTAATGGAGGTGATCGAGACCGACCGAGAGTCACCCGAGGAGTGAGCTGCGCGCGCCGCAGCTTCAGCATCCAAGCGCGGCCTGTGCTGCTCGAACACCGAGCTGAAGTACTCAGCGAAGGCGTCCGCCGCGTCTTGCCCGCTCACGCTACGGCCCTCGAAAGTAAATGATTTATCTCGGTGCTGTCTTTCACTTTTTTTATCTTTAACATATTCCCAAAATTTTACCGGGCAACTAATAATATGATTTTGCACAGTCTGTATGTGCAGTTTATAAGCTTTACTAATAAGGTATTTTACATATGTTCTGTAATATTTAAACATGTGTCTATTGTATTCCTTTCCCTCTTGTCTAAACCTTTTCAAATGAATATATATTATTTTAACTTGATATTACGAATTATTTCTGCAGTGTACCATTTAGGATAAACGTATTTGGAATCAACTCTATGACGGTTTTTTAAGGGGACGAATTTGCTAATACAGGAGTACAGCTTCTCATAAAAGACCTTAGCAGCACTGTCAACTTCAGTGGCAACCAGGAGATCAGTCCAATCGATGGCAGCCAGGGCCGTATAGAGTTCCTCATAGTCAGCCTTACGCCAGTCCCAGTCCGGACAACCCGAATCGCGCAGGCGGAGCCGGGCCGCACGGCCAAGACACCGCCACCACAAGAGGCGGGTGGTACGCATCCATTGGCACTAGTAGTTCAGCACTACTAAATAATTTATTCATGTTTCACGTCATGCGAGCGAGTGTCTGCTCAGGGCCCTGTATTTATTTCAAACTAATTGTATTTATGACAAATGCTAACTAACCGCCTCCAGCAGGCTGGCACGGCCTAAGGTGGATGATTTATTTCTTTTAAAATTTTTATACATGTATTTAAGTGAATAGAGTTCATTTTTAGTATGAGGTGGCCAGTTATGGAACAGTGGGGGCAGAGTACCTACAAGAGGTTTTAATTACTGAGTTTCATGTTGACATGTTAATAAATATATATGCAAATATAAACTCTCTTTTTTATTTCCATATCTTTAGGTTGCTAATCGGGGCTCATGAACATTATACAATTGTGACAAATACATTCATGTAATTCATTCACGCGGGTTGAGCCGCAGGCACGGCTAGTTATAAATAAACTATGACGTATGGTGGAATTCTAATTATTTATCGTAAAATATACATATACGTACCTACTGTGTGGGATGGAACATTGATGTATGCTTGGAGTGGAGCGGTAGGAAAGGACAGCGAGCTACGTGTGAGCGAGAATGGGATAGAATGAAGTTAGGTTTAGATGAACATGCTTCCGATACTTTTTAACCGACTTCAAACAAAAGGAGGAGGTTCTCAATTCGGTAGTATTTTTTTGTTTGTTTTTTTTTCTATGTTTGTTACCTCAGAACTCCGTCTTTGATGAGACGATTCGAATTTTTTTTTGTTTGTATGTAGGTATATGCTTCCAGGTGGGCCCCGTTTTTTTTTAAATTCAGTTAGATGATGGGATCCATGAGGAATTGAGGGAACTCCTCAATTTTATTAGGCACGCGTGTAGTATTTTCTGTTATGACTCGTGTATTTACATCCAAAAATCATAAATTTGGTGGCGAGGAATTGATGATGAAGACCATGCGGCATCACTTCTCGAATTCCTCAATTACTCGTATGTACTTAAAATTGCAAAAGTACATCACAGGTTCTGATATGATTCCGTTGAAATAGGAACTAATGAAGTGCCATTGGTGATGATCTTGGGGAATCGACGGAAGTCCTCAAATATTATCGGCCCACATACAGCGATTCGGTTTTTTTCTACAGTAATCAACTCGTCATTTGCTATCGGAAATCAGTTCATGAGGTAAATTATAAAAAAATGTGGAAATATTCACGTGGCTTGGCGGAGTACTAAATTGAAGTCGGTTAAAACTTTGTTTTTAAAGTAAATAATACTTTTTAGCAATGGCCGACTGTAACGAAAGTAATTTTGGAGTTGTTATTAAAATAAGTCTTCAAAACGATCTCGCTTGCTTTATTCATCTCCCGCAGTCCCACTTACTATAAGATTGTTGTCTCCTAGGTCACGGGATTGGATATTTACCTTTACAGGCTCCAACAACGAAAGTACTATTTCAACCACCTGGTCATCTTCTCCGCACAATCTGATAACAAACAAAAAAAGCCCATTAAAAAAACAGAAAAAACTTGAAACTAAAAATATTCGCTGACAAACTTGCAACCTCTAGCGTCGAAGCAAGTATGACCAGGGGCGGCTCGCTTGGTGATTACGTCGCGCCGCTACAAGTAAATGCCGAACATGAAGGAACCGGCCCACTGGCCCAGGCCGGTATGTTAGCGCTGCTACGGCACGCACGCGTTCTATCGCAGCGCGTTACATGCGATAGAAAGGGATGGACACATTTAGAATCGTTCAGCATACCTAAACAGGGGATTAGTTAACAGATAACCTTCTGTACATATTACTATTATCTATTCTGTGGTATTACTGTCAGTTTTAACCACACCATAGTGAGCACAACTGCATTCTGGAGCTGACATTTTTATATGGTTGCAAATTATACTTCCTGCCCGATGGACGCCTATGGGCGCTTGTAACTCCAGAGGCAGCAGACTCTGAGAGAAGAGCCACTCTTCTCTAATCTGCGCTCCTCATACTACTTGGCTGCATGTTAATGCGACTAGGTGGAGCCGACCTGTCTTGATGCTGCAGCCGGTCGATGACGCGCGCCTCCACCAGGTTCACGAGCCGGTCCATGCAGAGCCGGTTGGCCAGCTCCAGGAGTTGGAGACAGCGCCTCGGCTCCACCGACGGGATGTTGTCGCAGTAGATGTAGCACAGGAGCATGTGGAACGCGTACATCTTCACGCCCGGGAATGAGATCTGAAAGAACAAAGTAGTTTGGGAACTTTTAAGTATCCTCACCAACGAGAAGGTATTGCATTGAGGTCTGGGGAAATGGAACCAATATTAATTCCATTCTGTTAAAACAAAAAAGGCATTGAGAATTATTGAGAGGTATGCCTCCATTCCCGACTCACACCGCAGTATACTTGTAGATAACAAAATGTTGACCGTCATTTCGCTCTATCTATACCGTATCTGTGTTTATGTCTTCACAAATAAACTCCTATATCTACAGCAAGGCGAGGCTAACATTCACAATCTCCGTCAGAGAAATAGGCTAATTCTTAATGATGTGCACTATGCTCATTTTGACAAGAGTTTAAATCAGTGTTTTTCAAACTTTTTGGTCTCACGGCCCTTCATGACCATCAAAATTCCTTCGCGACCCCCCAAAACCCCATTTGTACGATTAAACTTCAAACCCAATTTTATTATTAACTTCACAGATTTGGATTGCACCTTTCTATCATTGAATCAGTCATGCGTTTTGGAACGCAACCTATATTTAGGTATATGAAGGTAGTTTTACTGTTACCCAACCTACCCCTTTTTAAATATAAAACGAAGCAAATCTCTTTTAAGCTGTGCGACTGTTATTTTGGAGATTATTTCGACTATACTTGGCTATTGAAAGTAGCATATCTTGCAGATATTTAGGACCATTTGAATGGATTGAACAAAAATCTACAAGGAGGGACGAAAACATGATTGCAGCAAAAGATAAAATTAATGGATTTATATCGAAAACTGAATTATGGATATAGCAAAATTTGAAGTTTGATTCTTTTCCTTGCATGTCTCAAATTATTTAAGAATTTTCATCGGATAATTTCGTGAACGTAGAAATTAATATTCCCATTATAGTTGAGTGTTTGCAAAATAAAAAAAAACAATGATTGAGTTATCTTTCAAATGAAACACAGACGGGTGACGGAAAATGTTGGATATTAAATACCTTTCGGAATAGATCCGTGGTGCTGGCCGATTTCAGCCACACTGTGAAAGAAGCTCTTGTAGAACTTGCAGATGATAGGATGCTAAAATTGGAGTTTGTATCCGTATCAATCGGTGCGTTTTGGGTGAAGAGAATGGCTGAATATTCTGATCTAGCAAAGGAAGTCCTTAGTATTATGATACCATTCGCAACTTCTTATTTGTGTGCTCTCCCGGAAGTGTCCCTGGAACATGGCCTTCATGGGATCGCAGCGCGCCATCAGCACCGCGCGGTGACGCTCTACATGAGGTGACTTGTCCCGCACTCACCACCCTGCTCGTGCTCTCCCGGAAGTGTCCCTGGAACATGGCCTTCATGGGATCGCAGCGCGCCATCAGCACCGCGCGGTGACGCTCTACATGAGGTGACTTGTCCCGCACTCACCACCCTGCTCGTGCTCTCCCGGAAGTGTCCCTGGAACATGGCCTTCATGGGATCGCAGCGCGCCATCAGCACCGCGCGGTGACGCTCTACATGAGGTGACTTGTCCCGCACTCACCACCCTGCTCGTGCTCTCCCGGAAGTGTCCCTGGAACATGGCCTTCATGGGATCGCAGCGCGCCATCAGCACCGCGCGGTGACGCTCTACATGAGGTGACTTGTCCCGCACTCACCACCCTGCTCGTGCTCTCCCGGAAGTGTCCCTGGAACATGGCCTTCATGGGATCGCAGCGCGCCATCAGCACCGCGCGGTGACGCTCTACATGAGGTGACTTGTCCCGCACTCACCACCCTGCTCGTGCTCTCCCGGAAGTGTCCCTGGAACATGGCCTTCATGGGATCGCAGCGCGCCATCAGCACCGCGCGGTGACGCTCTACATGAGGTGACTTGTCCCGCACTCACCACCCTGCTCGTGCTCTCCCGGAAGTGTCCCTGGAACATGGCCTTCATGGGATCGCAGCGCGCCATCAGCACCGCGCGGTGACGCTCTACATGAGGTGACTTGTCCCGCACTCACCACCCTGCTCGTGCTCTCCCGGAAGTGTCCCTGGAACATGGCCTTCATGGGATCGCAGCGCGCCATCAGCACCGCGCGGTGACGCTCTACATGAGGTGACTTGTCCCGCACTCACCACCCTGCTCGTGCTCTCCCGGAAGTGTCCCTGGAACATGGCCTTCATGGGATCGCAGCGCGCCATCAGCACCGCGCGGTGACGCTCTACATGAGGTGACTTGTCCCGCACTCACCACCCTGCTCGTGCTCTCCCGGAAGTGTCCCTGGAACATGGCCTTCATGGGATCGCAGCGCGCCATCAGCACCGCGCGGTGACGCTCTACATGAGGTGACTTGTCCCGCACTCACCACCCTGCTCGTGCTCTCCCGGAAGTGTCCCTGGAACATGGCCTTCATGGGATCGCAGCGCGCCATCAGCACCGCGCGGTGACGCTCTACATGAGGTGACTTGTCCCGCACTCACCACCCTGCTCGTGCTCTCCCGGAAGTGTCCCTGGAACATGGCCTTCATGGGATCGCAGCGCGCCATCAGCACCGCGCGGTGACGCTCTACATGAGGTGACTTGTCCCGCACTCACCACCCTGCTCGTGCTCTCCCGGAAGTGTCCCTGGAACATGGCCTTCATGGGATCGCAGCGCGCCATCAGCACCGCGCGGTGACGCTCTACATGAGGTGACTTGTCCCGCACTCACCACCCTGCTCGTGCTCTCCCGGAAGTGTCCCTGGAACATGGCCTTCATGGGATCGCAGCGCGCCATCAGCACCGCGCGGTGACGCTCTACATGAGGTGACTTGTCCCGCACTCACCACCCTGCTCGTGCTCTCCCGGAAGTGTCCCTGGAACATGGCCTTCATGGGATCGCAGCGCGCCATCAGCACCGCGCGGTGACGCTCTACATGAGGTGACTTGTCCCGCACTCACCACCCTGCTCGTGCTCTCCCGGAAGTGTCCCTGGAACATGGCCTTCATGGGATCGCAGCGCGCCATCAGCACCGCGCGGTGACGCTCTACATGAGGTGACTTGTCCCGCACTCACCACCCTGCTCGTGCTCTCCCGGAAGTGTCCCTGGAACATGGCCTTCATGGGATCGCAGCGCGCCATCAGCACCGCGCGGTGACGCTCTACATGAGGTGACTTGTCCCGCACTCACCACCCTGCTCGTGCTCTCCCGGAAGTGTCCCTGGAACATGGCCTTCATGGGATCGCAGCGCGCCATCAGCACCGCGCGGTGACGCTCTACATGAGGTGACTTGTCCCGCACTCACCACCCTGCTCGTGCTCTCCCGGAAGTGTCCCTGGAACATGGCCTTCATGGGATCGCAGCGCGCCATCAGCACCGCGCGGTGACGCTCTACATGAGGTGACTTGTCCCGCACTCACCACCCTGCTCGTGCTCTCCCGGAAGTGTCCCTGGAACATGGCCTTCATGGGATCGCAGCGCGCCATCAGCACCACGCGGTGACGCTCTACATGAGGTGACTTGTCCCGCACTCACCACCCTGCTCGTGCTCTCCCGGAAGTGTCCCTGGAACATGGCCTTCATGGGATCGCAGCGCGCCATCAGCACCGCGCGGTGACGCTCTACATGAGGTGACTTGTCCCGCACTCACCACCCTGCTCGTGCTCTCCCGGAAGTGTCCCTGGAACATGGCCTTCATGGGATCGCAGCGCGCCATCAGCACCGCGCGGTGACGCTCTACATGAGGTGACTTGTCCCGCACTCACCACCCTGCTCGTGCTCTCCCGGAAGTGTCCCTGGAACATGGCCTTCATGGGATCGCAGCGCGCCATCAGCACCGCGCGGTGACGCTCTACATGAGGTGACTTGTCCCGCACTCACCACCCTGCTCGTGCTCTCCCGGAAGTGTCCCTGGAACATGGCCTTCATGGGATCGCAGCGCGCCATCAGCACCGCGCGGTGACGCTCTACATGAGGTGACTTGTCCCGCACTCACCACCCTGCTCGTGCTCTCCCGGAAGTGTCCCTGGAACATGGCCTTCATGGGATCGCAGCGCGCCATCAGCACCGCGCGGTGACGCTCTACATGAGGTGACTTGTCCCGCACTCACCACCCTGCTCGTGCTCTCCCGGAAGTGTCCCTGGAACATGGCCTTCATGGGATCGCAGCGCGCCATCAGCACCGCGCGGTGACGCTCTACATGAGGTGACTTGTCCCGCACTCACCACCCTGCTCGTGCTCTCCCGGAAGTGTCCCTGGAACATGGCCTTCATGGGATCGCAGCGCGCCATCAGCACCGCGCGGTGACGCTCTACATGAGGTGACTTGTCCCGCACTCACCACCCTGCTCGTGCTCTCCCGGAAGTGTCCCTGGAACATGGCCTTCATGGGATCGCAGCGCGCCATCAGCACCGCGCGGTGACGCTCTACATGAGGTGACTTGTCCCGCACTCACCACCCTGCTCGTGCTCTCCCGGAAGTGTCCCTGGAACATGGCCTTCATGGGATCGCAGCGCGCCATCAGCACCGCGCGGTGACGCTCTACATGAGGTGACTTGTCCCGCACTCACCACCCTGCTCGTGCTCTCCCGGAAGTGTCCCTGGAACATGGCCTTCATGGGATCGCAGCGCGCCATCAGCACCGCGCGGTGACGCTCTACATGAGGTGACTTGCCCCGCACTCACCACCCTGCTCGTGCTCTCCCGGAAGTGTCCCTGGAACATGGCCTTCATGGGATCGCAGCGCGCCATCAGCACCGCGCGGTGACGCTCTACATGAGGTGACTTGTCCCGCACTCACCACCCTGCTCGTGCTCTCCCGGAAGTGTCCCTGGAACATGGCCTTCATGGGATCGCAGCGCGCCATCAGCACCGCGCGGTGACGCTCTACATGAGGTGACTTGTCCCGCACTCACCACCCTGCTCGTGCTCTCCCGGAAGTGTCCCTGGAACATGGCCTTCATGGGATCGCAGCGCGCCATCAGCACCGCGCGGTGACGCTCTACATGAGGTGACTTGTCCCGCACTCACCACCCTGCTCGTGCTCTCCCGGAAGTGTCCCTGGAACATGGCCTTCATGGGATCGCAGCGCGCCATCAGCACCGCGCGGTGACGCTCTACATGAGGTGACTTATCCCGCACTCACCACCCTGCTCGTGCTCTCCCGGAAGTGTCCCTGGAACATGGCCTTCATGGGATCGCAGCGCGCCATCAGCACCGCGCGGTGACGCTCTACATGAGGTGACTTGTCCCGCACTCACCACCCTGCTCGTGCTCTCCCGGAAGTGTCCCTGGAACATGGCCTTCATGGGATCGCAGCGCGCCATCAGCACCGCGCGGTGACGCTCTACATGAGGTGACTTGTCCCGCACTCACCACCCTGCTCGTGCTCTCCCGGAAGTGTCCCTGGAACATGGCCTTCATGGGATCGCAGCGCGCCATCAGCACCGCGCGGTGACGCTCTACATGAGGTGACTTGTCCCGCACTCACCACCCTGCTCGTGCTCTCCCGGAAGTGTCCCTGGAACATGGCCTTCATGGGATCGCAGCGCGCCATCAGCACCGCGCGGTGACGCTCTACATGAGGTGACTTGTCCCGCACTCACCACCCTGCTCGTGCTCTCCCGGAAGTGT
The DNA here is from genome assembly GCA_945867215.1 of Epinotia demarniana. Lineage (NCBI taxonomy): Eukaryota > Metazoa > Arthropoda > Insecta > Lepidoptera > Tortricidae > Epinotia > Epinotia demarniana. The sequence continues at coordinate 18,440,839 of OX244280.1, forward strand.
CCCTGGAACATGGCCTTCATGGGATCGCAGCGCGCCATCAGCACCGCGCGGTGACGCTCTACATGAGGTGACTTGTCCCGCACTCACCACCCTGCTCGTGCTCTCCCGGAAGTGTCCCTGGAACATGGCCTTCATGGGATCGCAGCGCGCCATCAGCACCGCGCGGTGACGCTCTACATGAGGTGACTTGTCCCGCACTCACCACCCTGCTCGTGCTCTCCCGGAAGTGTCCCTGGAACATGGCCTTCATGGGATCGCAGCGCGCCATCAGCACCGCGCGGTGCGCCGCGTGCATGCCGTCGTCCAGGTCAAACGTGATGTCCGCGAACAGGTTACGTTCCACGTACATTTCGCGCAGTCGCTGAGGTATCGGCTGAAACAAATACAAGGTTATATCCTAACACTTTAGTATAACGCCCATATAGTTTTACATCCATTTCCTGTTCATGATTTCATGAGCTGCATGAAAATTTTGTTGAGTGGAAACAGAGTTAACACAACACGGGTTTTGAGTCTTTCAAATCCAGTTGTTGATAGTAAATTCAATACTCTTGAAAACGAATGTCCTTATTCAAAAACGTCTATCAATCCGACTTAACTTGTTAAGTTTTATGAAACTTTTGTATATTACTGTTATTTGTAAAAAAAACTGTATCAGCTTTGTCTCTTGGGTAACGGGCCAGACTAACGACTTTTTTCCTAGATTTAGTTACAAACTTTGACAGGTAAAACTAATTCTTTTAGCTAACTTAAAATTTAATACTAACTTAAATCCTGAAATGGGCATGTAGCCATATACTTGCCGAGGACGCTGGCAGCTTTCCCCACTGAATCGCAATGTTTGTGCGTTGAGCTAGGAAGCTGCCAGCATTAAAGTACTATTAAGGGTGAGTTAACCCTAAGGCCATGAGTCCCTTCACAACATCAACATCAAGGGTGAGTTGCACCAAACCGTCTTTAATGGTAAGCGGTGTTCGTTAAAATCTGTATTTATGGAACGTTTGTCAATTTTCTATGGACTGACAACTGTCAGAGCCATATTTAACGTTGATCGGTCTGTAATCGTAAGTCGATGCAACCCGCCCTAACTATATTTGTGGTGTGTTACACTCACCATGTGGAACTTGTGCATGAACACCTTGTCGAACAACAGGTGCTGGTCCAGGATGAACTGGCTGAGCTTCGTCAGCTCGTGGAAGCCCAGCAGCTCCGCCGCTTGCCGGATTTCCTGGACATTACCGTTATTGTACAAGCCGATCTCGGCTTTTTTATTGAGGGGCTTGAGGGGAGATTCGCCTGAATGGAGAATTGAACTAGGTATGTTGAAACAAAGAACTGCCTTAAGAATAGGAAATATAATGGGGTACAGTTTTATCGAGGCGTCTGAGAGCTAAGTGTAAAAAAAGGGTATCAGTTAATTCAACAAGGGATTGTGTACGATACGATCAATCAGAATTCTGAAATATAGACCGACTGAATCCTATGGTCTGTATAAAGGAAAAAGCAAATATCAGGCCAGGTTTAAGCTTGATGATTTTTTCAAATAATTATCTACCATATGTGCAAGAAATAAATCACTATATTGAACAAATCTCTTCAATAACCGACTAAGAAACATAAATGTTCGTATGTGATGTCTGATTGATAGTTAGATCTATTTGATACACAGATTGTAACGGGCCGATGAACTTGTGCTTGTAGTGAATTCTCGTCGATAACTTTAAAAAACTATGATCGTTGCAGGGTAAAAACTCACTAAACATGCATGTCAGTAGTAAATTGTATTATTTGTTCCGTTCAATGTCCGGGATCCATTATTGAGAGGGCGTCACTGCCCACGACCGGAAGTAGCCGTTTGCGTCAAATGAGTCGCTCCACTCCATCGCTGTGACGTCACATCCGCCCCTGGTAACCTGCGAACCCCAGAACCACCGCCCGCGCTCGCCGCCATGTTGGCTTTCTCATTGTTGCGTCGTCTGCCGTAGACATCGGACGCACAGTATAGAGGATTAATACAATATAGTTAAACAGAGGCCGTTTAGGAACGTTCGTTACCTACTTTCACTCGATGCGCAGGGCTGTGTCACGTTTGTGGGTTGCCATATCTATAATACTAATTTTGCTTTTTAGTATGCAAAGTATTTCTGTTGCAGTTTAATAGACAATATTGTATCCACAAAGCAATAACATTATAGATAGTTAGGTAGTGTGACTATAATAACACAATACTGAAAATGAAAAATGTTTATTTAGGTTAAGAAACAAGCTTTAACAACAAGCAAGGTTGGAATTCCTATTAAGCATAAATTTACAGATTAGAGGCGATTAGAGCGACAAAACGATCAACTAGTAACTTGCTCTAAACTAAAGGTACTGTTACACATGCTCCTTATTAGTAGCACGAAAGCATATCCTAGTTTCGAGCAAATAGCATGTGTAAATGAAAAGTTGCTAGTAAGTAGCATGCTATTTGCACATATAATCATTGAGCATGCTCAAAAAACTGACTTCCGACCTTCCTTCCTTAACCAACTGCTAAAAAAAGGAGGTACTCTATTCGGATGTATTTTTTTATCATGTTTTTTTTTTCAATGTTTGTTACCTCAGAACTCCGTTATTTATGAGCCGATTCGTACATTATTTTTTGTTTGTAAGTATATGCTTCCAGGTTGGACCCTTTTTTTTTCAAATGTATGGTGTATTGGTCCTTCTGGCAGTGACTATTTACCCATGTTCAACTCTTTGAAGTCTCCCCCAATGTTCGCTAAATACAGTAAATATTAATTTCTTTATTTATACGATTATACAAGTATGCTGATAGAGTACAAAACTGTTTTCGAGCAAAGACAGACTTAAAATCAGGAATGGGAGCGACCTTGTCCTTTCTTCTACGGGCTAACGTTGTTGGCTGAAACTTCAGGGATTTGTGTAGTTTTAAAACTGAGTTAACAATATACAATCTGCGCATGGATAACAAGTCACATTGCCTGTACAGTTTTGTAGACGGAAACCTGAATGGTTTTGAAAAGATTACTTTAAGTAAGCATCTATGAGCTCTCTCAACCTCCATGAACTTAGTCTTACTGGCACCACCCCAAATGGGTACGCAATAGGTCATGATAGACTTAGCAAGAGACAAGACAGATAAGCTTTCTGATCCGGCCATTAAGGTGTTCAATATGATCAGACAATGAGAGCCTCTGGTCTATAATTATTCCTAGGTACTTAAGCGAAGAAACTTTCTCAATTATAGTACAGTTACAGAATAGCTGGTTGACTCGATAACAACTATGGATTCTCAGTTTAAGGTCAGATGAAGGCTGTGTGTTTCCATATTTTGAAAAACACATGTAGTTTGTCTTAGAGGAGTTTAGTGTAAGTAGGTTACGCTTAAGCCAGTGGTTAATCAGGTCCAAACCTTTTTCAGCCTTTGCGTAAACTGCCTCCTAGGTCTGGTCATTAAAGACTACTGCTGTGTCATCAGCATACGAAAACACACGTCCTCCGAGTGTAGAAAGGTTTGCTAAGTCGTTAATGTGAGCTAAGAATAGTATAGGGCCCAGAACACTCCCCCGTGGGACACCGAACTCAATACGCTGCTCTTGACTCAAAATGTTTCCGATTTTTACGGTCTGAGTACGATCATTTAGATAGTTGTTGAGAAGTTTCAGTTGCTTACCTCTAAATCCCAGATGCTCGAGCTTTTGCACAAGAATGGGGACGGAGACGGTGTCAAAAGCCTTTCGTAGGTCCAAGAAGATTGCTAAGCACTTGCGTCCTTTATCTACTTGACGTGTGATTTCTGTGGATAGAGCAAGCACAGCATCCTCTGTGGATCTACCCCGCCTAAAGCCATATTGTGTTGCTGAGAGGATGTTGTATATTTCGAGATAATTTAAAAGACTATTATTAATTAGTTGCTCTATTATTTTTGAAATAGCTGGCAACACAGATATAGGCCGATAATTGTAAACGTCCTCTCTCCCGACCCCGTTATACACAGGCGTTACAACTATATACGCTATACTATACCTAAAATATTTCCTAGTAAGTATAATAGTTGCCAAATTTTAGTTAAAATAGGTTGGTAGGTAATTAGTTAAAAGCCTATTCGGCTCCTTTTGATATCGTGGCACTGGCAGGTTGCCGTCTTCATACTTACGAGGCGGCTTCCTTTGACGTAGCGACTGAGAGCGAGCGAACACGCCGGCAACGGCGCGGCCCCGATTGAAGCATTCTACATCATTCCCGAAGGCTGTGTGAGTGCGTAACGAACACGCGCGCATGTGTGCAGCCGTGCGATGTACCTTTGCTCGAAGTTTATCTACTGTCTTATATACTGTGTCGGACGTTCCATAGCTAAGTATTTTTATAAATTGTGCAACGAGGAACTTTAAGCCTCGATTTTTTAAATCCTGATAAATAATTTATTGAATCAGGCGTTACTTTGCGGAAGTCCATGATATATTAGGAGAACAATATTTCTTTGCTATTCCGCTAAAAAACGTGCTGGTCTATTAGTGAAGATAAGATGCAACTATTTGCGTAAAAACATGCAAAAAATTACAGCAAACCACCACCAATAATGACAAAAACCTCGACACGTGTTTCGCCTCTCTACGAGGCATCATCAGGAGATGCTGGCAGGAGATGTTGCTTGCGCCACGTCCACTGAGCAAATGACCCGCCCGGAGCCATCCGCCATATTTATATTCTGTCCCCCCATACTACCGTTCATGCGTGAAAGAGATGGAAGAACACGTAACAACGGTGATGACGCAACATTCAATTGTTCGTTGATAATAACGCCTCTATTGCTGTACCTAATTATTTCTAATTGTTCTAGAACACTTAGACGCAATCCTTTTTCGCAAACATGCAAGATGTTGAAAGAATGATTGTCAGATAACGCATGGTTATTCTCCAATAAATGTTTTGCGAAATTAGACTTGTCCGGGTGATTATGCCGATACGACGCAACATGTTCCTTATACCTTGTGCTAAAACTACGGCCTGTTTGTCCCACATAAACTTTATTGCAATTATCACAGGCAAGTTTGTAGACTCCCGACTTTTTGGCACTTTCCACTTTCTCCTTGCCATTGCACAGTCTAAAGCGCAAGGTGTTATTCGTTTTGAAAGCCACGTTTATGTCGTTAGACTTTAAAATATTGTAGATCTTATCAGACAACTTGCCAACATAAGTTATGCTTGCTTTGTACTTTTTAGGTGGGTCCGAAGATCGTGCAGCGTACAGAAGATAGTTTGTCATTCTAGCCCGTTTTTTCCTAATAATACCATCCACATGAGACTTGCTGTAACCGTTTGAAATTGCTAAATGGTATATATTATTTAATTCCATTTTATAATGAATATCAGAAAGAGGCACTGTCAATAACCTATGTGCATAACAATGAAAAGCAGCTAACTTATGTTGCCATGGATGAGCGGAAGAAGCCGGGATAACAGTATCTGTATGCGTAGGCTTACGGTAAATTTGGAATTGATGTTTGTTATCCACCTTAGTAATCGTTAAATCCAAGAAATTTAGTGAGTTATTCTGTTCTAATTCCTTCTTAAACTTGATTTTAGGATGCTTGTTGTTGATTTCATTCACAAAAATATCCAGTTGACTCATACTACCCGTCCAACAAATAATCAAATCATCAACATACCGGAAATAATATAATATATTATTATTATCCACAATGTGTTGGTTCTCAAAATGATCCATGAAAATATCTGCCATCAAAGGACTAAGTGGGGAACCCATTGCCAAACCATCACCTTGCAGATAATATTGCCCCCCAAATCTAAAATAATTCTGTCGCATACAGACTGTCGCCAATTCTATTAATTCATCTACCTCCCCTGGATGCAGCCTCTGTTTTTCAAAAAGTGCCCTGAGAATGTCTAAAGTATTCAAATATGGTACATTTGTAAACAAACTATCCACATCCAGCGACAAAAGAATAGCATTTTGTGGCATGTTGATGTCTTTGATCCTTTCGATTAAATCCAAACTATTCTTTAAACAGTATTTTGGTTCAAAATTAGACTTCTGTCTTATGATACCATTCAACCTCTTAGCCAATTTATAAGTCGGTGCACTCAAATACGAGACAACTGGACGAATCGGGATATTGTCTTTATGAATTTTTGGAAGACCATACAGAATTGGTGCTTGAGGATTCATGGATATGACCGTGTTTTTCTGATGCTCGGTTTCAAAGACAAACATAGAGTTCTTGACAACATTTCTTAGATCTTTCTGGAAACCAGGCGTTGGGTCCTTCCGTAAAACCGAAAAACCATCATCCTGTATAAGATCCATTACTTTCTGGTTATATTGTTCCCTACCCATGATGACAATGCAATTCCCTTTGTCTGCTTTTGACACCACTAAATCGTTGTCATCGACTTTCTGTTGAATAGACCTCAGCAATAACCAGTCAGAGTCAGGCGCACTCCTCCTCAATGGACATGTCTTTTTTAATGCATTCGCTACGGTGAGCTTTGCATCCATATCATTATTGTTAAGAACTATCGCAACCTCTGCGTCCACAGCTACATTTTCCAAAACTTTTTGAGACATCTTAGGCCTTAAGTTATACTTTAATCCCTTATCTAACAGTTTGACCTCATCTTCCAAAAACTCAATGCCGGTTAGGTTTTTTACACGAGGGTGGAAACTGTGCTGAGTCGTTAGGGCATCACGCCTTTCTGTTGAGTTGAAATCCGAACCCGACCTAGTAAGCCTATGTAGTTTATCGATCTGTTTCACATACATTTGGTGCGCAAGCTCAGAGGCAAAATATCTCGCTTTTTGGTCTAAAATATCAAATTCAATGTTGTGCAATTTAAAGGAAAGCTCAGAATACAAAACTTTAAGGTGTAGCTTTAAGTTATCCCTAATTGAAAACCAAGATCGTGATTCTTCATTCAGCCATATTTTCCGAGCCCTATTAATAGCCACCTGAGATGCCCTACTAGAACTATTACAACGTATGTTGATATAATTAGGTACCACATTCAGACGTTTACACTGTTGATTAAACCAAACGTTCTGGACAGCTGCTCGGTGTTGTTTAGTTAGTTTGACATAAAGTCGTGCCTGTTCGGCTATGCTTGCCGTTTTCAAATAATTTATTGAATCAGGCGTTACTTTGCGGAAGTCCATGATATATTAGGAGAACAATATTTCTTTGCTATTCCGCTAAAAAACGTGCTGGTCTATTAGTGAAGATAAGATGCAACTATTTGCGTAAAAACATGCAAAAAATTACAGCAAACCACCACCAATAATGACAAAAACCTCGACACGTGTTTCGCCTCTCTACGAGGCATCATCAGGAGATGCTGGCAGGATCTCGTAGAGAGGCGAAACACGTGTCGAGGTTTTTGTCATTATTGGTGGTGGTTTGCTGTAATTTTTTGCATGTTTTTACGCAAATAGTTGCATCTTATCTTCACTAATAGACCAGCACGTTTTTTAGCGGAATAGCAAAGAAATATTGTTCTCCTAATATATCATGGACTTCCGCAAAGTAACGCCTGATTCAATAAATTATTTGAAAACGGCAAGCATAGCCGAACAGGCACGACTTTATGTCAAACTAACTAAACAACACCGAGCAGCTGTCCAGAACGTTTGGTTTAATCAACAGTGTAAACGTCTGAATGTGGTACCTAATTATATCAACATACGTTGTAATAGTTCTAGTAGGGCATCTCAGGTGGCTATTAATAGGGCTCGGAAAATATGGCTGAATGAAGAATCACGATCTTGGTTTTCAATTAGGGATAACTTAAAGCTACACCTTAAAGTTTTGTATTCAGAGCTTTCCTTTAAATTGCACAACATTGAATTTGATATTTTAGACCAAAAAGCGAGATATTTTGCCTCTGAGCTTGCGCACCAAATGTATGTGAAACAGATCGATAAACTACATAGGCTTACTAGGTCGGGTTCGGATTTCAACTCAACAGAAAGGCGTGATGCCCTAACGACTCAGCACAGTTTCCACCCTCGTGTAAAAAACCTAACCGGCATTGAGTTTTTGGAAGATGAGGTCAAACTGTTAGATAAGGGATTAAAGTATAACTTAAGGCCTAAGATGTCTCAAAAAGTTTTGGAAAATGTAGCTGTGGACGCAGAGGTTGCGATAGTTCTTAACAATAATGATATGGATGCAAAGCTCACCGTAGCGAATGCATTAAAAAAGACATGTCCATTGAGGAGGAGTGCGCCTGACTCTGACTGGTTATTGCTGAGGTCTATTCAACAGAAAGTCGATGACAACGATTTAGTGGTGTCAAAAGCAGACAAAGGGAATTGCATTGTCATCATGGGTAGGGAACAATATAACCAGAAAGTAATGGATCTTATACAGGATGATGGTTTTTCGGTTTTACGGAAGGACCCAACGCCTGGTTTCCAGAAAGATCTAAGAAATGTTGTCAAGAACTCTATGTTTGTCTTTGAAACCGAGCATCAGAAAAACACGGTCATATCCATGAATCCTCAAGCACCAATTCTGTATGGTCTTCCAAAAATTCATAAAGACAATATCCCGATTCGTCCAGTTGTCTCGTATTTGAGTGCACCGACTTATAAATTGGCTAAGAGGTTGAATGGTATCATAAGACAGAAGTCTAATTTTGAACCAAAATACTGTTTAAAGAATAGTTTGGATTTAATCGAAAGGATCAAAGACATCAACATGCCACAAAATGCTATTCTTTTGTCGCTGGATGTGGATAGTTTGTTTACAAATGTACCATATTTGAATACTTTAGACATTCTCAGGGCACTTTTTGAAAAACAGAGGCTGCATCCAGGGGAGGTAGATGAATTAATAGAATTGGCGACAGTCTGTATGCGACAGAATTATTTTAGATTTGGGGGGCAATATTATCTGCAAGGTGATGGTTTGGCAATGGGTTCCCCACTTAGTCCTTTGATGGCAGATATTTTCATGGATCATTTTGAGAACCAACACATTGTGGATAATAATAATATATTATATTATTTCCGGTATGTTGATGATTTGATTATTTGTTGGACGGGTAGTATGAGTCAACTGGATATTTTTGTGAATGAAATCAACAACAAGCATCCTAAAATCAAGTTTAAGAAGGAATTAGAACAGAATAACTCACTAAATTTCTTGGATTTAACGATTACTAAGGTGGATAACAAACATCAATTCCAAATTTACCGTAAGCCTACGCATACAGATACTGTTATCCCGGCTTCTTCCGCTCATCCATGGGAACATAAGTTAGCTGCTTTTCATTGTTATGCGCATAGGTTATTGACAGTGCCTCTTTCTGATATTCATTATAAAATGGAATTAAATAATATATACCATTTAGCAATTTCAAACGGTTACAGCAAGTCTCATGTGGATGGTATTATTAGGAAAAAACGGGCTAGAATGACAAACTATCTTCTGTACGCTGCACGATCTTCGGACCCACCTAAAAAGTACAAAGCAAGCATAACTTATGTTGGCAAGTTGTCTGATAAGATCTACAATATTTTAAAGTCTAACGACATAAACGTGGCTTTCAAAACGAATAACACCTTGCGCTTTAGACTGTGCAATGGCAAGGAGAAAGTGGAAAGTGCCAAAAAGTCGGGAGTCTACAAACTTGCCTGTGATAATTGCAATAAAGTTTATGTGGGACAAACAGGCCGTAGTTTTAGCACAAGGTATAAGGAACATGTTGCGTCGTATCGGCATAATCACCCGGACAAGTCTAATTTCGCAAAACATTTATTGGAGAATAACCATGCGTTATCTGACAATCATTCTTTCAACATCTTGCATGTTTGCGAAAAAGGATTGCGTCTAAGTGTTCTAGAACAATTAGAAATAATTAGGTACAGCAATAGAGGCGTTATTATCAACGAACAATTGAATGTTGCGTCATCACCGTTGTTACGTGTTCTTCCATCTCTTTCACGCATGAACGGTAGTATGGGGGGACAGAATATAAATATGGCGGATGGCTCCGGGCGGGTCATTTGCTCAGTGGACGTGGCGCAAGCAACATCTCCTGCCAGCATCTCCTGATGATGCCTCGTAGAGAGGCGAAACACGTGTCGAGGTTTTTGTCATTATTGGTGGTGGTTTGCTGTAATTTTTTGCATGTTTTTACGCAAATAGTTGCATCTTATCTTCACTAATAGACCAGCACGTTTTTTAGCGGAATAGCAAAGAAATATTGTTCTCCTAATAAATCCTGATAACTTTAACCTCGAGGGAGTCCTGAATAATTAAGAAAAGGGAATCGCGAGTGATAACTTTTATTATCGGACTTCCCTCTTTTGTAAATTTTTATTTTTTACTTTGTTATTCGCGAGTGTTTTGGATCGTATCATGAACAACGAGTCGCTCCGCGTCAGAGAAGGAACGCGCTTCGCGATCTCATTAATACAGCCGACTGAATCGATCGGTGAGTCAGTTACATAACAATATCCTAAGTGCCCCGCGTGCCGCCGCGCCAGCGCCGGCTGCTGCGGTGAACTTGTCGTTATGATGTAATGGTGCTACCCGGCAGTCCGGTACGATGCCGCTGCCGACAACGATCGCTTCTTACCCTGGTGCCGACCGCCTCAATGGCGCCACCCCCGTATCTGGTGTCGTCCGCCTCAATGGCACCACCCCTTGTCTGGTGCCGTCCTCCACTGTGGAGCCACCTCCTACGATGGGCCGTCCGCCACGACGGCGACGCCGATCGCGATGGCGCTGCCCGCCGCTGGCTCTGTCCGCCACGGCGGAGCTGGGTCCAGGTGTACGGTGGTGCTGGTCGCCTCGTTGGTGCTGGCAGCCTTGGTGGCATCACCCGCCATGCTGGGACTTTCTGCCTCGCTGGTGCTGTCCACCAGAGCAGCGCTGTCAGCCACGCCGATTGATCGCCAGGGTGACATTGTCCACCATGCTGGCGCTGCCCGCCATGCTGACGCTGTCCGCCAAGCTGGCGCTGTCCACTATGCTGGAGCTGGACGCCTTGCTGGCGCTATCCGCCATACTGGCGCTGGCTGCCATGCTGGCGCTGTCCACCTCACTGGCGCTGTCCACCACGCTGGTGCTGTGCACCTCGCTGGCGCTGTCCACCACACTGGTGTTATCTGTCACGGCGGTACTGTCCGCTATATCCGCGCTGATGTCCGCTACTCTGGTGCTGCCCGCCATGGCAGTCCTGTTCGCCATGATGGTAACGCCCGTCATCCGGAGTGGAAGACGGCCCCGCTACAGCGGTACGATAGAACTACTTACGTCTCCAGGCTACACAGAGGTAATAATCGACGAGCAGCTACGCGGCTTACCCGGCGTTCCAGCAGCGAGCGACCCAGCAGTCGCAGAGTGCCGCGGTGCAACCTAATGTTTAGAATGAAGCTCGAAGTCCTCAATCATACCCGATTGGTCCAGTACGCCGCATGTTGAGACCCCCCTAAGCTCCCCGACCTATTTGACAATCAATCAAATTACAAGGTTCGTTTTGTACGTTCGTCCCGTCACGGCACAACGTACCTTGCAGTCGGGTCACGCGAAATGATTACGATCTTTAAAAAGTATGTGGTAGCTAGTATCGGATGGGTCTCCGACCTCTGAATATATATTTCTCAACCCCGTCAAACTGTCCTCGTGCCTGCGGAGAATCATGACATGACAAGGTGGGCAAACAGATTTCACATTGTTTCTTAGCTCGCTTTCGCTCTCCCACTCAGGTTCTGCTCTATAAAGACAAACCTTTCGCAGAGGCCTAATAAACTAAATTGGGACAAAACAACTTGCCGCTCCTAAGCGAGCCCAAGATTCCGCGCTTAAGGTGAGCTCTCTGAATCGGGTAAAAGCCACTATTGAAAATGACTTCCACGAATTCTAAGCGAACTGTCTTACCGAAACAGCTGCATATACTTGCAAAATATCGTCGAATATCATCTTAGATTACGTTTCCTATTATTCAAAAACCCCGTTTATACTTTGCTATCTATCGACTTCTCAAATGCACAAGCTTTTACACTACCATATCCGTGTCCTCTGCCGACACAATCTCGACACAGAAAATCCTCTTCAAACAAGTTTTTCAAAGCTAAAGCACTTCTACTAACGACCTAGTCTAGAACTTGTAGTTAGAAATTATTCCTGGCAATTTCAAAAGAAATTAATATTATTTACATTTTCTTGTTGGAATCCCAGGGCTTTCTGTTAATTGTCTATATGGACGACATCCTTACTACAAACCAGTTGAAGGGATCACTAATGAAACAAAGAAATCAGTCGTAGAAGTTCATGTATTTGCCGTAGACATTGCAAAAAATTAAGCCCCATAAGCCCATAAAGTCCAACTTCTTGGTAGGACTCATAATCTTTATAAACGCCTCCTGTTATATAATTTTACGTAATAAAAACATTGTATACGTAAGCCTTACCACTTGTCATGGAGGTCGAGTTCCTGGTGCCGAGGGAAAAGGTAAACTCTGCGGCGCGATTTTAAATGCCTGTGTCGCCTTGGACAGTCGCATACTGGAAGGCATCGTCTTAACTTTGCAATCTTTGCGCCGTGGGTCGTCTCTCTGACTACACCTGCGAGACGACGAAGAGCACTATGCACTCTCTCTCGTCACCTATCTGCTGTATAAAAGACTCTTCCATAATAGATTGGCATAACGAACCCGCATTTAACCGTAAGTGAGAAAGTCTAACTTTATTGTAACGAATGTTGTGCTACAAATGGACAACTGGTGAGAGGTAGCATGTATGCCTATTCCTACTGCAAACTGCTGGCCGGAAAGAACCGTCTACGGGAAACACTGGTCCCATATTACCTGCATGGTCGGTAACTCCCAGAAGCCAACGGGGAAGAAATCTTTGTCCGCTGGGGTATCCCGGACATCGGCTTTAAGTTCACCTCGGACGGCACCCACTTTTGTAGCGATACGTCTCGATCGACTCGCAAGTCTCGAGCGCCTACTGTCACGACGTGTTCAACAGCTTTTGGAGTTAAGACATGACCTAAGCCACCTTCCAAACTTGTGCCTCGCGCTCCACATCACGTCGACACCACGTTAGGTCTGTTTAACATAATGACTTCCAAGTGGGGCAGTCTCTTCTACTGGCCAGACCTGAGGAAGCAAGTCGTAGCCGATAAAGGTTCACAATGTGCGGGATTTTCTAGGTGACACGTTCGAAAGTTGGAGCGGAATACCTACTCCTCCGGGCGTCACGCTGGCGCTCGCCTATTGTCGGTACATACACGCTGTAGCCTGCATGGATCCAAATGCCACTATGTCACTCCAGATGAACGGCCAGGTACCGCCTCCCATGCGCACTTATTTCTGTCAAATATGTTCGCGTACTGCATTCAGTAATAATTATTATTCTTGTTCATAAATCTGCGACCACTATTGTGTTAGCTACTGTTGATCACTAGGATATCTTCGAACACCTCGTTCAAGAATACCTTCAAAACAATGTTCCTGGAAGACCGCTCCCTTCCAAAACATTGATTAGGTTAGAATGTGTTAACTTTAGGTAATTAAATACCTAAGCTCAACAGTTTACTTTAACGCGTTCGCAACCAAGAACCCCCCTAGCGGGCACTCGTAATGTTTGCTCAGATGCCGGCTGGACCCGCTAGGCGGGCAGTAGCGGCTGGACCCGCTAGGCGGGCAGTAGTATGAATGTATCCATTTTTAGTCCGGTTGCGAAAGTGTTAATAACTTACATGACTAAAAAGAAAAATTAACGACATTCTAGCACCTTTTTGCCTACGCTTTTATTTGTCAACTTGAATCTACTTTTACAAGTTTATATCGAATCTACTTGACCTATAATTATTGGAGTACCCTTGTTTTGTCGACAATCTTTTCATCGAATATTATTTCATCCACAACGATTCATCGAAACTTTAGTACAAGTAATATTGTTTGGCGTTATTTTATTTCAACTACTATTCATTTAAATTAATCTTACTACGTAGAAATACTATTCAACGAATATTACTTAATCGCTGATTTGTTTCAAATTATCTTAATTGGCACAACTACATAACATTGCAATTCATTTCTTCGACGTATTACTTTAATACAATGTTATATGCCCTGCTGCACATTTATACATTATTCAAAATATGTAAGTACCTAGTTAATTGTGTGACATACAAATATGTATAATATGTATGTATGTATAATAAAACTAAGAATCATTGGTGTAAATCGTTTATAACAAAAAAATATCAGGGCGGACAAAAATGGCTTGTCATAAGCGAAATCTGTTTTAGGTCGGTTAGGTTAGGGATTCACTTGTGTCCCTCGGACCAGAAATAGACACCCCGCGCAGCGGGGTAGCCTCGACTCGCTGCACGGCTATAACAAGACGGCACGCGAGCTCTGATCATCATGACAAATGATGAAATGTATAATATGTATGTATAATAAAACTAAGAAAAAATGGTGTAAATCGTTTATTACAAAAAAAACACACCCTAATGCAGGACCAGGATCTATTTATTGATTTAAAGAATAAAAAAAAACAAATATCAACAAGACATAAGTCTGTAGAGATATTATAACTTATAAGACTTAAACTACCCACATATCTATAATCTCGCAGAGTGAGCCGACTGACGTGATTGCGTTTAGTTTCGATTACGAATATTACCAATTGAAATAATTTTATGCGGAATAAATATTATTACAAGTAAAAAAAATTGTATAAAAAAACTCGAAATGAAAAGCCATGATGATGACATGAATTTGATTGAAATAAGTCAACTACCAATTAAAAGACGTCGGTTCAAATTACCTAGTATCGAGTTTTCGACGGGATGACTTGTCGATGAAATGAAAATACTTGAAACGTTGTCTTTGAAATAATATTCGATGAAATGTTTGTCGGCAATTCAATGGTAAACCATAATTATTAGTGTCCGTTAGAACTGTAACGTTAATACTTAACTCTAACTCCACCAAAGAAATCTAGTTTCCTTCTTTAGGGAAATTCTAATTTCTACTGGCGCGTGTGCGCCCGCTTACTCGCCACAAGGAGATAACGATAACAAACAGATCTCAATAATTGATCCCGGACATTGAAAGGAACAAATAATATAAAATGTTACCTTCCAATAAAATTATTATATTTTTTCCTGAAGATGTCCGGGATCCAAGTAATGGCTTCCTGGGGGCTACCAGGTTACCAGGGGCGGATGTGACGTCACAGCGATGGAGTGGAGCGACTCATTTGATGCAAACGGCTACTTCCGGTCGTGGGCCCTCAATACGCCCTCTCAATAATGGATCCAGGACATCTTCAGGAAAAATATTTATTATTTTATTGGAAGGTAAAATTTTATATTTTATTCTGTAGTACTGTCTCCTTGCTAAAGTTAAAAAATAACAGCAAGAAAAGGATCCAGAGGCCAATCAATAAGAATTACCAATTATGTTAAAAATGGCAGGCAAGATATATTTCGGCTTTTGCCGCCTTCCAGAGACGGTGTCTCTTTCCGGTGAGCTTTTTCTATAGACCACAGTGTTTGTAACTTTCTTTAGTACCTATATTTTCAGATAGAAATGGTACCGTTACCGTTGCTATCTGACTACGGATACCTTCGATCTCCATAATTTCATTTGTTTTTGCTCAAGAATATGGCATAAAATTGTTTTACTTTGCAACCGTACCATTTTCAGGACAATTTAAGTAAACTTTGTTCAGGTCAGGTTTGTTTAATAACAATCCTGAAAGTATATAGTTTCTAAAATAACAACTTAGGGCAAATGATGATTCCGGCAATAGTTACATTTATGGCACATAAAATTATGAATTTTATTAGTAGGTACTCCATCTGAAAGCATTCCTTTTATTAAAGAACTTGACAGTAAAATGAAGGAAACAGAAAACTGAAAGACTACAGAGGAAAACAACCAGTGCACCAACATACTTATAAATACAATAAACAATATGAAAATTCTGAAAAATGTTTTACTTAAATAAATGATTTATGCGATATTTATAATAATAATGTTTACCAGTAATAATCCGATTGCAGCCGACTGCAGAAGTGTTAATAATACGTGTTATTAATAATTGATTATAATTTTTAATTTAAATACAGATAGAAAGGCAGAGGCGGATTAAATGTCGAGAGCGCCCTAGGCGAGCACCTCACGGGCGCCCACTAGCGGCCACATCACATATCAAACATGGCCCCTTTGGAACCCCGCGCTCCTCGGCACGTGCCTAGCTTACCTGTACAGATAATCCGCCTCTGTAAAAAAGAGCTTAAGCATGTGTTGCAAAAAAGAGCTGAGTTTTAATAAAAAAATTGTACTTTATTCTTAATAAAAATATATAGAAATTGAAGCTAAAGCGACAAAGGGAAAAGCCACTTTAAGAAGATTATATTAAGGTTTGTTTTACCTGTTGCTTGAAGGCCGTGCTATCCAGAGCGCCGGTGTAGACGAAGTTGATGATTTCCTGCATGACTGTTTGCGAGATGAGCTTGCTCATGGTGACTATGGTTTGCGTTTGGGATGTCGCGTGTTGGATTTTGTCGCACTGCAAAGAAATAACGGTTAGTGACGGTGGTAACGGTATAATATTTACATTCATCTTAACATCAATTGTTAAAATGAATTCATGATGTCACAGGCGAAATGGCGACAATTCATAAATAATTGATTGATAATGATACCATTTGATTAGTTGGCATGATTGATAAAACTGATCTGTGTAAAGACGTGTTATTTAGACATTTTAGTTGTGTTGTCATTTCGGCATTTTCGGCTGAAACTCAGGAGAAAACAGCAATACGGTTTTTTTTAATAAAGTTCATTTGCAAGTAAGGACATTATAACAATAAAATCAACTTCTGCTCTTTTTTCGAAATAAATAACAGACGCCTTCGCGCAAACTGCCTGCCACGGTCTCTTTCTGATCTTGCTATCCGCCTCTTTCTAGTTAGAACACTAAAAAAGAAACACATATATATTATAGGTAGGTTATTCGTAGGTACACAGGGCGTCCCAAACTTATGGGACATGAAGGGGAAGTACCTTAAATATCGTAGATAGGGTATTTTGCTGAAAGAAGACCTTATGTTATTTTTGAAACTTAGTAATCCTGCATTCAAAGTTTTTCGAAAAATTACTTGCTTTGTCTGGGAATCGAACCGACTTAAATGTGAAAAAAAAATCACCCCTACTTTTACAATGCCAATGGAAAGAATAGCTACAAAATAATAACTCTTCTTTAGTAACACAGTATTTTAAAAGAAAGGAACAATGTAAAATGTTCAAGTCGTATTTCAAGAAAATTATTTATTGCCGACGACGACGTACGAAAAGTAGCGATATTATCATTCCTTTCTTTTAAAATACTGTGTCACTAAAGAAGATTTATTATTTTTTAGCTATTCTTTCCATTGGCATTGTAAAAGTAGGGGTGATTTTTTTTTCACATTTAAGTCGGTTGGATTCCCAGAAGAAGCAAGTAATTTTTTGAAAAACTTTGAATGCAGAATTACTAACTTTCAAAAATAACATAAAGTCTTCTTTCAGCAAAATACACTATCTACGATATTTAAGGTACTTCCCCTTCATGTCCCATAAGTTTGGGACGCCCTGTATATTGTGGGGCGAGAGAAGAGGTGTGTAATGATTGGTATAACAACATTTGATATATTTACACTGGATATAACAACATTTAATATAATTTCATTGGATATAATCACTCAAGAGGCATAACAAACTTTTGGGATAACACGAATCAGTATAATTTCATGGCGTATAATGTTCTAATAGTATTACACAGTACATTATTTATATAACGTTTAATGGATATAAGTATTAGTGGTTTTTATGTAATTGGTTTTGTAAGATATAACTTTTTTTCACACACACGTTATTTAATTTTTGAACCTATCCTAAACCTAACCTGACCGTGCTTATTTCCGTTCTAAGGGACACAAGCTAACCCTAACCTAACCTACAAATAATACTCGTGCCATCGTACGAAAATATACTATGAGTTACCAGTTTATGAGTGGCTATTATACTGTTGTGTGTCAGTGGTTACTCCTCATCCTACCTATACCAACCTGCCTTAGAGTAAAATAGGTAAGAAATAATAGTGGTAAGTCGTCATCGTACCTATACCAACCTGCCTTAGAGTAAAATAGGTAAGAAATAATAGTGGTACGTCGTCATCGTACCTATACCAACCTGCCTTAGAGTAAAATAGGTAAGAAATATTAGTGGTACGTCGTCATCGTACCTATACCAGCCTGCCTTAGAGTAAAATAGGTAAGAAATAATAGTGGTAAGTATTTTAGATTATGCCAATAGTTCATTATACCAACTGAGGTTTATATCGAACAAAGTTGTATCTCATGTATGTTATACGATATTATGACTTACATTAATAGTTTTTATATTACAAGTTCACTATATCTGTTGATATTATGCCGTTACATCAAAAGTGGATTATATCCTTTAATCGTTATATTCAGTGAAAATATATCTTTTATATGGATCGTTACGCACCCTGAGAGAAGATCTAGAGAACCACTTTTTGACGGTGATTATTTTTTTGGCTTTTGAAGTTTTTGATTTTTTTAACGCTTAATACGTATAATTCTCAGATTCCACTGTTCGCAATTGCCTCGCAAGAATGTGCAAGCCAATGCATTGTCTTGCAGAATAAATAATAATAATTACTTACGGAGTCCTTACTCCCCTTTACAACAAAACCGATGTTTACCAGCTAAAAAAAATAAAATGATGGTAACCCGCCCGCACGCGCTCACGGCACAGCGCGTGCTCTTTCGTACCCAGCACGAGCGGGCGTTCACCTCGTCAGTGCGCGAGAGCCGAGTTTAGCCGAAACGGCAAAGTTGGCTCACCTTGACAACTCGTATGGAGTTGATGGCGGGGTGGTTGACCTCCCGGTAGAGGTCTGGAGGCTTCTTGCAGCTGTCGCTGAGGGTTAGGATCTGACACGACGAGCGCCGCTTTATCTGATCCCACACTCTAAAACAAACAGCTGATGTTATCCTTACTCGGAGAAAGCAAGTATCTTCATTCCGCCTACCATACAAAAATTTGGTCTGTGAAATTCGAATCAAGTTACTGAGAAAATAGTGTTGAATTTATTGTGTGCTAAAATTTCATAGTACTTTCATAGTACAGCAAGATGACTCCATTCATTAATGTAACGGATACGGACGTTTCACGCACGAGTGCACTTGCTTTATCTAATGAATAACTATCCTATTTCCGATCCTTGACTTGAAACTTTTAAATTGAATCTTATTAATTTTTGTTTTTTTTTCGTTTTAGTTAATGGACATTGTTTTTCATGAAATTCTTTAATGTTATGCTTCTACTGTATGTATTCAAACACAATTGACCTTGTTTACGAATAAATATCTTGTCTTGTCCTATTTCCTAGCATCTCAGAACCTGACACTATGTCTCACATTACCAAATCCAATTAACAGTAACCTTTCATTGTTAGAGTATGCCTATATAAACCCATGTATTTCCTAATAAAGCATTCATTCTATATCCGAGACTCGTCGTATTATTTACTCCTCTACGTACAACATCTCGGTACAATAAATACAACTATAAAAATCTTTCACAGTAGGTATATGTAAATCAAATCAAATCAAAATATTTTATTCAATATAGGTTCCTACAGAACACTTTTTGAAGGTCAAAGTTCAGTACATTTAACAATTAAGCACATGTTAGCTTACAAACATAAATGCTGTTATAACAATTTAAAAAAAACAAATCATTATCATTAGTTAGTCAGGAATTATATAAAACAAATTCAAAATTAGAGTATGTCAGTTCACAGAGCGAAATAAATAATATAATAAAAATATTTCAAGTCATTTAAGTATTTCACAAAGTCATTTGTAGAATGGACCTACGCGATGAATATAAGCTACATTTAATCCTGCAGCTCCACTTGATGCGAACAATTTAAATGTAATTTTATAATAAAATAGCTATTATTTATTTGCAAGTCAAACTTACAGATAATATAAAAATAATGTATAACAAATAATAATTCACGTCTCTGCACAGTCTGGTGAAGATTAGTTACTGAGTGCTTTGAATGGCTGCTCCGCCGTCGTCAAACCCCAACAGTTTCGCTGCAGGTTTGAATAATGAAGTAAAGCAAACCTGTGCTTAACGATTACTTATAAGCAAAGCTCTACAAGACTTAATCACATCATTCTTATCTATGAATAGTTACATATTAATATATTAAAGTGATTGATATTGAAAGTACCTCATTTGTTTCGCTTGATCTTGTCGGATCAAGTACTCAGTGTCCTCGTTGAAGTCCCCGGTCGTCGCTTCCCCCATGCTGCTTACCTGCATCCAGACCATAAAAATACATAATTATCTTTCGATAAAGTGTTACATAATTAAACATTAGGTATGCCCACTTCACACCCAGGAGAAGATGTTAAATTGGGTACGCACTACGGGCGGTAATTTGTACAGCCCCAGCATATTTGAATATGGCCCTCACGGTTCTCTATTGTATGGGCAAAAATCATTTCCCAAAGTGTCACTTCCCAATAAATGTTTCCCAAATGATCATTTGGCAAAAAATCACTAGTCAAATTATTGTTTCGCATTTTATCACTTGGCAATATCTCCTATGGCAAAATATTACTTCGCAAATTATTGTTTGGCAAAGTTTTACATAGTCAAGTTTCATTTGGTCAAACGTATTATTTGGCATAACATTCGTTTTCCAAATTCTTGCATGGCATACGATTTAGATCCTAATTGTGTAGTGCATACGAAATCTATTTGAGTGAGACTACATATTTTGCTAAGCGGGTAGTTTGTAAAAAACAAAAGTAAATAATTTACAGGTAGGTTTTTTTTTTTTGTACTATAGGTACATACTTAGGTAACAATATATTATAATGCAAATAAGCAGGATGCATGCAAGCAAGCCCCGAGGCGGTTTCGCCCTTTTCATAGAAAGTCTCCAGCGAATCGACGCCACCCCGCTGCGCGGGGTGTCTTTTCTGGTCTGAGGGACACAAGTGAACCCTAAACCTAACCGACCAAAAACTGAGTTCGCTTATGACAAGCCATTTTTTCCACCCTGATACGAAATGTTCTGTTTGGAAAACAATATTAGCCCGAACAAAGTGTTTGCTTAATAAACTTTTGCCTGAATAACACTTGACAAAGCAAAATTATGCCAGATGATATTTTGACCAAATGAACAAAATGCGAAACAAAAATGTGCTATTTGTTAGTTTGGGAAATGAAACTACTGCCATAAGTTTTGTGGGAAGTAAAATTTGGCGAAAAATATTTTGCCGAACAGCAGGATACCGGCCCTCACCCTCGGCTCAGGCCGCAAACACCTGCGCTCTGCGTAATGTACCATTACGACATGCATGTCACGATTTAAATACACTTAGAAACCGTTTGTTTAGTTAGTACGTTCCTGCTGAAAATAAACAGACCACGAAACAACTAGAGTATCAGTGAACTCTGCTGTAGTGTTGATTTATACACGAGTAGCTTCTGCCCGCGACTCCGTCCGCGTGGAGATCGTTTATATCACAGCTCCATACAAACTTTTACCCCTCCCATGTCACCCCCTTAGGGGATGATTTCGGGGATAAAAAACTATCCTATGTCACTCTCCATCCCTTGAACTATCTCCACTTAAAAAATCACGTCAATTCGTCGCTCCGTTTTGCCGTGATAGACGGACAAACAAACATACACACACATACACTTTCCCATTTATAATATTAGTATGGTTATAGTCAATTTTCATTATGTTATGGGTACTAGACGAAGATATATAATAAATAGATATAAAAATGAATAGGTGTAAATAATTATTAGAAACAAACATTCATGCTCATCCATCACACAATACCTGACACGCCCTTATATCTCTAGAAATACGGTTCAGTTTCATATTTTTGAGCGTCTTGTTGTATGGTTCAGTGTTCAGTGACTGTACGTGTACACACTGCACTGGCCAGCAGCCTGTGGAACGCCTCGCAAGCCGCCGTCATCATGAACACACTTACCATACTGCTCTCGCTGGAGGAGCGCGCCAGGTCCGAGCGCGAGTCGGTGGCAAGCAGCTTGTGGAACGCCTCGCAAGCCGCCGCCACGCCATCATGAACACACTTACCATACTGCTCTCGCTGGATGAGCGCGCCAGGTCCGAGCGCGAGTCGGTGGCGAGCAGCCTATGGAATGCCTCGCAAGCCGCCGCCATCATGAACACACTTACCATACTGCTCTCGCTGGAGGAGCGCGCCAGGTCCGAGCGCGAGTCGGTGGCAAGCAGCTTGTGGAACGCCTCGCAAGCCGCCGCCACGCCATCATGAACACACTTACCATACTGCTCTCGCTGGATGAGCGCGCCAGGTCCGAGCGCGAGTCGGTGGCGAGCAGCCTATGGAATGCCTCGCAAGCCGCCGCCATCATGAACACACTTACCATACTGCTCTCGCTGGAGGAGCGCGCCAGGTCCGAGCGCGAGTCGGTGGCAAGCAGCTTGTGGAACGCCTCGCAAGCCGCCGCCACGCCATCATGAACACACTTACCATACTGCTCTCGCTGGATGAGCGCGCCAGGTCCGAGCGCGAGTCGGTGGCGAGCAGCCTATGGAATGCCTCGCAAGCCGCCGCCATCATGAACACACTTACCATACTGCTCTCGCTGGAGGAGCGCGCCAGGTCCGAGCGCGAGTCGGTGGCAAGCAGCTTGTGGAACGCCTCGCAAGCCGCCGCCACGCCATCATGAACACACTTACCATACTGCTCTCGCTGAATGAGCGCGCCAGGTCCGAGCGCGAGTCGGTGGCGAGCAGCCTATGGAATGCCTCGCAAGCCGCCGCCATCATGAACACACTTACCATAATGCTCTCGCTGGATGAGCGCGCCAGGTCCGAGCGCGAGTCGGTGGCGAGCAGCCTATGGAATGCCTCGCAAGCCGCCGCCATCATGAACACACTTACCATACTGCTCTCGCTGGATGAGCGCGCCAGGTCCGAGCGCGAGTCGGTGGCGAACAGCCTATGGAATGCCTCGCAAGCCGCCGCCATAATGAACACACTTACCATACTGCTCTCGCTGGATGAGCGCGCCAGGTCCGAGCGCGAGTCGGTGGCGAGCAGCCTATGGAATGCCTCGCAAGCCGCCGCCATCATGAACACACTTACCATACTGCTCTCGCTGGATGAGCGCGCCAGGTCCGAGCGCGAGTCGGTTGCGAGCAGCCTATGGAATGCCTCGCAAGCCACCGCCATCATGAATGAACACACTTACCATACTGCTCTCGCTGGATGAGCGCGCCAGGTCCGAGCGCGAGTCGGTGGCGAGCAGCCTGTGGAACGCCTCGCAAGCCGCCGCCATCATGAACCGGTGCACGGGGAAGCCTTTCGCACCGCTAATTATCACCATGTCTGAGAAATACTGAAACAAGATACGATACAAATAATCATTCTGCAAACCCGGCCAGTTTTGAGTTAGGATGATTCTATTTATTTATTTATTAATACATGGGAAACCAACAGCACAACATATTTATAAACACAATAGTAAAACCATATAAGTAGCCAAGGGTTTCTTAAAATGTAGTTCATGAACCCCTTAGGGGTCCGTGACATGATTGCCAGGGGTCCACGCCACTTCGTTCACTCTTAACACGAAATATGAGATTTTTCTTTATCAGAGATGAGCGGTATTTTTGAAATTCTGAAAGAGGTCCATGTCTAACAAAAGTTAAATTACAGGTTCTCACTTATAGCAATAAACACAAAGAAATCTATAACCAAACTTAAACTTAGCGTACATTACACACATGCACACGTACTTTTCCAAAAACTGGATTGTCAATTGATGAATGCTCGGCCCCGTACAAAATGCTGAAGAAGTACCTGCCAGACAGTCATCTCGCTCCATAGAGCATGTATTATTTGCAGTCAGGGTTCGAAATTTTCAAGATAATTACGCTTATTGATAGTGATCGGATAATTATCACCAGTATAAGAACCAATGACACTAGAGTTCGGTCAACTTTGCATAATCCGAACTGAATTGGCATTTTCCTCGTTCTGTCCCAGGCTTTCGATACTGTTTCTGTGCCGATTCTCCTGGAAAAACTGGAGTGTATTGGGGTAAGAGGGCATGTACTCAATATTTTTAAAAGTTACCTTAATTGTCGCACGCAGCAGGTTCGCGTAGGCAATTATACCAGTGATGACTGTTTCGTTTGGTGTGCCTCAAGGAAGCGGACCAACTTTATTTTTAATATATGTAAACGATCTGTGCAATCTACCTCTGAATATGTTAAAGTATTTGCTTATGCAGATGACCGGTGGCCGTCTGGTGGCATAACAACTATTGTCATAATATCGATTGTCATACAACATTACGCATAAAGTTGATGGTCAATTTTTTTTTGGCATAAATTATACTATGGCATAATTGATCCCTGTCATAATTATACAGAGTCATAATTTGTTTAAGCATAATGTAGAATGTCATACATTTATTAATTTACCGGCCACCTCAATTAAACGTAAGTGACTTTATTAGTGAGTTATTCCAACTGCTGAATAAATATCCAATGAACACAAATATCTTAACATGTGGTGATATAAACCTAGACCTAAGGTCACATAGTCTAATGACAAGCTCCTATCAAAACACTATGGCAACGCTGGGTCTCACCTGCTGTATATCACAGTTTACCAGAATAGAAACTACAAAAAGAGGAACGTCCAAAACATGTATTGACCACATTTACATTCGAGACATTGCCGGACTACCCAGGTGCGGACAAAAACATTCAATCAATGCCGCAGTGGTGACGGATCCCCACTCGGACCACTTTGTAACTGGTATCTCGCTTGCTGGCACAACTCCAAGTAAAAGTTTATCATGCAGTACACTAGATAACCGCCTAGTCAAACAGGAGCTTGTCAAAATTGACTGGAACCCAGTATTTGAATTATACAACCCCGCTGACATATACAACTTTATAGTGGACAAATTTACTAATATTTATCATAAATGTACAATAGAAAAGCCCATTATTAATGGTATTAGAAATAATTGTAACTGGTTATCCGATAAGCGCTTGGAAATGTCACGTACTAAAAACAATTTATTACAAATATACTTAAAGAACACAAACAAATAGGCAAAATGAACTGTTATACAAACAATATAGAAACAAAACTAACAGATTAATGAATAAAGCTAGGAATAACTCAACTAAAAAACGAAATTTGTGATAACTACAAAAATCCCAAAAAATGTGGGAAATAATAAATAAGTTAACCGGTAGATTAGTTAAGGCAGTAGATGATATGTTACTTAAATCATTTAATTTGAAAGCTAGAGAATTATCAAATAAGTTTGCCCATGAATTTGAAAATAATGTCCTTAGTGTGCTTAGCTCGTGTAGCGTGCCGTTGGGTGCCTGTCGTATCGCATAATGTTGATCGTCCTAAAATTTTTTGGCCGAGAATGTTTGGCATAATGTTGAGTGGCATACTACTTATTTAGCCTATTCATTTTTGCGCATACACATTTAAAAGTCCTAAAGTATGTTTATCCTAATATTGATTACTCGAACATCGAATTACCTAAAAAGTAATATTCCTAATTTTCATTGTCATAGTAATTATTTTGCCTATTGTTAAACGTGCTAAAATTAAACCACCTATACTATTTTCCTAAATTGTATACTATTTGTAAACTCTGAGCAGACCCGACCTACATCTAGATGAATAAAATAGGTTCGTTAGTTGCCTTTTGCCCCTCAGAGCAGAAATAGGGGCCCCGCGAAGCGGGGCTCCGTCGACACGAAGGCGGGTCATAGGTTATTCAAGTATTAGGCAATTCTTAGCTGAGGCAACCTTCATTTAGGTCAATTAGATTGGTTCGTTTGTTGCCTTTTGTCCCTCAGAGCAGAAATAGGGGCCCCGCGAAGCGGGGCTCCGTCAACATGAAGGCGGGTCATAAGTTCTTAAAGTACGTACCTAAATAGGAAAGATTAGGTAACCACAAATAAAACATTTATTTTTACTATTTATAAACTCTGAGCTGACCCGACCTACATCTAGATAAATAAAATAGGTTCGTTAGTTGCCTTTTACCCCTCAGAGCAGAAATAGGGGCCCCGCGGAGCGGGGCTCCGTCGACATGAGGGCTGGTGATAAGTAATTCAAGTATTAGGCAATTCTCAGCAGAGCCAACCTTCATTTAGATAAATTAGATAGGTTCGTTAGTTGCCTTTTGTCCCTCAGAGCAGAAATAGGGGCCCCGCGAAGCGGGGCTCCGTCGACATGAGGGCGGGTCACATGACACGAGGGCGGGGACATGAGGGCGGGATGTTATTCAAGTAATAGGCAATTCTAATAGATATGTATGCGTAACAAAATGTATGCACAACATTTTTAGTACATTAAATATTAGTAACATCAAAGTTATGCACATCAATCATTCTAAAAAAAAACCTTCGACACAATAAACATTCGGACAATAAATATTTAGGACAATCGATATTAGGAACAACAATTTCGGCAAATAAAAAATATGCACGACAATGTTTATGCAATTCGATATTCGGCACAAAGTTGGTATGCGACAAAATATTAGGATCAACAATTTTATGCCACCCGATATAGACCCCGTGCCGTTACTTGATGAAATCCACTAATCTAACGTCCCCAAGGTAACACTAAAAACACATAAGATCAAAAAACAAGCCATGAGTAATATAATTGGCAACATTAATGTTAATAAAAGTGCAGGTATCGATAAAATCAGAGCAAAATATATACACACCTAACTAAACAATGCATTTCTAGTTCTTCATATCCCGACAAATTAAAAATTGGACTCATCCGTCCGATACATAAAAAAGGTACATACACGGACACTAACAACTACAGACCGATCACGTTATTACCCACTATACATAAAATCATCGAAAAATACATGGGAAAAACTATCAATGACTTGCTATCAGATAACGACATTATACACGAGAGGCAGTTCGGTTTTCAAAAAGACAAAAATACATCTCAATTACTAGCCAAGTTTATGGATGAGATTAACACTCACCTAAATAATAGAAAACATATAATTGTAACTTTAATTGACTTTAGTAAAGCATTTGACACACTCAACTATGAAACTTTATATAAAAAGATACAGAAAAATGGTATACAGGGGCCAACCCTAGACTGGATAAAGCACTACCATATGAACAGATATAATGCAGTCAGCATAGCTGGGGAGCATAGTGACCTGCTTAAATCTTATCAAGGTACAGCACAAGGATCAATAATCGGGCCAACCGAATACTTGCTGTATGTTAACGACATGTGGAACATATTTAAAACTGCCTCTGTGTACCAGTTTGCTGATGACACCTGCCTGATAACAGCTGACAGTGAGGTGAAGACAGCGGAGTGCCAAATGCAACTTGAATTCGACAACCTATGTAAATGGGCCCACGATGTGGGATTATCAATTAACCTTAAAAAAACTAAAACAATGTTCATTCACTCACCATACATCAAAGCTAGTGTAACTCCTAACATCGTGGCCCACGGGCATGCATGCATGCATACCCGACACTTACACACGAACTGTAAATGTGACTCATTGCAATTAGTCAATCAGCATACCTACCTTTGGTTTAAAAATAGATAGTAAGTTCAACTGGGGCCCGCATATAGAGCATGTGTGCAACAGGCTAAGAGCCATCCTCTGCAACCTTAGCATACTCAAACACAAAATGCCATATAACAGACTCCGGCTATTATATCTAGCACTAGTAGACTCTGTAATTAGTTACGGTATATCCAGTTATGGTAGAACATATAATACATACCTTAAACAGATTTATAACTTACAAATAAGAATGCTAAAAAGGCTAATATTGTACCACTAAAAGTCAAGCATCAATATAGACACATAATTATAGCAAACTATTTCAGTATTGTCGAGTGTTAAGTGTATTTGATAAGATAAAATTGGCCGTGATATTAGAATATAAACACACCCTAGGGGAACTGGATAGATACAAGAGACCGTCCAACCTCCGGAGCCTACCTAACAAACCATACTTTAAGGTACGAAAAAATACTAACGAATATGGCAAACGAATATACAATAGATACGTACCTTGTATACTAAATAGCTTCCCTAGCCAAGTTATAGATAAAATATTAGAAAAGCCAAATAGAGCCCAAAATATAGTTAAGAAAACACTCATAAATATAAATTTATCATAAGTACTGAACGTAAAATACATAAGAATATACAAATAAATAACTAAGTGTAGCATATATATATATATATATATAGAGAGAGAACTTAAAAAATATAGTCTTATATCTTATCATATCTCATGGGGGGCTTCCCCCTCCACATCATAGTATATATATAATCTTAAATGTAAAAGATTGCAATAATAGGTGTAATGTAGCATTAAGTGTTTTTAAGTGCAATGAACAGTAAATTTATTTTTTTCTTTTTTAATTTTTTTTTAGTCATAATATTGATAATTATAATTATTTTTAGTAATAATTGGAAATGTCATACATTTATCAAGCCATAATATTGATGATAATATTTGATCAAAAAACAAAACAAAGGGTGGCCGTCAAATAAACTTTTCTCTGAGATCAACAAATGCTCCTGGTGTATAATGTTCAAGTTTTCACGTAGGCAGTAGGGAACAGGGACTTAGTGGCAAAACCGACTCGGATCGCGGATAGGTTAGAAGACGAAAGCGGGAGCTTGGCTCCCGCTTTCGTCTTCGAGGTTATTTTTTTAATAAAAGAGCAGAAAAACTTGTTATTAGATAAAACTTGTTTGTAAACTTTAATACTGATCGCCCTTTGCTACTGTAACCCAACATAAAAGACAACTTTGTAACTTACTTGCTTCTGATTCGAGATATTCATTTACTACTAAGAAAAACAGGCTTAAGCGTTTTGCAGTTTATGCGTTTATACATTATGGTTAAATTGTTTTATGAGCAAACAATTTATGTCCATTATAAAGTATGCTTAAATAATTTTATGCGCATTACACAATATGTTCTTAAACATAATGCGCATTAATGTTTGACTATTTACAGTTATGCGTAATGATGAGTATGATGAATCCACGTATGCCTACCAAAAATATAAGTTTAAAGTTTATGCAACCCGACCCCTACCCGCAGATGATTCAGTTCTTCTCGTACAAGCATCTACATGGGAGAAGGCTTGCCTCCTAGCGGAAACTACATTAAGAATTGTAATGCAATGGTTGTCAAAAAACTTACTCATCATTAATGTTAGCAAGACAACTTTTATGACCTTTGCCAAAAATCATACTCTTTACCCCTGTCAACTTTAGCTGTCCGTGCTCACAATTGCGTCCCCACCCCCAGTGATATTTATGCTGTTGTGCTGCACTAACAGCATTAAATATCTCGCTGTTTTATAATGAGAAAACATCTTCAGGACCCTTAGAACCGTCGCAGACCAGCAAACCCTGAAGACCGTAGGTATACTTCTCATTGGCGCAGTCTGTACTAACATGTTGCTTAAAGGCCTGGGGCGGGACAGGGAAAATTAGATTTCGATTTCGATCGGCAAGCGTGGGGACTACTGCCCTTTCCCTCTCATCCATGAGAGGAGGCCTGTGCCCAGCAGTGGGACGAATATAGGCTGATTTATTATTTTATTATTATTATATACATCCACTGTCATACTGAGTGTGTACACGCAAGAATAAAGTCACAACGTTTTTAGAAAACTATTAGACTGAAGCACTTATTGTTAATGGTAGGTAGTTAAGGAACTTTGTTAATTGATAATTAATAGAAACTAATTTTATTGAAATACCTCCTAGGTAAATGTATATCCCTTACCATGGTTTACTCAAAACTAACATAACTTTAATGGTTTAAGTACCTATGCGTATGTTTAGTTACCATCATACACTTAATATTTAACTGTAGAACATAATTCTCCCTATGCGTAAATAGCTGCGACACAGTTTAATACTAAAGCAGCTGCTTACGATCTTATTGTTTTAAATATGCTTGTTTTTATGTACAATAAAAATCTTTACGTCACACCTGCCCATAATGCGAGTTTTACTGCACGCTGCGCGTACGGGAAAAGTCACATCGTGGCCAAGTGAAGATGTAAAATTTTTTACGCAACACGGGCGGTAATTCGTAAAGCCTCAGAGCGCATATTTATGGCCCTCACCTTCGGTTCGGGCCACAAACACCTGCGATCTGGGGCATTCACGAATTCACCGCCCTAGTTACGTAATGTACTATTAAATTCTTCTTGTAAGGGGAATCCCACCAAACACATAAATGTAAAAAAGGATTCATTACATCAGTCATTTTATAAAGTTATTCAACACTTTAATTCTGATAAAAACTGGCCAAGTCAAATCTAACCTACTTTAAGATCTCACATTTTTAAATAACAGCAATTGTTATAGGTAAGTATCCAATAAAGCAAAAAAAATAGAGTTTAATACTTGTTCGTAGTGTTATTTTGTTCCTATAAATACATATTTGGATTTTGCATAGAACCTGGCACTCATTTAGATCTCCATTCTTTTTGCAGCGAAGCCCACAGCCAAGCATAATTTTTGTATTGAATTTGGCTCTCCTTTTTTACATTTATGTTTTTGGAGGGATATCATTACTTTTTGTAAAGAATACTAGGCAGTGTATAATTAGTGGTGCCCCGCGCCGCCGACGACACACCGTTGGCCGGTTGTTTAGCACGTATTACAAGTTTTTTTGTATGGGGACACCACCACTTATTTTTTGACTCAACTTTATTTTTATATTTCTGTTATACAGCAAATATAATAATACTTATATCGGGATAGTTTCAAATATCTGCTTGTAACGGTTCCAAAGTTACAAATAAATAAATAAAATGTATGGGGACCCCCCTATACTATAACTTTTCATATTTTTAGATTTTTTCCTACGCTTACACACAATTACCGAGCAGGATTCCAAATTTCATCCTTCTAGGTCATCTGGAAGTAGGATAGGTTTTAGGTACTATATGTAAGTCAGTCAGTCAGTACTAAAATTTACGACTTTTTGACCTTGATATCTTTACAACCGTTTGAGCTAGCTTCATGAAATTTGGCTTCTAGATATCCTTATGGATATAATTAAACACACGCAGTTTTATGTGTTTACGTTAAAGAGGTTTTGAGTTATAGAAGGGTCAAAAGTGGCACCAAGTGGTTCGTGTAATATTAGTAATATTACACTCGACGCTGGCTAGCCACTCTAGCCAGTTCCTTAGCAGCGTGTCTAGATCCCCACACGGCGCGGCACGTCACGTTGACACTTCGTGCGTTCGGATCATGGAAGAATAATGAAACATGGAAGGAACGTTAAAATAGGTAGCAGAGACGTATACCTGTCCTTAACTTCGTTACGACGTACTAACGCGACAGAAAGAGATGTATATGCATTAATTATTGCTCAATTGTGTAGGTTGTCACAAGTTTTGTCCTTTGCTAGGGATGTTACTGTGACGACTACCGATAAAACTATCGATAAATGATACAAACAAACTAAATTGTACTAACTTATTTATAGTTTAATAAATGTAAAAAACGGTTTCCTTCAGTCGTCGTAAAAACAAAATGCATAATTTTAAGTAGCATACGTCCAGAAATCATACCAAACTATTATCATAAGGACACGCTACACGAGCGAAATCGGCAGGCCTGCATGCAGTCTTACGGCATGATTTGGTACGTGTCGGACGCACGGCTTCCAACCGAATCAAGGTCACTTTATACTTCATTTATGTGACCTTGTTTGTCAGTCCTGTGAAGCGTCTTGAACAGACTATGGATTTTCCATATCCAAATCTTTTTTTTAACATGGAGTAAACATTTTTGTTGTATAAGTATCTTCATTCTTTTGGAAACTAAAATTAAAAAGTCAAATTTGTTAGATAAATACATAAATGCAACAGTAAATTTTAAGTCTTTAATACAGGGGACAACCAGAAAGCCATTTTCTCAGCAAACTTGTACCTAATTTCTATGATCCAACACAGATTTATACTAATAAATACATCCATGTCGATGTCGATAAGTTATTGTTCCGAGATCGATAAAAAATACACATCACTATGTAAATAAACATATCCTCTTTAATAGTTAGAAAATGTCTTACTTACATGCCGATTGCGCACGAATAATTGAACATGATGATATTTACATAAACTTCTATTAGTGATTATTAATGTTAGCTTAGGTCATAACAATTAATAACATCATATCAAAATCTATCGAAACTTACAGGTGAAAGCTTAAGAGGGCACCGAGCTTCTGCCATGAATTTATTTTAGGTATTCAATGCGCTCCGTGCATGTGTGTATAAATATAAGTACATCAGGAATTTGGACAGTACGGCGATAATCAAAATTCATTTCGAACGAGAATGTACAGCTGTCACCCGCGCACAGATCCCTGGGCGCATAATCTGTAGTTAAATGAGTATTACTTACTTTTTCTTCATGCAAGCGTTTTGCATTGATTTTTCGCCAACCTCTTCTATTCTTTGATTTATAGTTATTATTATTTATTATGCCCCATAGTGAAAAACCTAAAATTCGTCGTTTAGTTTTAAAGTCCGTGCGTAAGCAAAAGCGACACATCCTCCCCGTCCGACAGCCGAAGCAAGACTAAAGCGGATAGGAGGGAAGCGTGGCGGCTCTAGCTAGAATGGACGAAACGTGCGCGAATTTAGTTATGTCCGTTGTATTTCTAAAATAATCCATATTTTGAAAATGAAGAGCGTATACGTCATAGGAAACATGAAGTTTTGTCATTCAAAAACTGTTCCGTGAAGTATTTACGCCGTACTAATGTTATATTTTCTTTATTAGAGGTAACTTTGGATTTAATTTCTATCAAGGAAAGTATACGTAGTCGTGTTTCTAAAGCATATGACGTACAGAGTGAATCCTTAAATATCTTATATAGGAATAGCAGAACTAAAGCTTTAGTAATAATAATACAGCAATGTATCAAACGAACTCAATCATTTCATAATTTCCTCGGTGCAGCCTTAATGATTCCTGGACATTTTCTTTTCGTCCTGTATGGGATGTGCAACTTTCAATGGCACAAGATATTTGCTTATTTACAACAAGTAACTATAAAACGCGTAAATTTAACTGTATTTAAATCATTCACGGCGGAACAACACACAAAATAACAAATTTTCTCCGAGACGGTCCGGGTCCGTTTGTTGACACGAAATATGAAAGCTACTATAATGCGAGCAAGTTAAGTTGTGACGTTATGACACTTACTACCAAATATAATAATATATAATAAATCAGCCTATATACGTCCCACTGCTGGGCATAGGCCTCCTCTCATGGATGAGAGGGAACAGTGCGGGTTGGGGACTTCACATACACCTTTGAATTTCTTCGTGGATTTATGCATATGCAGGTTTCCTCACGATGTTTTTCCTTAACCGAAAAGCTAAATATCTAATCCGAAAAACTCATTGTTACGAGCCGGGATTCGAACCTACGACCGCCGTTTGACAGCCGCATGCCTGAACCGCTAGGCTACCGTAGCTTTATACTACTACCAAATAATGATGACATTGAATTTTGACTAAAAGTGATACAAAAGAGATCCATTTGACATATCCCGAGTTCATTCTAGTGACAACCTACGAAAATGTGAAACTGAGTACGGAATGTGGTCTCATTCACTCTCACGGCAACTATAGATGTACGCAAGTGAATAAGATAGCTGTTGCCAAGCTCTTATTTTAACGCGGCTTCCATGTTTTATTATTTTTCCATGGTTCGGATAGACGCAAGTGCTAATACACGTTATAATACCTACTTCGAATACAGTTCACTTTCACGAGCTAATTTTTTTATTATAATCAATCGATAATTATCCATCTGTTATTATCATGATATTAAATTATCCTTTCGAACCCTGTTTGCGGTGGCCAAGGTTGTCAGAGCAGAGACGATGCAGTGTCGGGAGAGAGTGATCTGCACTTGTCATATTCCTTGTCAGCGATCAACACGAATCTTCAAATCAATAAGGGGTCGGCACCTAACTTGTAATTATTAGATGAGCTATAAGTCGCAAGCGTCCTTAAGGCTATGGTGTCTTTTTACCATCAGTTTCCAATTTGGTACTCAAAAAAAATTGAACCCTAAACACAGTTAAAGGTTGACTACAGTGAAAGGTGTACTTCAGTAGTCTCATAAGATGACCTGCTGGCGAAGTAAAGTGGCCAAGTTGTCGAGGTAGCTGGTGTTCACCGGCAGCACCTCGGGCTCCAGCGGTCTCGGGGGCCGGAAGGGCGCCTGGAACAATTACATTTTATGGGATTTTACTTTGGCAACATATTTTATTGGCCGGTCACTTAGGAAAATCATTATAAATAGTTGAATCTATAACCTTAGGGTAACAATTACACACAAGAAAACTAGATCAGAATTCCTCTGCACGCGCTTCAGGTTGGTCATCCAGAAGCGCTGTTGCCGCCTCGCTATGAGCTAGTAATAATATGAGATGTGTATATGTGACCTGCAAGAGCGGCCTCTGCACGCGCTTCAGGTTGGTCATCCAGAAGCGCTGTTGCCGCCTCGCTATGAGCTAGTAATAATATGAGATGTGTATATGTGACCTGCAAGAGCGGCCTCTGCACGCGCTTCAGGTTTGTCATCCAGAAGCGCTGTTGCCGCCTCGCTATGAGCTAGTAATAATATGAGATGTGTATATGTGACCTGCAAGAGCGGCCTCTGCACGCGCTTCAGGTTGGTCATCCAGAAGCGCTGTTGCCGCCTCGCTATGAGCTAGTAATAATATGAGATGTGTATATGTGACCTGCAAGAGCGGCCTCTGCACGCGCTTCAGGTTGGTCATCCAGAAGCGCTGTTGCCGCCTCGCTATGAGCTAGTAATAATATGAGATGTGTATATGTGACCTGCAAGAGCGGCCTCTGCACGCGCTTCAGGTTGGTCATCCAGAAGCGCTGTTGCCGCCTCGCTATGAGCTAGTAATAATATGAGATGTGTATATGTGACCTGCAAGAGCGGCCTCTGCACGCGCTTCAGGTTGGTCATCCAGAAGCGCTGTTGCCGCCTCGCTATGAGCTAGTAATAATATGAGATGTGTATATGTGACCTGCAAGAGCGGCCTCTGCACGCGCTTCAGGTTGGTCATCCAGAAGCGCTGTTGCCGCCTCGCTATGAGCTAGTAATAATATGAGATGTGTATATGTGACCTGCAAGAGCGGCCTCTGCACGCGCTTCAGGTTGGTCATCCAGAAGCGCTGTTGCCGCCTCGCTATGAGCTAGTAATAATATGAGATGTGTATATGTGACCTGCAAGAGCGGCCTCTGCACGCGCTTCAGGTTTGTCATCCAGAAGCGCTGTTGCCGCCTCGCTATGAGCTAGTAATAATATGAGATGTGTATATGTGACCTGCAAGAGCGGCCTCTGCACGCGCTTCAGGTTGGTCATCCAGAAGCGCTGTTGCCGCCTCGCTATGAGCTAGTAATAATATGAGATGTGTATATGTGACCTGCAAGAGCGGCCTCTGCACGCGCTTCAGGTTGGTCATCCAGAAGCGCTGTTGCCGCCTCGCTATGAGCTAGTAATAATATGAGATGTGTATATGTGACCTGCAAGAGCGGCCTCTGCACGCGCTTCAGGTTGGTCATCCAGAAGCGCTGTTGCCGCCTCGCTATGAGCTAGTAATAATATGAGATGTGTATATGTGACCTGCAAGAGCGGCCTCTGCACGCGCTTCAGGTTGGTCATCCAGAAGCGCTGTTGCCGCCTCGCTATGAGCTAGTAATAATATGAGATGTGTATATGTGACCTGCAAGAGCGGCCTCTGCACGCGCTTCAGGTTGGTCATCCAGAAGCGCTGTTGCCGCCTCGCTATGAGCTAGTAATAATATGAGATGTGTATATGTGACCTGCAAGAGCGGCCTCTGCACGCGCTTCAGGTTGGTCATCCAGAAGCGCTGTTGCCGCCTCGCTATGAGCTAGTAATAATATGAGATGTGTATATGTGACCTGCAAGAGCGGCCTCTGCACGCGCTTCAGGTTGGTCATCCAGAAGCGCTGTTGCCGCCTCGCTATGAGCTAGTAATAATATGAGATGTGTATATGTGACCTGCAAGAGCGGCCTCTGCACGCGCTTCAGGTTGGTCATCCAGAAGCGCTGTTGCCGCCTCGCTATGAGCTAGTAATAATATGAGATGTGTATATGTGACCTGCAAGAGCGGCCTCTGCACGCGCTTCAGGTTGGTCATCCAGAAGCGCTGTTGCCGCCTCGCTATGAGCTAGTAATAATATGAGATGTGTATATGTGACCTGCAAGAGCGGCCTCTGCACGCGCTTCAGGTTGGTCATCCAGAAGCGCTGTTGCCGCCTCGCTATGAGCTAGTAATAATATGAGATGTGTATATGTGACCTGCAAGAGCGGCCTCTGCACGCGCTTCAGGTTGGTCATCCAGAAGCGCTGTTGCCGCCTCGCTATGAGCTAGTAATAATATGAGATGTGTATATGTGACCTGCAAGAGCGGCCTCTGCACGCGCTTCAGGTTGGTCATCCAGAAGCGCTGTTGCCGCCTCGCTATGAGCTAGTAATAATATGAGATGTGTATATGTGACCTGCAAGAGCGGCCTCTGCACGCGCTTCAGGTTGGTCATCCAGAAGCGCTGTTGCCGCCTCGCTATGAGCTAGTAATAATATGAGATGTGTATATGTGACCTGCAAGAGCGGCCTCTGCACGCGCTTCAGGTTGGTCATCCAGAAGCGCTGTTGCCGCCTCGCTATGAGCTAGTAATAATATGAGATGTGTATATGTGACCTGCAAGAGCGGCCTCTGCACGCGCTTCAGGTTGGTCATCCAGAAGCGCTGTTGCCGCCTCGCTATGAGCTAGTAATAATATGAGATGTGTATATGTGACCTGCAAGAGCGGCCTCTGCACGCGCTTCAGGTTGGTCATCCAGAAGCGCTGTTGCCGCCTCGCTATGAGCTAGTAATAATATGAGATGTGTATATGTGACCTGCAAGAGCGGCCTCTGCACGCGCTTCAGGTTGGTCATCCAGAAGCGCTGTTGCCGCCTCGCTATGAGCTAGTAATAATATGAGATGTGTATATGTGACCTGCAAGAGCGGCCTCTGCACGCGCTTCAGGTTGGTCATCCAGAAGCGCTGTTGCCGCCTCGCTATGAGCTAGTAATAATATGAGATGTGTATATGTGACCTGCAAGAGCGGCCTCTGCACGCGCTTCAGGTTGGTCATCCAGAAGCGCTGTTGCCGCCTCGCTATGAGCTAGTAATAATATGAGATGTGTATATGTGACCTGCAAGAGCGGCCTCTGCACGCGCTTCAGGTTGGTCATCCAGAAGCGCTGTTGCCGCCTCGCTATGAGCTAGTAATAATATGAGATGTGTATATGTGACCTGCAAGAGCGGCCTCTGCACGCGCTTCAGGTTGGTCATCCAGAAGCGCTGTTGCCGCCTCGCTATGAGCTAGTAATAATATGAGATGTGTATATGTGACCTGCAAGAGCGGCCTCTGCACGCGCTTCAGGTTGGTCATCCAGAAGCGCTGTTGCCGCCTCGCTATGAGCTAGTAATAATATGAGATGTGTATATGTGACCTGCAAGAGCGGCCTCTGCACGCGCTTCAGGTTGGTCATCCAGAAGCGCTGTTGCCGCCTCGCTATGAGCTAGTAATAATATGAGATGTGTATATGTGACCTGCAAGAGCGGCCTCTGCACGCGCTTCAGGTTGGTCATCCAGAAGCGCTGTTGCCGCCTCGCTATGAGCTAGTAATAATATGAGATGTGTATATGTGACCTGCAAGAGCGGCCTCTGCACGCGCTTCAGGTTGGTCATCCAGAAGCGCTGTTGCCGCCTCGCTATGAGCTAGTAATAATATGAGATGTGTATATGTGACCTGCAAGAGCGGCCTCTGCACGCGCTTCAGGTTGGTCATCCAGAAGCGCTGTTGCCGCCTCGCTATGAGCTAGTAATAATATGAGATGTGTATATGTGACCTGCAAGAGCGGCCTCTGCACGCGCTTCAGGTTGGTCATCCAGAAGCGCTGTTGCCGCCTCGCTATGAGCTAGTAATAATATGAGATGTGTATATGTGACCTGCAAGAGCGGCCTCTGCACGCGCTTCAGGTTGGTCATCCAGAAGCGCTGTTGCCGCCTCGCTATGAGCTAGTAATAATATGAGATGTGTATATGTGACCTGCAAGAGCGGCCTCTGCACGCGCTTCAGGTTGGTCATCCAGAAGCGCTGTTGCCGCCTCGCTATGAGCTAGTAATAATATGAGATGTGTATATGTGACCTGCAAGAGCGGCCTCTGCACGCGCTTCAGGTTGGTCATCCAGAAGCGCTGTTGCCGCCTCGCTATGAGCTAGTAATAATATGAGATGTGTATATGTGACCTGCAAGAGCGGCCTCTGCACGCGCTTCAGGTTGGTCATCCAGAAGCGCTGTTGCCGCCTCGCTATGAGCTAGTAATAATATGAGATGTGTATATGTGACCTGCAAGAGCGGCCTCTGCACGCGCTTCAGGTTGGTCATCCAGAAGCGCTGTTGCCGCCTCGCTATGAGCTAGTAATAATATGAGATGTGTATATGTGACCTGCAAGAGCGGCCTCTGCACGCGCTTCAGGTTGGTCATCCAGAAGCGCTGTTGCCGCCTCGCTATGAGCTAGTAATAATATGAGATGTGTATATGTGACCTGCAAGAGCGGCCTCTGCACGCGCTTCAGGTTGGTCATCCAGAAGCGCTGTTGCCGCCTCGCTATGAGCTAGTAATAATATGAGATGTGTATATGTGACCTGCAAGAGCGGCCTCTGCACGCGCTTCAGGTTGGTCATCCAGAAGCGCTGTTGCCGCCTCGCTATGAGCTAGTAATAATATGAGATGTGTATATGTGACCTGCAAGAGCGGCCTCTGCACGCGCTTCAGGTTGGTCATCCAGAAGCGCTGTTGCCGCCTCGCTATGAGCTAGTAATAATATGAGATGTGTATATGTGACCTGCAAGAGCGGCCTCTGCACGCGCTTCAGGTTGGTCATCCAGAAGCGCTGTTGCCGCCTCGCTATGAGCTAGTAATAATATGAGATGTGTATATGTGACCTGCAAGAGCGGCCTCTGCACGCGCTTCAGGTTGGTCATCCAGAAGCGCTGTTGCCGCCTCGCTATGAGCTAGTAATAATATGAGATGTGTATATGTGACCTGCAAGAGCGGCCTCTGCACGCGCTTCAGGTTGGTCATCCAGAAGCGCTGTTGCCGCCTCGCTATGAGCTAGTAATAATATGAGATGTGTATATGTGACCTGCAAGAGCGGCCTCTGCACGCGCTTCAGGTTGGTCATCCAGAAGCGCTGTTGCCGCCTCGCTATGAGCTAGTAATAATATGAGATGTGTATATGTGACCTGCAAGAGCGGCCTCTGCACGCGCTTCAGGTTGGTCATCCAGAAGCGCTGTTGCCGCCTCGCTATGAGCTAGTAATAATATGAGATGTGTATATGTGACCTGCAAGAGCGGCCTCTGCACGCGCTTCAGGTTGGTCATCCAGAAGCGCTGTTGCCGCCTCGCTATGAGCTAGTAATAATATGAGATGTGTATATGTGACCTGCAAGAGCGGCCTCTGCACGCGCTTCAGGTTGGTCATCCAGAAGCGCTGTTGCCGCCTCGCTATGAGCTAGTAATAATATGAGATGTGTATATGTGACCTGCAAGAGCGGCCTCTGCACGCGCTTCAGGTTGGTCATCCAGAAGCGCTGTTGCCGCCTCGCTATGAGCTAGTAATAATATGAGATGTGTATATGTGACCTGCAAGAGCGGCCTCTGCACGCGCTTCAGGTTGGTCATCCAGAAGCGCTGTTGCCGCCTCGCTATGAGCTAGTAATAATATGAGATGTGTATATGTGACCTGCAAGAGCGGCCTCTGCACGCGCTTCAGGTTGGTCATCCAGAAGCGCTGTTGCCGCCTCGCTATGAGCTAGTAATAATATGAGATGTGTATATGTGACCTGCAAGAGCGGCCTCTGCACGCGCTTCAGGTTGGTCATCCAGAAGCGCTGTTGCCGCCTCGCTATGAGCTAGTAATAATATGAGATGTGTATATGTGACCTGCAAGAGCGGCCTCTGCACGCGCTTCAGGTTGGTCATCCAGAAGCGCTGTTGCCGCCTCGCTATGAGCTAGTAATAATATGAGATGTGTATATGTGACCTGCAAGAGCGGCCTCTGCACGCGCTTCAGGTTGGTCATCCAGAAGCGCTGTTGCCGCCTCGCTATGAGCTAGTAATAATATGAGATGTGTATATGTGACCTGCAAGAGCGGCCTCTGCACGCGCTTCAGGTTGGTCATCCAGAAGCGCTGTTGCCGCCTCGCTATGAGCTAGTAATAATATGAGATGTGTATATGTGACCTGCAAGAGCGGCCTCTGCACGCGCTTCAGGTTGGTCATCCAGAAGCGCTGTTGCCGCCTCGCTATGAGCTAGTAATAATATGAGATGTGTATATGTGACCTGCAAGAGCGGCCTCTGCACGCGCTTCAGGTTGGTCATCCAGAAGCGCTGTTGCCGCCTCGCTATGAGCTAGTAATAATATGAGATGTGTATATGTGACCTGCAAGAGCGGCCTCTGCACGCGCTTCAGGTTGGTCATCCAGAAGCGCTGTTGCCGCCTCGCTATGAGCTAGTAATAATATGAGATGTGTATATGTGACCTGCAAGAGCGGCCTCTGCACGCGCTTCAGGTTGGTCATCCAGAAGCGCTGTTGCCGCCTCGCTATGAGCTAGTAATAATATGAGATGTGTATATGTGACCTGCAAGAGCGGCCTCTGCACGCGCTTCAGGTTGGTCATCCAGAAGCGCTGTTGCCGCCTCGCTATGAGCTAGTAATAATATGAGATGTGTAT
Source organism: Epinotia demarniana (assembly GCA_945867215.1). Classification (NCBI taxonomy): domain Eukaryota; kingdom Metazoa; phylum Arthropoda; class Insecta; order Lepidoptera; family Tortricidae; genus Epinotia; species Epinotia demarniana. The sequence continues at coordinate 18,481,915 of OX244280.1, forward strand.
ATGTGACCTGCAAGAGCGGCCTCTGCACGCGCTTCAGGTTGGTCATCCAGAAGCGCTGTTGCCGCCTCGCTATGAGCTAGTAATAATATGAGATGTGTATATGTGACCTGCAAGAGCGGCCTCTGCACGCGCTTCAGGTTGGTCATCCAGAAGCGCTGTTGCCGCCTCGCTATGAGCTAGTAATAATATGAGATGTGTATATGTGACCTGCAAGAGCGGCCTCTGCACGCGCTTCAGGTTGGTCATCCAGAAGCGCTGTTGCCGCCTCGCTATGAGCTAGTAATAATATGAGATGTGTATATGTGACCTGCAAGAGCGGCCTCTGCACGCGCTTCAGGTTGGTCATCCAGAAGCGCTGTTGCCGCCTCGCTATGAGCTAGTAATAATATGAGATGTGTATATGTGACCTGCAAGAGCGGCCTCTGCACGCGCTTCAGGTTGGTCATCCAGAAGCGCTGTTGCCGCCTCGCTATGAGCTAGTAATAATATGAGATGTGTATATGTGACCTGCAAGAGCGGCCTCTGCACGCGCTTCAGGTTGGTCATCCAGAAGCGCTGTTGCCGCCTCGCTATGAGCTAGTAATAATATGAGATGTGTATATGTGACCTGCAAGAGCGGCCTCTGCACGCGCTTCAGGTTGGTCATCCAGAAGCGCTGTTGCCGCCTCGCTATGAGCTAGTAATAATATGAGATGTGTATATGTGACCTGCAAGAGCGGCCTCTGCACGCGCTTCAGGTTGGTCATCCAGAAGCGCTGTTGCCGCCTCGCTATGAGCTAGTAATAATATGAGATGTGTATATGTGACCTGCAAGAGCGGCCTCTGCACGCGCTTCAGGTTGGTCATCCAGAAGCGCTGTTGCCGCCTCGCTATGAGCTAGTAATAATATGAGATGTGTATATGTGACCTGCAAGAGCGGCCTCTGCACGCGCTTCAGGTTGGTCATCCAGAAGCGCTGTTGCCGCCTCGCTATGAGCTAGTAATAATATGAGATGTGTATATGTGACCTGCAAGAGCGGCCTCTGCACGCGCTTCAGGTTGGTCATCCAGAAGCGCTGTTGCCGCCTCGCTATGAGCTAGTAATAATATGAGATGTGTATATGTGACCTGCAAGAGCGGCCTCTGCACGCGCTTCAGGTTGGTCATCCAGAAGCGCTGTTGCCGCCTCGCTATGAGCTAGTAATAATATGAGATGTGTATATGTGACCTGCAAGAGCGGCCTCTGCACGCGCTTCAGGTTGGTCATCCAGAAGCGCTGTTGCCGCCTCGCTATGAGCTAGTAATAATATGAGATGTGTATATGTGACCTGCAAGAGCGGCCTCTGCACGCGCTTCAGGTTGGTCATCCAGAAGCGCTGTTGCCGCCTCGCTATGAGCTAGTAATAATATGAGATGTGTATATGTGACCTGCAAGAGCGGCCTCTGCACGCGCTTCAGGTTGGTCATCCAGAAGCGCTGTTGCCGCCTCGCTATGAGCGCCGCGCGGATCGCGTTCTCGAACACCTCGTTGACACCGTAGTACGTGAACACGGACGTCTCGTAGTAGTAGATCCCGTACTCGGCCGCCAGGGCGCGCCCTTGGTCGGGCATTACGAGGTCGCTTTTTCTGGGCGTCCTGTAAAAGTTAACGGGTCAATTTATTATTTCTTTTTCTGTCTCGTTCCCCGGGCCCGGGACGTAATGTAACTGTTTCTTAGAAAAGTATATACAACATGGACTTTAAATAGTATCCGAACTTAAGTTGTACACTAAATTCGGGGTCAATCGGTTAACAGTGAGAGGGTAAATTTTAATGATAGTGACCTACAAAAATCAAGCTAAACAAAATCAACCGCTGAACCCATACAGATGTTTGGTATAGAGATAGTTTGAGTCTCGGAGGACATAGGATGTTTTTTTTAATTCCGGTAATCATACCCTAAGATGATGAAATGGAGGGTGAAAGTTTGTATGGAGCTACGATATAAACGAGTTCTACGCGGACGAGGTCGCGGTCAGAAGCTAGTTTTACCTAATAAATGGGCTTCGGTCCTTGCAGTAGCTCAAATACGCTTCATCTCTGTACATATACCGGAGGTCGTTCTTGCATCCCACCAGTAGAATAGGTGTGTTCGGGCAGAATCGTCTGGAATCAAATCATTTTCATTATACTTATGTACATCGTTACATCCAAAGAAGTTATACTCTATACGGTATTTGACACGGACATATCAAATGAGAGTTATTTTTCCAAATTTAAAGAGTTTGGTTATAGAAAATCGTAACGTCATTTAAGATTATTTCGCTACAAAGTTCATACATACTAAAAGAGTGTTTTTGAAATTTCATAAAATGTTGCTGATTCGGGTACGAATATATTCTGAACTAAACGCACAAACATCAATCTATTCGTAGAAATATTAAATCAAAGTACAATTTGTAAAACTTCCTGTGTTCAGAAATCAAGTAGAGTCCGTATACAGCCGTTTGCTGAATTCGCTAAACTTGTTTAGGTCATATCTCATTAAATATTCGTTTTCCTGAAGATTTTGTTGTGTAATATGAAAGATCATTTCAATTGAAGTTGAATAAGTGGAATTTTTTTTTACATTTAGCTCTCAATTTACCATATTTTGGCTCAGTCCAACCGCTGTCTTCTCAATTTTCACTCGGAGACGTGTAAAACGACGTGGATTTGAAGAACTACTTGATTTCTAACCGACATGAATCAAATAAATCTATATTGGAATGATAGTCTTCTTAGGAATAAGTGGAAAACATTTTATAAGTTACATATAACATTGTTGCGTAAAACCGTATTTCCATCCAACATTAGGACATTATTTCAAAAATATGAAGCCATAATAAGAAACTCTATTTCAAGCGCTATTCGTACAAACAAAAATATATTTATGTGTAGAAGTAAATTTAAGCATAAAAAATATTTGAAATCACAATAAAATTCGTAATAAAACACCGTGCACGGCGCTCGATTCGGCAGTACCCGCGAAGCGGTTGGAGGGAACGGTCACGTCGCTCGTCGCACGTGGTACGGTACGGGCGCTTGAGCTAGCGGGAATTATAGCGCGACGAGGTAGTCATGATCATACGGTAGGTAATGCTTTTTGTTACTATTGAATTTTTATATGCAATTGCATCATGCACTTTTACTATAATGGAAATATCTTCATTGTACTACTAACATTTTTGACCTATGTTCCATAGAAGGAGGTGCTTAATTAGTCTTGATTTTTTTTATCTATTCTATAAGTACGTCATCGAATTTTCATCATCATCAGCCTATGTATACGTTTTAACCATATTTATGCAATATTACCTAACATCTGCTTCGATGACAGGTCCCAGCACACATGTTTAAGTAATAATTGTTCATATTTGAAAAATTACTCCAACGGGAGTCTGATTTTATAGTTATCAGCTTTCTTTTTAAAGGCTAAAGCTAAAATCGGTTTTTCTCACAAAAAAACATTAAGCTATTTCTGCTTCTTCTTCTGCAGCTTTGATAGTAATTTGTACAATCTCATTCCACCAGTTGTATAGAACTCGCGCTTTTAAAGTGTATTATCGTACTGCATCTTGTAAGTCATTTATGACCTACGTATAATGATAATATTTTCTGAAGTTGTTTCATCTTTCACTTTAGTTGTGGACGTACGGTGCAACATGTTTTATCTCCATATATTTTTATCGCCCATCTTTTCCCTGCTCAGATTCTTACTATTCATGTCGCTAAAGTAGTATACTATAAAACAATATTCATAAATTGATTGGTTTTATTATTTGAGATTCAAGTATGGCGTCTAGGAAGAAAAACCGTTCATTTAGTAAAGTAAAGAGAGAGAAAATATTTATTTGTCCTAAAGATTTAAACCAGACCATAACGAAATCAGCACAACGCTGGAATCTGGAAAGGTTAACGAATTATTCTTATTTATTAGGTGATTAAGCTCATACGTTAGGCCAATCAACTGTAAGCAAAAATAAACTGTACCTACATTTCTAAATTACCTAGTATTTTATTTCAACACATATACTAATGTTATACTATAAGTCAGGTAAAGACTCTGAAATCTGATGAAGGACTAGTTAGTAAAATAAGTAAAATTCTCTGTATACTGGAAAACTGGTTTAAAATCAACGGACTAAAATTAAATTCTGATAAGACGCACATAATGAAATTCAATACGAGACACAGAGATTCAGAGAAAATGGAAATAATATTGTCAAATGGCACTCTTATTCAAGGTTCACAAAATGTTGTACTACTTGGTTTCCATCTAGACCCTACTTTTTCATGGAAGAAACATATAGATACGATCTGCAAGAAACTAGCAAAAGGGGCCTATGTGCTTAAACAATTAAGACCACTCATTTCTAGTGATCATCTAAAGGAAGCTTATTACTCATATGTTCACTCAATCATATCGTATGGAATTGTGCTATGGGGAAACTCAACTGACTTCGAACGCGTACTTAAAATGCAAAAACGAGCCATACGAATATTGGCTGTCACAAATTATAGAGATACCTGCAGAGAACATTTTAAAAATCTTGGTATATTAAATCAGTGTCGACTTACATTTGAGAAGCCGTAATGTCTGTACGATGGCCCTCTCGGAAAAAGAAAAGAGGCAGACCTCCCGAGAGATGGCTAGACGAAATAAAAAAGGTAGCAGGTGAAAACTGGGTATCAAAAGCCCAAGACAGAAAAATGTGGAGTAAAATGGAGGAGGCCTTTACTCGTAGAGAGGTCCTTAAATAAAATTCGAATAGTATAAGAGAATTTAAATACCCAACTTGTAAATATTTTTATTTAAGGAAATAAAATGGCTTATAATAATAATAATGTCTGTACGAAAAAATCCTAATGATTTTGTCCGTGTGGGAGACGTCAGTAAACGTCCAACAAGATATCCAGATGGTTTACGGCAAAATAAATGTAGACTAAACATGGCAAGAAAGTGTCCCAAGATAATGGCTCAATAATTGTATAATAAGCTGTCTAAAGTTATTAAATCACAGACTAACATCAACACTTTCCGTCACATAGTCATAATCCTGCTCCTTAGTAAAACGGTATATAACATTAAGTAATACTTAAATAATGAATACTGTAATAAAGGTAGCTACTAATTTGTACATTTTAATACTGACTAATTAATAAGTGATAAATGTTTTTAAACCTAAACGGGAACTTTTTGAAATTTGATTAATTTGATTACAAGTTATAACCGTGTAGAGGCAACACTCCGATAACATGTATTCTTGACGATCTCAATATTGTGTGCATGTTTTTATCCTAATTAATGTATGAATTGATGTATTGTATTATGTATTATTGAAATTATGTATTACTATTGAGAAATAAACCATCTGAATCTGAATCTTAAGACTATTCACCTAGAATTGGATAACCTGGAAACTGAAAACTCTAACAGTAGTTAGTTATCGACCGAGTGAGCGGAAGCGAATAACGTCGCCCGTTTCAGCTTGGACAAAAATGCTCTTGTGTGTCTGTCCGGATTTCCGGCTGTTCTCCTCTAGAGGTCGCATTTCTCAACTGACGTGAAAGGGCTTCGCTCAAAATTGTCTAGCTATCGCGGTTATTGAGATACAGCCTGGTGACAGAAACACGGACAGCGAAGTCTGTGTAAGTAATACGAGGTATAACAACTTATCATATAACGGTCATAATATATACGCTCACTGTGTATAAGTTTGTTTAGTATAACGTTCATTGCACATAACGAACGAAAGGTATAATGTCAGAATATATAATTTCGTAAAGTATAACGTACTTTAGATATAATATCAATTGATATATCGATTAAAGCGTATAATATTCATAACAGGTAAGGTTTATAACATATATTATTCAATTCATCTAACATCAAACAGTATACTGCTCGTATAGTAGGTATAATCGCCTTCAGTTATTTTAATTCTGTTATTTTAATGTCATGTAAGTAAGTCCAAAAGTGCAAAAGGAGCAATTAAATTGCACGAGAATGGTTACAGTTTAAGTAAAAACAGACAAGTAAATAACAAATTCTATTGGATTTGCGAGTTAATCCGGCGAGAAGAATGCAACTGCATTAAACGTTTGTAAGATTGAAATTAAATTTATTTTGATATCAAACACGCCAATTATTTTAATACACCGTGGCCCAATAAAACGTTGACAAAATTAAACGGTAAAAAAAATTCAAATGAAACGCGGTTCGAATTCATTTGTTTTTATATTGCGATTTGACACGTTTTTGCCGCCATTTAAAATAGACAGCGTGATTAAAACTATTGGTTATTAAATATTTTTGCCATGTCTTCGCAACGTGGAGCAATAATTTCCCTACACGAGGCTGGAAAACGACAGTGTGAGATAGTTAGATCACTTGGTGTCAGTCGTCAACTTGTGTCTAAGACTATTAAGCGATTTAATGAGCTCGGCCATATTGGAGACCACCCAGGAAGAGGAAAAAAGAGGACTGTGAGGACTCCCAGGCTCCGAAATGTTATCAAAAAACGACTTGATCGTAATCCACGGACCAAAGTCCGAAAAATGGCTCGAGACCTGGGTATAAGCCGTTCGACGGTGCAACGTATTGTCGCACATGACCTCAATTTGAAGGCGTACAAACTGCGTAAGGCACAACTTCTTGAAGATAAAGATAAAAAAGTTCGCCTCGAGAGATGTCGTCTAATTAAGAGGCGTGCCGCGGCTGAGAAATGGAATCACATCTTTTTTTCAAATGAAAAACTGTTTTCTATTGAACAGGCTCATAATCACCAAAATGATAGAATGTATTATCCTAGTCGTCCTGGAGCAATTGCAGTGATTCCTCACCGACAAAAGCCGGAATCCGTTATGGTTTGGGGTGGGATTTGCTCTACAGGCAAAACACCCCTTATTTTTATAGAAAAAGGTGTCAAAATAAATCAAGAAATATATAAAAGAGATTTTCTTGAAGCCGTAGTTCTTCCTTGGAGTCAACAACATTTTGGTAACCAACCGTGGATATTCCAGCAAGACTCTGCCCCATCCCATAAGGCTCGTAGTGTGCAGCAGTGGTGTAGGGACTATTTTCCCGGATTTATAAGCTCCAAAGAATGGCCACCCTACTCGCCTGACCTAAACCCAATGGATTATAGTTTATGGTCAATCCTAGAGTCAAGAGCCTGTGCGTCCAAGCACAAAAATATAGATGCTCTAAAAGCAACACTTACGAAGGAGTGGGAAAAAATTACCTCGGAAGAGCTGCGGCATATCGTCGATATTTTTACCAAACGTTTGCGTCTGTGTATCAGTGCAAAAGGAGGATATTTTGAAGACAGTAATTTTTTATTTTATTTCAAGATATTGAATTTTACTATTTAATGTTATTTTATGAATTTGGTGTAAGTAATAAAATAATATTCTTATAATTCTATGTCAACGTTTTTCTGGGCCATCCTGTATAACCTTACCTAATCACCAGCGTGTCGACGCCACCCCGCTTCGCGGGGTGTCTATTTCCGTACTAAGGGACACAAGGCAACCCTAACCTAACCTACAAGTAATACCATTGTTAAGAGTATTTGTTGTTTTTTTACTGTGAGGGGCTTCGCCCCCCGAGCCCTCCTTGTAGGTGGCTCCACCCCCCGTCTCCCCCCCTTCCTGGCTGCCCTAACCTAATTTTCGGTATTATAATCCCTATAGGAAAATATACTATGCGTTATGATCGTTATACGTTATGTATGTTATACGAAAAGATATTATATGTCATGATCGTTATACGTTATGTATGTTATACGAAATTAAATTAGTCAATTTGAGTGTTATAGAACAAAACGTTATATTATATGATTATTATGGCATTTGACCGTTATTCCTTATAAAAGTATTGATATCATATGTTCCGTTCGATGTCCGGGATCCCTTCTTGAGAGGGCGTCAGTGCCTACGACCGGAAGTAGCCGTTTGCGTCAAATGAGTCGCTCCACTCCATCGCTGTGACGTCACATCCGCCCCTGCTACCTGCGAACCCCAGAACCACCGCCCGCGCTCGCCGCCATGTTGGCTTTCTCATTGTTGCGTCGTCTGCCGTAGAGATCGGACGTTCCGTAGCTATTTTATAAATTGTGTAACGAGGAATTCTAAGCCTCGATTCTTTATATCCAGATAACTTTAAACTCGAGGGAGTCCTGAATAACTAAGAAAAGGGAATCGCGAGTGATATCTTTTATTATCGGACTACCCTCTTTTGTAATTTTTTTATTTTTTTTATTTTGTTCGCGAGTGTTGTGGTTCGCATTATGAACAACGAGAGTCGCTCCGCGTCGGAGGAGGAGGAACGCGCTTCGCGATCATCTTTCTGCAGCCGACGGGCGCCGCGCGGGGGGAGACAACCCGCGCCCGCGCTGGCAGGCCCGGCGCCCCGCGGCCGCGAGTCGCGCCTGCGGGGGCGAGCGCGGGACTCGAGCCACATTGTCGGGCCCGGAATGGAGGTTTGAATATCTTTCGAACCGTTCGGTGAGTCAGTTACATAACAATATCCTAAGTGCCCCGCGTGCCGCCACGCCGGCGTCGGCCGCTGCGGTGGAGCAATCGTTATGATGTAATGGTGCTACCCGGCAGTCCGGTACGATGCCGCTGCCGACGACGATCACTTCTCACCCTGGTGCCGTCCGCCTCAATGGCGCCACCCCCGTATGTGGTGTCGTCCGCCTCAATGGCGCCACCCCTTGTCTGGTGCCGTCCTCCACTGTGGAGCCACCTCCTACGATGGGCCGTCCGCCACGACGGCGACGCCGATCGCGATGGCGCTGCCCGCCGCTGGCTCTGTCCGCCACGGCGGAGCTGGGTCCAGGTGTACCAAAGGGTCCGCGGTAAGGGAGGCGCGGGACTTTTGGGAAAAATTTGATGTGGGTGGTGTTATTATGACCATGATTTTTACATAAAGAATACTTCATAATAAGCATCTCTTACTTGAGAACTTTTAAGTTTAATTTAAAGTTTTTGCCGCCGTTTTACAAAAACAAGAGCCACGAACACTTCTAACCGCCATCCGAGTCGGTTCTCGATACCAAAAGTCCCAGAACCGTTTAAATGACTAGCCTATGACCTTCTAAGTCCTGCGTACCCTTTACTACACCCCAACCCGGACCTGTCCGCCTCGTTGGTGCTGGTCGCCTCGTTGGTGCTGGCCGCCTCGGTGGCGTCGCCCGCCATGCTGGGACTGCCCACCTCGCTGGTGCGGTCCACTAGAGCGGCGCTGTCAGCCACGCCGGCGTTGATCGCCAGGGTGACACTCCGCCACGGTGACGTTGCCCGCCATGCTGACGCTGTCGGCCTCGCTGGCGCTGGCAACCACGGCGACGTTGCCCCACATGCTGGCGTTGTCTACCTCGCTGGCGATGACTACCATGCCGGCGCTGTCTGCCATGCTGGCGCTGTCCGCCATGGCGGTGCTATCCACCCACGCTGGTACTATCTGCCACGCTGGTGCTGTCCGCCACGCTGGCGCTGTCCGCTATGCTGGAGCTGGAAGCCGTGCTGGCGCTATCCGCCAAGCAGGTGCTGGCCGCCATGCTGGCGCCGGCCGTCATGCTGGCGCTATCCGCCATGCTGGCGCTGGCCGCTATGCTGGCGCTGTCCACCATGCTGGTGCTGTCTGCCACGCTGGCGCTGTCTACCACGCCGGCGCTTTCTGCCATGGCGGTGCTAGTCGCCCACGCTGGTACTATCCGCCACGCTGACGCTGTCTGCCACGCTGGCACTGTCCGCCACACTGGCGCTGTCCGCCACGCTAGCGCTGTCTGCCACGCTGGCACTGTCCGCCACACTGCCGCTGTCCGCCACGTTGGCGCTGTCTGCCACGCTGGCACTGTCCGCCACACTGACGCTGTCCGCCACGCTGGCGCTGTCTGCCACGCTGGCACTGTCCGCCACACTGCCGCTGTCCGCCACGCTAGCGCTGTCTGCCACGCTGGCACTGTCCGCCACACTGACGCTGTCCGCCACGCTGGCGCTGTCTGCCACGCTGGCACTGTCCGCCACACTGACGCTGTCCGCCACGCTGGCGCTGTCTGCCACGCTGGCACTGTCCGCCACACTGCCGCTGTCCGCCACGCTGGCGCTGTCTGCCACGCTGGCACTGTCCGCCACATTGGCGCTGTGCACCTCGCTGGCGCTGTCCACCATTCTGGTGCTATCTGTCACGGCGGTACTGTGCGCTATGTCCGCGCTGTCTGCTACTCAGGCGCTGCCCGCTATGGCAGTCCTGTTCGCCATGATGGTAACGCCCACCATCCGGAGTGGAAGACGGCCACGCTACAGCGGTGCGGTAGAACTACTTACGTCTCCGGGCTTCACAGAGGTAATAATCGACGAGCAGCTACGCTTACCCGGCGTTCTGGCGCGAGCGAGCGACCCAGCAGTCGCAGAGTGCCGCGGTGCAACCTAACGTTTAGAATGAAGCCCGAAGTCCTCAATAATACCCGATTGGTCCAGTACGCCGCATGCTGGGACCCCCTGCGCTCCCTGACCTATTTGAAGATCAATCAAATCACACGGTTCGTTTTGTACGTTCGTCGCGTCACGGCACAACGTACCTTGCAGTCGGGTCACGCGAAACGATCACGGTCGTTAAAAAGTAAGTCGTAGGGGGTATCGGATGGGTCTCCGACCTATGAATATATATTTCTCAACCCCGTCAAACTGCCCTGGTGCCTGCGGAGAATGAGGGCATCGACAAGGTGGGCAAACGGATTTCAGATCGTCTCTTAGCTCGCTTTCGCTCTCCCACTCAGGTTCTGCTCTATAAGGACAAACCTTTCGCAGAGGTCTAATAAACAAAATTGGGACAAAACAACTTGCCGCTCCTAAGCGAGCCCGAGATTCCGCTCTTAAGGCGAACCCTTGAATCGGGTAAATACCACTATTGAAACTGACTTCCGTGATTTCTAAGCGAACTGTCTTACCGAAACAGTTGCATATACTTGGAAACTTCGAATATCATATATCATCTTAGATTACGTTTCCTATTGTTCAAAATCCCCTTTTATATTGTGCTGTCTATAGATTTCTCCAATGCACAAGCTTTTACACTACCATATCCGTGTCCTCTGCCGATACAATCTCGACACAGAAAATCCTCTTCAAATAAGATTTTCAAAGCTAACGTACTTGTACTAACTAGCCTAAAACTTGTAGTTATTAATTATTCGTGGCACTTTCAAAAGAAATTAACACTATTTACATTTCTTGTTGGAATGCCAGGGCTTCCTGTTAATTGTCGATATGGACGACATCCTTATTGCAAACCAATTGAAGTGATCTCTAATGAAACAAAGAAATCATTCGTAGAAGTTCATGTATTTGCCGTAGACATTGCAAAAAATTAAGGCCCATAAGTCCATAAGGTCCAACTTCTTGATAGGACTCATAATCTGTATAAACGCCTCCCGTTATATAATTTTATGTAATAAAAACGTTGTATACGTAAGCCCTTACCACTTGTCATGGAGGTCGAGTTCCTGGTGCCGAGGGAAAAGGTAAACTCTACGGCGCGATTTTATATGCCTTGAACAGTCTCATACTGGATGGCATCGTCTCAACTTTGCGCCGTGGGTCGTCTCTCTGACTACACCTGCGAGACTACGAAGAGCACTATGCACTCTCTGTCGTCTCCTGTCTGCTGTATAAGAGACTCTACCATAGTAGACTGGCATAACGAACCCGCTTTTAACCGTAAGTGAGAAAGTCTTAAATTTATTGTAACGAATGTTGTGCTACAAATGGATGGAGGTAGCAGCATGTACGCCTATTCCTGCTGCAAACTGCTGGCCGGAAAGAACCGTCTACGGGAAACACTGGTCCCATATTACCTGCATGGTCGGTAACGCCCAGAAGCCAACGGGGAAGAAATCTTCGTCCGCTGATTATCGGTATATACGGTGTATACGGTATCCCGGCCATCGACTTTAAAGTTCACCTCGGACGGCACCCACTTTTGTGGCGATACATCTCGATCGACTCGCAAGTCTCGAGCGCCTACTGTCACGACGTGTTCAACAGCTTTTAGAGTTAAGACATGACCTAAGCCACCTTCCAAACTTGTACCTCGCGCTCCACATCACCTCGGCACCACGTTGGGTCTGTTTAACATTATGGCTTCCAAGTGGCGCAGTCTCTTCTACTGGCCAGACCTGAAGAGGCAAGTCGTAGCCGATGAAGGTTCACAATGTGCGGGAGTTCCTAGGTGACACGCCCGCCAGTCGGAGCGGAATATACTCCTCCGGGCGTCACGCTGCGCTGGCGCTCGCCTATTATCGGTACATATACGCCTGCAGCCTGCATGGATCCAATTGCCACTGTGTCACTCCAGGTACATGATTAACAGCCAGGTACCTCCTCCCATGCGCACTTATTTCTGTCAAATATGTTCGCGTACTGCATTCAGTACTTTTATTATTATTCTTGTTCATAAATCTGCAATGACCATTATTGTGTGAGCTACTGTTGATCACTAGGATATCTTCGAACGCCTCGTTCAAGAATACCTTCAAAACAATGTTCCTGGAAGACCGCTCCCTTCCAAAACATTGATTAGGTTAGAATGTGTTAACTTTAGGTAATTAAAGACCTAAACTCAACAATTTACTTCAATAACTTACATGACTGAAAAGAAAAATTAACGACATTCTAGCACCTTTTTGCCTACGCTTTTATTTGGCAACTTGAATCTTCTTTTAGACGTTTATATCGAATCTATTTAACCTATAATTATTAGTGCCCGTTAGAATCTAACTCCACTAAAGCAATCTAGTTTCCTTCTTTAGGGAAATTCCAATTTCTACTGGCGCGTGTGCGCCCGCTAACTCGCCACCAGGAGATAACAAACAGATCTCAAGAAGGGATCCCGGACATCGAACGGAACATATAATATAAAATTTTACCTTCCAATAAAATTATTATTATATTTCCTGAAGATGTCCGGGATCCCAGTAATGGCTTCCTGGGGGCTACCAACGGCATTTCCTCCGCAACAATGAGAAAGCCAACATGGCGGCGAGCGCGGGCGGTGGTTCTGGGGTTCGCAGGTAGCAGGGGCGGATGTGACGTCACAGCGATGGAGTGGAGCGACTCATTTGACGCAAACGGCTACTTCCGGTCGTAGGCACTGACGCCCTCTCAAGAAGGGATCCCGGACATCTTCAGGAAATATAATAATAATTTTATTGGAAGGTAAAATTTTATATTGTTGTTATAGCTAACGTTCATTATATCTTGTGAACGTTATTAATATGAAATTATATATATTGTTGTTATATCTCGTGGGACGCACCCGCGAAGTCTTAGTAATAGGGTCCCGTTTTTACCCTTTGGGTACGCAACCCTAAAAAAAGGCACCAGTTGGCCATACGTTTCCAGCAAAGCCAAAGTTACTTTGGCTTGGCAAAGGAACGGGGGTAAACTTTATTGTTAACAGTATAAGGTCGTAACACATTTTCCGTAAATGCAAATTCCATTTTGTTTAAAAAAGCAAACTTATATTTTTGTTAGCCGATTCGACTTCATTCAAAACTGAACTCTATTCGCAAGAGTATAAAGCCGTTAAACACTTTTTGCAATTGCATAGTCTGCAAATAAATATGTAATTTTGTCCACGCGTCCACCGATTTGCTATTCAGTAAATTCGAATGGTTCAAATTTAGACGTTATTCCTAAAGAGATAGGCTTTGAAAAATATTTGGCAATGGCAAAAACAAATTGGTATTTTATTTCATGGTCTCCTTCATTATTTTGCTGAGTTTAGTTGAACTATAGCGTACTACTAATAAGGCTGTTATTAGATATATTGGCACGCAGGGGGAGGGAGAAGGGAAGAAGGGCTTTTTTTTGCAAAATTAAAATTATTCAAGTTTTCACTTCTGCCGGCACTCCCGGAGTGCAACCCGGTCTTTTTTTTGTAAGAATTCAATCTCGCATAATCTATGTAGCCATAGTAGACTTTGCGCAATAATAAACTGTTTTGGCAGAATTGAGATTCGCATAGTTCGATTACGCTGAATTTCAATAGTCCGAATATTATTTGTGCATAATTTTGATGCTCCGAATCATGTTCACACAGAAAATATATGAGATTTTTTTTGTCTGCCTATTTTCTTATCTGCCATATTTTATTTCAACACAACACATATAACACATATACAACACATGTATTGTATATGTATTTATTTAAACAACATTTATATATTTATATGAATATAAATATTAAGTAACGAAAAACTCAGATAAAACGGTTAAAGTATCAAAACTTTTCTACGCCGACCTAGCAGCCTCGCTCGACCCCCACCACGACACCTGCGCTGGCGCGCTCGGGAGACGGGTAATATACCTACAATGGAACTTTTGCCGGGCCGATACGGACTCTTAAGGGCTTCGTATAGACATAAAACCTATGATGGCAACTGCAGTCAGATGCCGTCAGTACCGCATCTACTTAAATTGAACCTCATGCATCATGTCATGTAATTAAATTACGTCCACATTCAGCGTAACACGTAACGACAGGAGCAGGTTAGGTAAGTACCTTATTTCTGGATACCACATAGCTCCACAGTTCCTCAGCGAGATAGGATTCGTTATTGAGAAGCACAATAGCACTACATCGGATCTGAAAAGAAAATTCAATAAAGGCAATCAGAAATAGGAAAGGGTGCGTTTCATAACGCATAAATATATTTAGATATGTATACTGGTTGTCTATTGTTTGCCCGACATTCACATACTATAATAATCATTTGCCCGAACTTCGCTTGCCCGAATTTCATTTGCCCGAATGTTTCGTTTACCATAATAGTTAATTGACATAGTCTTGTTTACCCGAATATTGGATGTCATAATGATACGAATGCCATACGTATTGTTTTCCTGATTATTGTTTGCAATAATATTATTTGATAGAACATTTAAACGCCATACTGAACATGCATTCGGATTCATCTTTGTTAATTTGTTAGTTTTTCCACTATGCAAAGCAAAGCAAAGCTCCCGCTTCCGTCTTATAACCTATCCGCGATCCGAGTCGGTTTTGCCACTAAGCCCCTGTTCCCTTCTGCCTATGATACACCACTATCTTGGCATTGGGTAATCTCAGAGAAAAGTTAATTTTTACTTAGTGGCAAAACTGACCTGGAACCTATCTATGGTTCGAGGTATATATTTTTTTATTTTAGACACTGCAATATGTACCCACATTATTACATATGAATATTATGGATGTTGTGTTGGATGGCAAATGACATTATGGCATGTGATAGTTATCGATTACATTGATTATGGAAAATGAGATTATTGATATTGATATTATGGAAAACAAAGATTCTGGCATATAATTATTATGGTAAACAATGAGTATGGCATACAAAATTATAGAAAACAACTTTATGGCAATTGAATATTATGGCAGATAAAATTCAGGCAAATGAAATTCTGGCAAGCAAGAGTACCTATACCATGTATACTTAAACGCAACGGTTAGTATAATGTAACGTTCGATATAATGTAACTTTGGTGTTTATATTTTGTTATGGTGCGTACATTTTAGGTTATGTTAGGTTTGATTTATAACAATCGTAAATAAGTTTTCGTAAAAAATCGCTTTATATCAAACGTTACTCGGTATCACGTTAGCTTATAACAAATGTTGTTATACCAATCATAGGTACACACCCAAAAGGAAATCTAAAACGCACGTAAGCTAACGCGACAAAACGAGCGCGCGACATTAATTGAAATCAATTGGGAATACGTAACGTATGTCTCTAATAGACTTCTCAAGCAGAGGTTCAAACTCTTCACAAATATTCCCAGTTATAACTTTAATCTGAACTCAATCAGCGCTAATCATGACACACATGCAGTTTAAGCTGCTACGGACTACAGCACAGAACAATCTACGACCCTAGGGTGCGGAGAATGGGTTATGATTTATGAAAGAGATTCGTAAAACGAAGTTCGAGAAAAACCATGATACTTTACCTCCCATAAGCAAATCTCCTGTCCTTTTCATGGTCTCCGAAAGTGTCCCAGAGTCGGAGGGACACGTTAACACCGTCAACTACTTCCCAAGATCTTTCCAATACCTGAAACAGCATAAGAGTCTTATCCTATCTTAATGGTGTGAGCGCCCTTTAGGATGCACGGACCGATGGGATCTTTTGCGCAACTGCCCCCTTTTTGTTCCTACTCCAAAGCTTGTTCTAGCTCCCTACAAACAGGATACCGGGAGTACTTTTAATTCCTTTGGTTCTCAATAACCATTCAATGCCGTGGCCGAGCCTTATACATTCCACCAACTGCTTCCATTAGGAAACATCGCAATATTTTCAGTACAAAGGACCCTGTGAGCCTCACATTTTTGTAGACCCAGCAGTGACCCACACAGAATAATGAGCATAAACAATGAGTATCTGTGCATTTCAGACCAACATGAACCATGTTACATGAACCAATGGTACCTACTTACATCCTAGAAGAAGTATTCGCACTGGCTATTATCTAAGAATCCTACCGACCGCGCCAATATTATCAAGCCTCTTTGAAGGTCCGGTACTGGTAATATTGAAGGTAAATCTACTCACGTCCTTGTAGATGCGATACTGGTCGATGGCCCACACGGTGGGCACGTGCGTGGTCATGAGCTGCGACAGCGACACGTGCTTGTTGCATGCGCGCGCGCAGATTAGCCGCGTCTTGCCGACGGCCGTGTCGCCGACAACGACGCATTTTACCAGCTCCTGGTGCGGTTGCTCGTTGTCCATGATCTGGAGACGAGAGTTTGACTATGTAGATAACAATCATTGTCATCAACCTAGGATGACTTTAGATATTTGTATCAAAGTACATGTTCGCATTGAAGTACCATTGCCAACTCGAATACTGTTTATAATCAGCAGAATCTTGGTAATTTCACTCATTCAACATCATGTTTATGGTTATTACTCATAGCCTTTCTCTCCTAGGTTTCAATTATCGGATAATTATCGAAGTACGAATAGTTGTTTTTCTTTGTTTAAACCCTATATTTGAAACTCAGCACCTTTATATTTCGAGACCTGCAAGTCTTTTTGCGGAAAAGCGAAGGAACATTGTTCTCGTAACTTAAAAATGTTTAAGTTTTAGAATCTTTATGAGTGCACCCCAATAATATCCGGATTACACCGGAGCCTTATTCAACCTACATAGGAGATCAAGAATGCTGCATCCTACACAGTTATTCATGCACCGAATCCAGGTCACCAGGTTACAACTGTTGCATTGAGTACAGGCTCTGGGTATATATATTTTTAAATTATTAGTTTATTATATGGGTCAATCAACACTATATACTTAGGTCAACACTTAGCGACAGTTCAGTCCTCACCTTTATGTATGTATGTAATATGTTGTTTCTTGTTGTTATTTTATTCCATTAGTCAAGAGGCAATGCTAAGAATATGACACAGTGCCAAAAAATCTTCATGTGTAGTATAGTATTTAAACTGTAAAATCCTAGTTTTATAAAGTGCCTCAGCAGGCATAGCATAGTTGCCACTTGCCATTTTATCACTTATTGCTGTGGATAAGACATCTGTCACGTTCTGACGAGTATGAGTACGAGAGACACGACAGTGAGGGATAAAAAACCTTCCTACAATTCCTCCATACATGAATTCCTTTATACATGAGAATCTACCTAAATGCAATGATGTTTTTATCGGATATGTGAATAACGGTTAATGCTAATGTTAAATTATCTTTAATGTATTTAATGTGCACTTTCGTGATTTTATAATGTGGTGTCACAGGACAGGTTTTGCCTAGTCTGAACCACTGTGTTTTTGTAAGGGCATAATATGTGAATGTATCCACTCTGAAATAAATTTTTACTTTACTTTACTTTTATAGACACACCAAAAAATATACTGAAACAAAAGTTTAAGTGGGCAGGCTGCATGGTTAGAATGCCAAACAATAGTAGGAAAAAAACAATAACAAATTAAAAAGTCACCAAATATTCTACAAGATGGGAAAAAGGGGTGTCTATCATTTTATCCAAATACATAATGTCGATATACATTTCACTGAAAACTTTTCCACTAATTGCATTATATTGTTTTTCCTAATCACATAATCATCACATCATTAGCCTATATACGTCCCACTGCTGGGCACAGGCCTCCTCTCATGTATGAGAGGGAACAGGCAGTAGTCCCCACGCTGGCCCAGTGCGGATTGGGGACTTCACATACACCTTTGAATTTCTTCGCAAATGTATGCAGGTTTCCTCACGATAAATATGAAATCATATTCCGTACATAAGTTCCGGAAAACTCATTGGTACGAGTCGGGTTTCGAACCCACGACCGCCGTTTGACAGCCGCATGCCGGAACCACTGGGCTACCGTAGCTTTACCGTAGCCATAATCATCAATTCATAGTTATTTATTTGATTGAACAACTTTTCATAGGTAATCATTTTGAATGTGTCTCAAATCATGATAAATCGAATTTACTTTTCATAGAATAGCCAGTTGTGTACAGGTCGACTCATGTAAAAAGAACCCTGGCGGCCATACTTTTTATAAGGCCGTCAGGGCTCTTTTTACGTGTGTCGACCTGTATAGTATTAATTATATGTATAGGGGTGCGGTACACCTAACACTCATTCTTGCTTCGCTCATCGTCATACTTACACTGACCTGCCTTAGACTATAATAGGAAGATAATCCTATATCCAGAGGGAGAGGGGGAGGGGGAGGGTTAGAGGTCCATGAATATGTCCAAAGTCTCGATGAAATGTACTCAGTTCGTTGAAACATAATATCAAGTGAGAAACACTAGTAAAACAATTTTCTATGAAATAAGAATTATGGGAACTAAATCTTATTAAAACCAAACTCATAATAAAGGCGATTCGATGAATGATGGACAAATAAAATAATGAAGTTAAATTCGATGAGTTCATTTTTGTGTAAATGGTAATTCGTGCAAATGTATGAGCGATCTAACAAAGTTTGATGAATGGTTCCTGTGTGATGATGAAATTCTGCAAATAGTGTTATGGGAAACGATAATCGATGAAACTATTTTCGGTAAAATCAATGATATCGAAAGTAATATATATCTATGGGTAAAATGATGGATTCCCTTCGAAAACACACACAACACAACACATCAGTTTGTAAAATAAAGGCTTATAGTAAACAAGTTAGTTAGAAAAATTTGTACACTAACGAGCATATATACATGAACATAACAAGATTATATACACAATGTTTAATGATTATTAGAAAAACCGGAAAGACGTTTCTTTATGAAGTGCGCAAGAATTAATTCAAACTTGTTTTCTCACACAAATATAAACGTACTTACCTTTGGAATCTATTGAAATATACTTATGTTCAAACCGCAGATTTAACATTATCACCAAATATTTTTAAGCTAATGACCACGAAATTTAAGTTTATAAACTTAATATATATAAAGAAACAAAATAAAGAAACAAAAACAAATAAAGCGATGCATCTGTCAAAAAAATAATGACAGTCCTATCAATCAATACTGTCAAAATTAACGTCACGTTCACAAAAAAAAACTTTATAATGCATTCATGAAAGTTAATTAAGTAAATAATTATAATGAACCAGTAAAATGTATTTGTCAGTCTCAACATAACAATAAGCAAACAAATTGAATCATTTATATATTATTATATAAATATTATTTTATGATGTGATTTTTACTAGGCACCAGTGCTTGTATTAGAGGTCTGTAGGTACCTACTTAGTTTACATATTTATTATTTTGTAATGTTCCGTGCGGTGCGTGTAATGGTGGGTACACACTGAGCAAACGAACGACCAACGAACGCGAAGCATTTATGTGACAGCTATTTGTTAGAGTGAGATACATAGCCGTTCGTTGGCTTGGTGTGTACGCACCTTAACCACAGTCTTAACGTGTTTGCTGAGTGCCTGTGCTGAGTGCAAAGAAAGTACCGGCAACAGCGGACCTAGGTTTCCAAGATTATCTACAAGAGCTTTTTTCTTCTGCAATTTAAAGGCAGATTCAAATCAATTAATAAACGTTCGATTAACAACCTACTTCTGCTGCTAACTGTACCTAACTTAGATTAATTTTCTCATTGAGTTTTCCCGATACAAAAAACAATCATTCTGTTAGTCTGTAGACAATTTGTATTTTGGGATATTAGTAGGCGTTTACATTCAGTTTATCTTTATCTGGCTACTTTTTCTTTAAGTATCGAGATCATAAAAATAAAATATTTAAATGTTCCTGAGTCACTGTGCATCAGTTTCCACAAAAACAGCTGTCACATGTTTCATTACTTTCACTTCTCACGTATAAACAAAAATGATGAACCCCTTCACTAAAATGAACACGTTAACATTTAAAAAATTCAAGTGACGATACCCAAAATTATGTAATAAAAATAAATTTTACTATGGTAAGTACTTACTTACTATCCCGATCGAGAAAAACCAAATTGTTTAAACTAATTTCCTTATATCATTTTCCAGATAGATCACCGTAACATTATCACAATTTTCACTTTAAGAAACTGCAC
Source organism: Epinotia demarniana (assembly GCA_945867215.1). NCBI lineage: Eukaryota > Metazoa > Arthropoda > Insecta > Lepidoptera > Tortricidae > Epinotia > Epinotia demarniana. The sequence goes on from OX244280.1 coordinate 18,502,530, forward strand.
TTTCAGCATATCCTTCCGAGCATTACGTTGCTTTTCCTAAATTATTATAGGGAATTATCTTTACGATTTCCAGAACGGCTACGGTGTGAAGTTGATTTTGTAGCAATGCAGTGTTCTGCGCATGTTTCTTGAATGTCCCGTCGGCGCAGTACCGCAGAGTACCTACGAGACAGGTTCATTTTAATTTGTTATTGACAATTTCGCAAGTGTCAACGAACTCACGGAAATCTATCTGATCAATTTTCTTATGCGTGGTTGATCCTTCAGACATTACAGCGAATTGTATCAAATGAATTACATCCTTGTTTAGGTACAGCTACGTTGGTATAAAGTAGCTGCGTTCAGGAATATATCATGGATAAAACTTGACATTCTTCCAATCAGTATTATTCCATGAATCCATGATACTACGTTTGAAACTTGAAGTAAGTATCTTACTGAGGGGTTACCATGAAATGAAAACTAACTTCGTTCGAGAATCTCCCTCTCCAGGTCGCTGTGTCGCTGTGTCGCTCGAACTAGCAAATGCCACAGAGGGCCTACCGCGAAACGAAAACGAACTTCGTTCGTGTATCTCCCTCTCCGTCGCACTTGCTGGCTCGAGCGACAAAGACGCAGAGAGGAAGATATACGAACGAAATTCGTTTTCGTTTCGCGGTAGGGCCTCTGAAACACATGCAAGGACAAGTAGTTGAACGTTATTATTCGAAAATGCGCCTACTAATTACACTTAGCAACATGTTTTCGTACGTCGATAAAATGTAATAGTCTGGAAGTAAAGTCTACAACTTGTTGGATTTGGCACAGTTTCCGGCATTTCATTTTTATTTTATTGTATCGGCGCTATTTGCGGTCTGGCATTTAAAATATGTATACCTATATTATGCTGGCGTTGAATTGAATAAAACTTGACAATAATATTCTTAATTAAAGGTTTTTTGTTGACGGTACTGTATTCTTGACTGTAGTATAAGCCTATGCAAAACTTTTTTGACAAAGAGACCTAAAAGTAGGTAAGAACGATGACCTGAAATGTCACATAAAGAAAAATAAATTCCTGTCGTTCACAGAAGTCCGTGAAGTGAAATTCATTTTGGAATGATGAGGGCCCGTTATAAATATATCAAATGAGTGCAACAATTAGCCAAAATGGCTTACCTCGCACTCCTCTGGAAAGCGCGAACTATAGAAAAATACAGACTGAAGTATGAAAAAGAAAAAATAAATTCATTAAATTCCGATAAGACGGAATTGCGGAGTGCATTATACGAAAAATGGACGGTATACCATAACGATTCGCAAAAGAAACTCGGAAAAATTTACAGCAACATCTGTCCCGAGGGCTCCAAAGTTGCGTATGCCTGCACTTTTCTGAAGGAAAATTCAAGTTTTCTATTAAAAATCGTGATTGGAATCGTTGGCGGGGTCCTGACGTATTTCCTTTATAAGAGTTTCGTATTTCAAGACTCCACCTGGACTGTTTTCAGTTGGGTTGTTGGAGTGGCAATCATTTTGGGTGTTACTTTTAGTTACAGAGTCAGGTGAGTGCAAAATCAAGTAACAACTTAGAAACTAATCGATATAAAGAATTCTCTCCCTAGCCGACTAGCAGCAGACGTAGGCGACGTAGCAGCGTGCAGCGTGTACAATAATAAGTAGTACGGTAGTCAAATTATATGTAGATACGAACATCATCATCATCGTCATCAAATCAACCGAAGGACGTACACTGCTGGACATAGACCAAAGAGTGCCACAATGACCGACCCTGCGCCACCCGCATCCAGTGGACTCCCGCGACCTTTACCAAAGAACTTGCCACAATGACCAACCCTGCGCCACCCGCATTCAGCGGACTCCCGCGACCTTTACCAAAGAGTGCCACAATGATCGACCCTGCACCACCCGCATTCAGCGGACTCCCGCGACCTTTACCAAAGAGTGCCACAATGATCGACCCTGCACCACCCGCATTCAGCGGACTCCCGCGACCTTTACCAAAGAGTGCCACAATGACCGACCCTGCGCCACCCGCATTCAGCGGACTCCCGCGACCTTTACCAAAGAGTGCCACAATGACCGACCCTGCACCACCCGCATTCAGCGGACTCCCGCGACCTTTACCAAAGAGTGCCACAATGACCAACCCTGCGCCACCCGCATTCAGCGGACTCCCGCGACCTTTACCAAAGAGTGCCACAATGATCGACCCTGCACCACCCGCATTCAGCGGACTCCCGCGACCTTTACCAAAGAGTGCCACAATGACCGACCCTGCGCCACCCGCATCCAGTGGGCTCCCGCGACCTTTACCAGCTCATCGGTTACGTTATTCGCTGCACGCTAAACGGCTCACCCCGCCGCACTGTGGGCTGAAAATCGGCTTTCATAGAAATAGAAACCGAAGTCGAAAATATTCATTTTTTTCTTGAAATCGCATTAGGTAAGTCAGGCTTGCTTAGTCATGGTCATACTTGAAAATGAGCCTGAGATAATTTGGACTTGTTGTTATTTTTTTATTGACTTCTTAATAAAAATATGTATGGAGAATAAAGGTAAAACAAGTGTAGCTCTGAAAGTGCATGTTTAACCGCTCGGCCACGACTTTGGTCTTAAGCGACCTGCGACCAGCGTTTTATCTGTTCATTGCGCGTGATCCCAACTACCCACAGTGCGTTGTGCATCTCGACCGCGCAATGAACAGATAAAACGCTGGTCGCAGGTCGCTTAAGACCAAAGTCGTGGCCGAACGGTCACAAATATACTTGCATAGGACGACCGCTTTACCCTAGTTGGTAGTGATCCTGCCTACGAAGCAAGAGGTCCTGGGTTCGAATCCCGGTAAGGGCATTTGTGTGATGAGCACGAATATTTGTTCCTGGGTCATGAATGTTTCGAGCTCCTTGCCCGTGGTCCACCTAATCTGTTCACCTGGGTGGACCACGGGAAGTTTTTTCTACCCGTGGTCCACCTAGAAGGACTAAGGTAAAAACTTATTGGTGGTGGTTCACCTCGGTAAACTTTTCCAGTAGACTGTATAGATGAATGCCCCAAAATTACACGCAAATTACCAAATACGTGATTTACCAAAATGTTTTTAAGCGTAATACCAAAATTACTACCTAAGTCAGGTCGGTGTAGGTACGACGACAAGCGAAGCGAGGAGGAGTGTTAGGTGTACTGCGACCTTATAGCGCGAGCCGAGCGAGCGAAGCGAGCATGCCGCGGCAGCGGCCAGCGAAGCGCCGGAACCGAAAATGTGATTTTTCGCTTCCTCATATTAAAGAAGGTCTTTTAGCAAAGTTTACATAGGTGTACCACGGGTAAAAAAATGCCCGTGGTTCACCTTAGTCCACCTAGGTGGACCACGGGTAGAAAAAACTTCCCGTGGTCCACCCAGGTGACCAGATTAGGTGGACCACGGGCAAGGAGGGATGTTTTGTCTTGTGTCAATAAAGAAATAACTACAAGTCTAAATTATCTCAAGCTCATTTTCAAGTATATGACTACCTAATGCGATTTCAAGAAAAAATTCGACTTCGGTTTCTATTTCTATGAAAGCCGATTTTCAGCCCACAGTGCGCCGATCGTCTGTCACGAAACTAGGCTACGCTTGGTTACTGGTTACTACGCATCGCGGTGCCCCGATATATTTTTGGGTGAGCTTTGAGGTGAGATTAAAACAAGTTAGAGAGTACGGGGGCAGTTTAGTGGGGTGTGGTCACGTTCCACCTTCCTGATGTACGTATGGTCGCCACTTGAGAACCTTTCCGCACAACGGCTATTGGTACTACGTGCAATGTGACCGTTGCCAGATTATGGAACGTAACACTCCTTGGTACCCCTATTAAATATATCAGTATCACCTATCGACTTAAGTCGTATAAATAATTACTATCGATGTCTGACTATGATAGTCGATAGTCATCCTTTTGTGGGTTTTCGCGTAGGTATTCCTGCTAGGTATAAATGCGGTATTTTCGTTGATTTACTGTATTCCAGGCTCGCATTTGTAGAGGTTTTGGCATGGTACCAAAGTCACAATCGGCAATGGTATTTTACTAGGAATTCCTTTCGTGCATTCGATGCATTTATTTCATTATCTTGTGATCACTATTTGAAAAAGTTTCAAAAATGTATGTTGTAACCCTTAAGAGTTTAGATTATGTACTTAGCACGACGCCTTTGAAACCTCAAAGTGGCATGTTGTATAGATTTATTCCGCGAGCTACCGTGTTTATAACTTTTATAAGAACCCCAGCATGTCTGCGATTTTACTTAACAACACGTCTCCCTGTCCAACTTCACCAGTCTTCTAGTTATAATGTATCATCATCAATGACCCGTATAAGCCTATTACAGACTATACAAGCAGTGTCAGGAAGAGACAACGTCTTTTCTGCTGTGTGAGGCAATACGGGACCGGACACATCGCAAGCCTGACAGGTGTACTTTCAGGGCCAACAGGTGCCACGCCACGTCACGTCGAACACCAGTTTATAATAATAGCCTAATCTACTGTGTCTCAGATGCCTGGTTCTCCTGCTAGTACCAGGCCTGTTTTCCCGCGTGGGTCGCTACACGCTCGCCTGCTACGCGCTCGTGCTGATCCTCACCGGCCCCGCCGCCAACACTTTGAAGAACTTGGACACACTCTCCGCGTCGCTGGCTTGTGGGCAGGTATGTCTTAGTGTTACCACAGATGGGGGTACCGTGTCTCAGATGCCTGGTTCTCCTGCTAGTACCAGGCCTGTTTTCCCGCGTGGGTCGCTACACGCTCGCCTGCTACGCGCTCGTGCTGATCCTGACCGGCCCCGCCGCCAACACTCTGAAGAACTTGGACACCCTCTCCGCGTCGCTGGCTTGTGGGCAGGTATGTCTAGTGTTACCACAGATGGGGTTACCGTGTCTCACTCAGATGCCCGGTGCTCCTGCTAATACCAGGCCTGTTTTCCCGCGTGGGTCGCTACACGCTCGCCTGCTACGCGCTCGTGCTGATCCTCGCCGTCCCTGAAGAAACACTCTGAAGAACTTGGAAACACTCTCCGCGTTTAATCTTACGTTTATTCTTAATAATTACAGGCCCATATCTCTTTTATCTGTCATATCGTAAATTTTCGAAAAAGCGATTGCTTCTAGGTTGGTGGACCATTTTAATAAAAACAATTATTTCTGTCCTGAGCAGTTTGGATTCAGACAAAATCGCAATGCCATATCAGCAGTTACAGATTTAGTTTTAGAAGTCCTACGAGGTCTTAATCGGAGCCACAAATGTGCTGGGATTTTCTGTGACCTTAGCAAGGCATTCGATTGCGTCAATCATTCTATACTTATTGACAAATTACAATACTATGGAATCAGGGGCTCCGTTTTGAACTTGCTTGCGTCATACCTGACAAATAGAACTCAGTATGTTCAAATACAGAGTATAAATAATTCAGGATGCGTGCAATATGTTGACTCGGAATATACAAAAATTCACTGCGGTGTCCCACAAGGATCGGTATTAGGCCCGTTACTTTTTATAATTTTTATAAATGACCTTCCATATAATATCCCGATTGGCAAAGCTTACCTATATGCAGACGACACTAGTATAATAGTACAAAATAATGACAATTCCTCTCTTAAACATGACATAAGTCTTACTTGGACGCAGTTATTACATTGGTTTAAAAGTAATGGTCTTAAAATGAGTATCGATAAAACTAACTACATAACTTTTTGCAGACATACAAACAGCATTCCATATGACCTGCCACTGCCTATAGCAAAAGTGGAAAGTACAAAATTTCTCGGAATTGAACTAGACAACCAGCTGAGATGGTCGAACCAAATAGATGTCCTAAGAAAGAGACTAGCTAGTGCTATCTATGCTTTAAAAAATCTGTCCAATATTCTAAATTCAACAGACCAGAAAGTAGTGTATTTTGCACATTTTGAGAGCATCCTAAGATACGGTCTGCAGGTGTGGGGAAACAGTGTTCTCATAAACACTATATTAATATTGCAAAAGAAAGCCATAAGATGTATCGATAAAGCTAAACCCCTAGAACACTGTCGTCCACTGTTTGTAAGACATAAGATAATGACAATCATTATACGACGAGATAATGACGATCATTATATATTTTCTTAATTAGCATATTTATTTATAAGAACAAATCTAACTATCAGTGTAAAAACAATAACAGACTGCATGCTTTAAGGAATAACAGTGACATAGTTTTACCAAATTCTAATAATTATATACTATTTAAAAGAAGCATTGAATACAATGGAATAAAAATCTTTAATTTATTAAGTAATGACATAACACAATGTAATAATTTTAATGAGTTCTCTAAGAAGCTAAAATGTTATTTACTAGAAAGACCCTTTTACTCTTTGAAGGAATATTTCGAGAAGATTTATGGTTAATGTTAATGTTTATGTTAGTTTATAGGTATTTTTAATTTCTATTCTATTTTATCAGATTGTGTATTATAATAATTAGTATTGAAATCATTTTGTTATAAATATTGAATTTCAATGTAATTAAATATTATAATTTAGTGTAAGTTTTGCATGCCATATAGTGGCGGAACATACATACATGTAATTTTACTACCGCCAACATGTCAATTGTACCACCTTTGTGTATGTTTTAGCAAAATAAATGATTATGATTATTATGATTATGATAAGAGTAAAGACTATTGACTGCGCCTTAGAGTAAAGTTTAGATAGGTGCTGCATTGTAGAGTACAATATTTGATGCTGAGGAAATCAGACAACCTCTCTAAACACCCTTAGACATGTTCTTGGCATTCGTGATAGGTACAAGTATTACTATTGAAGTGGATACCGGGTCGCAGATCTTCTGCTGGTACTGTTGCCATCGGGTCGCGTGTCGATTTTGGTATCCTGCTGTTTCGGCAAAATATTTTTCGCCAAATTTCACTTCCCACAAAAGTTATGGCAGTAGTTTCATTTCCCAAACGAACAAATAGCACATTTTTGTTTCGCATTTTGTTCATTTGGTCAAAATATCATGTGGCATAATTTTGCTTTGTCAAGCGTTATTAAGACAAACGTTTATTAAGCAAACACTTTGTTCGGGCTAATATTGTTTTCCAAACAAAACATTTTGTTCAAATTTTCATTTCGCACATTAGGTAACTGGGTGGAAAAAATGGCTTGTCATAAGCGAACTCTGTTTTTGGTCGGTTAGGTTAGGGTTCACTTGTGTCCCTCAGACCAGAAGTAGACACCCAGCACAGCGGGGTGGCGTCGATTCGCTGGAGACTCTCGATGATAATTTACTTTAAAAACAAAGTTTTAACCGACTTCAATTTAGTACTCCGCCAAGCCACGAGAACATTTCCTATTTTTTTTTACAATTTACCACATGAACTGATTTCCGATAGCAAATGCGTTGATTACTATAGAAAAAAACCGAATCGCTGTATGTGGGCCGATAATATTTGAGGACTTCCGTCGATTCGCCACGATCATCACCTTTGACACTTCATTAGTTCCTATTTCAATGGAATCTTATCAAGATCTGTGACGTACTTTTGTACTTTTTTTTTTTTTAATCTCATTTATTTTATAAGCCATACATCTTATGATTAAGTCGGCTTAAAAATAATTACTATGTTATACTTAAACTTTAGGTCTTACTTTAAACATTGGATTGAGACTTAAGGAGTATTTTTATAATATTCAAATCTTAGGTTCAGTGAGTGTACTCGTATAATGTAACTTAAAATTGTACCACTGTGTTCATTAGTGAACCCTGAGCTTAAGATTTGATGGAAGAAGAAGAGGAGATCCCCCGCAGAGCAACCAGTTTCTTGTAAGAGATCCAACCTAGGTTGTTCGTTGATTGTACACTCTAGCACTAGGTGGAGGAGGTCCTCTTCTCTGTTACATTGTGTACAGTTTGGATCGTCTCTTTTTTTCATGATGTAGTTAAATTTGTTGAGCGGGATGTGATAAGTTCGGGTTTGGAAGCAAATCACTAATTCTTTTCTTTTGATGTTTCGTGAGGCAAACCAAGGTACGCGTGGTGGTTCGTCTACAATGGTTCTGTACCAGATGCCCTTGTTTTTAGAGCACTCATTGAAATAGGATTTAAATTTAATGTAATTGTCGGTTTTCACTTTTGGAAGATGATCAGTATAGTGCGGTACCGTGTCGAGAGGTATGCCGTTCTGTAGAGCCTCGGACGCGAGTGAGTCTGCCACCTCGTTACCCCTGACGCCCACATGTGAAGGGATCCATTGTAGACAAACTTCAACCCCGTTACGTATCAATCTATGGATACATTTAATAATGAGGTAAGCTTCGTATCTACCGACACTACCGCCCTTAGCACTTCCCAACAAATGTTGTAGACTGCTCTTAGAGTCTGTAAAGATTACAATTTTATGGTATGGTGGCGATTCTAAGTAATGTACTGCTTCATTAATTGCTGTCAATTCGACTCCCATTATGGGAATACATGGGCTTTCAATAAGAAATTTAGCTCCAAAATCCACAGCTTCATCGTAAAACGCGCAACTAGAACCGTGTTTTGTTTTGGAGCCGTCCGTGTAAATATGAACGTGATCCAAGAACTGCACTTGTATCATATCTTCGCAACGTTGTTTTAGATTGTGAGTGGGTAGTTTAGCTTTAGGTTCATTAATAGTGTTCACTTTATGCATTATGATTTTATCCCAGGGGAGTGTTTTAATGTCATAGGAAAGTAAAAATAGGGGCAAAATCTCCAATTGTGACATAGGTAGATTGGAATACTTTCTGAAACTCTCAAGCAAAAGTGGAACTTGGTTATTGCGCCAATATCTTGCGCCTGAATTTAATGTGTTGTCTAATGCTTCTATTTGTGTTCTCAGATAATCGGATGTTCTAGAAGAAATTTTCAGGAAATATTTGTCACTTAAATAGATTCTTCTAAACTTTAAGGGTGGAATACAAAGCTCGCTTTCCATTGTAAAAATTGGGGTGTCGCGAATAAAGCTTCCACAAAGACGAAGAGATTGGTTTTGAATTACATCCAACCTCTGGAGGAGCCTAGAATTGGCGTTACCGAAAATGATACACCCATAATCAAGTCGAGATCGCACCAGTGTTATATAAAGTCTCCTCAAGTGAATTGGATGGACACCCCACTTTGAACTACTTATGGAACTAAGGATATTAACGTATGAGATACATTTCTGGGCAGTTTCTAAAACATGTCGAGTCCAATTCAAGCGGCTGTCCACCCAAACACCCAGAAACTTTGTACAATTTATAACTTCGATTTCAATGTTATTTATTCGTATGCCAATAACAGGCACTTTGTATTTTCTAGTAAAAATGCAGAGTTTAGTCTTTGAGAGAGAAATTTCTAATCCAATTTCCTCTAACATTGATATAAAGATGTTAAGACTTGATTGAATGACATTAGCACAAAGATCTATACTTTGGTTAATACAATACAAAGCGAAGTCGTCGGCATATTGTGAGACCTTAACTGTCTTGACGAGTGTGTTGCATAACTTAATTGTATCTATATTAAATAAAATAGGTGACATTGGGTCACCTTGAGCTAAACCCTGTCTGCATATTCTTGCTATATCCCTACCATCCCGTAGCCTATATATCAAAAATCTCTCTTTTAAAAATTCTCTTATATATCCGCATAGGAGCGGATCCACATCAAATTCAACTAAAGCGGATATAAGAGGTTCAATTGCCACATTGTTATAAGCATTACTTATGTCTCCGTAGGCACATAGAACGTATTCTTTGTTTATAAACGCAGTTTCTGTGGCAACAATAAACCTACCAAGATTGTCCTGACAGGAAAGTCCACGACGGAAACCTAAAGTACAATCATTAAATAATTTGTTGCTTTCGAAATGATATTCAAGGCGACGAGTTATCATTAAATGAAAAATCTTACAAAGGCAGTTAATAAGTGAGATAGGACGATATTTAAGAGTGTTAGAATTTCTTTTTGGTATCGCAATAAGTTTGATTCTACGCCATTGCTCTGGTATCTCACCTTTTTTATAAATTATGTTGAATATATGTACGAGGTATTCTTTTGCATTATCTGGTAAATGATTAATCATAGAATAAGTAATAGTGTCTAAACCAGCCGAAGTATCTACTCTTTTAAGAATCAGATTTAGTTCTGAAAGTGCAAAAAATTGGGGTTTGGAACCATTAGTATTAAAATCTAGGGGCTGTAAGGAAACACTATCAGGGGTGAGTTCTGTTACAAAGGAAACTGCGGTACTCTCTGGTAAATATTCTTTAGGACTACGATAACCTTTAAGCCATCTAAGTTTCCTCCAAACCTCACTGCTGGGCGTATTGCAGTCTATGCTGTCACAAAACTGTTGCCAGGAATTCCTTTTTGCAAGTTTTATCAATTTTCGAGCAATAATTACTTTTTCTCTGTAAATTAAAAAATTTTCAACCGTGCGTAATTTCCTGAAGTGCTTAAGAGCTAATCTTCGTTCCGCTACTGCCTTCGATAGATCAGGGTTCCACCAAGGTTTTGGCTTGAATTTTTTAGGGTTAATACTGATTTTGATACAAGGAATGTTTTTGTTAGCACTTTCCTCAATTGCCTGTATGAGTTTATCGTAGTTACTTTGTACATTGTCTCCGAAATCTAATCCCTCGCATGCAGATTTTATGTGGTTTGTATATTCTACCAAGTTGGCCTTTTTTATGTTTCGTTTCAATTCGGGGATAGTTTGAGTACTGTCTAACGTTTTAATGGAAATAATAAGGTGATCACTGCCAAAAGATTCATTAGTGACGTTCCAATCAAAGTCGAGTGAGAGATCAGCGCTACACAAGGAGATATCAGGTGATGTGCACACTATACTATCATGTAGCTTAGCGCAACGGGTAAAGTCTCCATTGTTAAGAAAAACGTAATTTTGTTGCAAGCTAGTGTCTGATAAAAGTCTACCTCGTGTGTCACTTGTGTATGACCACGCCGTGTGATGAGCGTTAAAATCGCCGAGTATTAGAGTTTTCTCTGAAAAGTGGCTGAATAGCTCCTGGTAGTCCCTAACGCTCACCGTGACATTTGAGGGAGAATACCTATGATATGTTGAAGTTTATTGCTATTAAGGACTTCAAGGCACAAAAGCTCAATATTATCATGATTTCTTGGCAGAATTTTGAGAGTACAGTTTATAGATTGGTGGACCAGGATCGCTAAACCTCCATATCCATCTGTTCGATCCTTTCTAAAGACAGAGTAACCAGTAAAATTAATTTGGTTTTCGCATTTTAGCCAAGTTTCGGAAAGAAAGCATAAGTATATTTTTTCATTATGTAGATATGAATCCAAATCACATAATTTTGGTATTAGGCTTTGACAGTTCCATTGAATAATATTAAGCTTGAAACTTTTAGCCATAAAATAATAATAATAATAAGTTCCCTATATATGTATATATAATTATAAATATATAATGTGTACCTTCCTAAAAGTGACTTACTTATTAGTTTTGGGGTTTTCCTTACCAGATAAGCGCTTTAGTTTACTTACAATACGTGAGAGTCTGCTCTTAACACTACGACATGAGATGTTAGGTATCAAGTCCGTAAACATTACAACCAGGGCATCAATTTCTTCTGTGTAACTGTAAGTGATTTCCGAGATGTCCTTAACGCCATATGTGCGTCTGAGATATTCTTTTACTTGTTTACCAGACAGTGGGTACGTTTTAGATGCTATAAAGTTTTCCAAATGATCCCAATTAGTTGAATCCAGATCACTATGCGGCGTTATCTTGAGTTTCTTTCCACTCTTGGATTTGTAAACCTCGTCTGAGCTGGATAAGGAGGAGTTATCAAAGTCGTCATCACTGTTGTCGTTGCTAGGTATACAGTCCTCTTTAGTGGTTTCGGCCTCCATCAAATCAGTAGTAGTCGAAGATTCAGTGGGTGGATGTGGACGCTTGAATATTTGTGTCTCCGTGGACTCTTGTGTCTTTTGGTTCACAACGTTCATGGCGTTGGTGTTATCTGGGCATTTAGATGCTACGTGACCGTCTTTTTTGCGTATGAAACAAGTCATTGTATCCGATGAGAAATAAATCCAGAAATTCGTTTCTTCAAAATCGATAGATATTTTTTCTGGAAGTCGGGTGAAATCCTCAGGAGTTACGTAAACTTGTCTTCGGAAACTTAGAATGTGATTGTAGCCCGTTTCATTGAGACCAGCACGCAAGAAAGAGATGGGTGACAGTGGCGTGATATGCATTTCTATCATTTTCTTTTCTATTTCGGTGTGCGGTATAATGGGACACACGTTAGATATAATGATACGTTTGTTTCTGCTGATCAGCGGTCGGATGAGTAGTTTTTGATTTTGAATTGTGACACACTTTTTATTTTCAATCATCTCGTCAACGATTACCTTCGAAGAAACGTAGATACAAATTCTATTGTTTGATATTCTTGATAAAAAGCGGATATGAGATGGGTCGATTATTCTTCCTAAAGCTTGCGCATAATCTTTGATTTGTACGTTTTCTAAAGCATCGATGACGATTGCTTGATCCTTTGTCGGGAACGTGGTGGTTTGTGTCACAGTAGCGTAACTAGGGTTATTGTCTAACGTTTGGGAGTTCATTTTGTTCCTGTAGTCAGAAACAATTGCAAGGTTACGATATAGCCACTTATTAAAGTATCAAAAAGTCCGATTCCATCATTAAGCACTTTTCACAATGAGGGTAGAAATCAAACTCGTGAAAATATAGCTCATATCACTAACGCGCGCGAGTAACGACCGGTCTCGGTGACAGCTCAACGCGGTATGTACTTTTGTACTTTTAAGTACATAATTGAGGAATTCCATAAGTCATCTGTGGTCTTCATCATCAATTCCACTTCACCAAATTTATGATTTCCGGGTGTAAATACACGGGTTAGAATAGAAAATACTAAAATCACTACACGCGCGCCTAATAAAATTGAGGAGTTCCCTAAATTCCTCATGGATCCCATCATCCAACAGAGTTTTTGAAAAAATGGGACCCACCTGGAAGCATATACTTACAAACAAAAAAAAAATTTCCGAATCGGTTCATCAATGACGGAGTTCTGAGGTAACAAACATTGAAAAAAAATAAAAATAAAAAAATACAACCGAATTGAGAACCTCCTCCTTTTTTTTGAAGTCAGTTAAAAAGGGCGAAACCGACTCAGGGCTTCCTTGCATGCGCCTGCATGCTTATTTGCATTATAATATATTGTTACCTAAGTACCTATAGTACAAAAGAACATATAAAATTACCTGTAAATTTTACATGTTCTTACTTTTGATTTTTACAAACTACCCGCTTAGCAAAATATGTATTCTCACTCAAATAGATTTCGTATGCACTACACAATTAGGATCTAAATCGTATGCCATGCAATAATTTGAAAAACGAATGTTATGCCAAATAATACGTTTGACCAAATGAAACTTGACTATGTAAAACTTTACCAAACAATAATTTGCGAAGTAATATTTTGCCATAGGAGATATTACCAAGTGATAAAATGCGAAACAATAATTTGACTAGTGATTTTTTGCCAAACGATCATTTGGGAAACATTTTTTGGGAAGTGTCACTTTGGGAAATGATTTTTGCCCATACAATAGAGAACCCGGTTTTGCCACCGCTCGTCTCGCGCGGTGTAAACTCGCAGTTCTACCTAACACGTCGTACCTAACGGCGACCTGCCTTAAGGTAGAATATGTAAGTTGTTTTTTAATTTGTCATATTATATTATGTCACCCGATCATTCCTTAACATATAGTTCTACATTTTAATCATAATACTAACTGTATGTTATAACAAGTAAAATTATGCCTAATGATCGTTATAAACAACGTTTTTATGATTATAGAACATTCTGTAATCTAATTAATATAACGAATAATTTTATGTATTTTGTTTCCATACATTATGTTTATATTATGAGTTTTAATAGTACATTACGTAACTAGGGCGGTGAATTCGTGAATGCCCCAGATCGCAGGTGTTTGTGGCCCGAACCGAAGGTGAGGGCCATAAATATGCGCTCTGGGGCTTCGCGAATTACCGCCCGTGTTGAGTACAAAATTTTACGTCTTCACCTGGCCACAATGCAAGTTTTCCTGCACGGCGTGCAGTAAAACTCGCATTATGGCCAGGTGTGACGTAAAAGTAGTTAATTGTATGTATGCAAAATGTTTGTATTAAAATTGAACGGCACCCCATAAATTCAAGAACTTGGGATTACTGCCTCACTTTAACACGTACACACAATGCGCACATTTATTTATTAAATCCACACTAATTAAAAATGCGTTGCACACATTGTAAGGTCCTGGCGGAATACCAGCGATGTGGCTAGCGACATCATTATGCTGAGCCAGCGCCTATTCTATGCCACGACACACGGTTTTGTATTTAACTTGTATTTACATTTAGTTCTAAGCTGCATGTCTCTCTTTGATTTTTTTTAAACTATTGTTTTGTGTTTTTTACCATGTATGTTGTGGAAAATAATAAAGGATTTATGTATCTATCTATCTATCTATATACAGGGTGACATTTTAATCAGTGTCCAAATTCAGGGATAAGATTCTTCAGCAAAATTATAAAATACGTTTTTTTTTGTTTCATATCATTCAGTACAAAAAAATTTAGTAATTGCTGCTTAAAGTTATCCCAAAAAAACGTTACCGCGCGGGCACCTCATCGGGTAGTAAGGTTTGCGCACGGCACGCCTCCCCTCCCTCGGCCCCGCCCCGCTCCGCGCGGCACTGAATGCCCAGTAACCACGCAGTACGGATAATTCTTTTGGGATAGATAAATTATAATTTTAAAAATACCTACCAGATTTTTTTTCAAAAGTGGAGTCTATTAGTGATACCAAATGCCTACAAAAAATTTGGACACTGATTAAAATGTCACCCTGTATATATACATAAATTATATATTTAACCAATCTTTAACATTAAAACTACATATATGTAAATGAAAATTGTATCAAAATTGGATTAGTAGTTTCCGAATTTTATGCTAATACCTAGACAGACGGGGACAGAGATTTTGCTGTCTAGTATAAAATTATATACACTGACATATGGTATGGATAACATTAATATAATAGTGTTCACTCTTAAAAGAAATTAAAATAATCATATTTATTCAATCTACTTTAATTAAAATGCATTTCATGTTGCATTACCGAGAAGTCGTAGGTATATGTAGCAATTGATAGACCTTGTATCATTGGAATAAGTTTCACTTTCGTACGACTTACACAATTTTGGTGATACTAAGCAATTTTGGTGTCTTTAAAAAATAAAAGAGACACGGCGATATTTATAGTTCACCGCTGGGCGAGTAACTATAGACATCGCCATGTCTCTTTTATTTACACGGGAGTGCTTATCTTTTGTACGTTTTTATAGCCGATAGCTCATCGCTTACTCGCTCGCGGCGGGACTATTGCCATACACCATAAGCCGCGCGCGGTGCGTTTAAAGGTAGAACATAACCTACTTTACACACTCTTTCTACTATGATATCACGGCGAAACAGGAACTTGTCCGGCTATAGATAGATTAGTTTCTTTTCAGTATTTAGGTGTGTAATGTATGCAACACACCGAAATACTGAAAAGAAACTACTTATACAATTACTTCATATATAATTAAGATTCATAATTTGGAGTCCACCGGTCCCTAATTATAAAATTCATTAATTCGAGTACGGGTTCAAAAGAAATTTTACAAGTATCTCCGTTTATTACAAGAAATAACTATTGTATTTACCTAACCTAACACCTAATTAAACAAAAATATTAGTTACGTTCTTCTGCGTTCGGGCGGCCGGTTAGCTAGACACACTCGTCGTTGTGTGCGTTTACGCACACATCTAGGGAAAAACCCAAACAGCACCCGCGTCTTACGCTCGGCGCAGTCTTAAGTGTTTTTGGTATTAATAAAGCTAAATTAAAAACGTGTAGGTATTGTGAGTGTATTATTTATTTTCCTGTCTGTCACCAGGCTGTATCTCAAGAACCGCGATAGCTAGACAGCTGAAATTTTCACAAATTATGTATTTCTGTTGCCGCTTTGAAAACAAATACTAAAAACAAAATATAATAAATATTTAAGGGGGGCTCCCATACAACAAACTTTACTGTTTTTAGTACAACTCGCACTTAGCCGGTTTTTTATTTTTCAACACACTTGCTACAGTTGCTACTAAGAATATATACCACACCTCGACACTGTAGGAACAGTAACAGATAATATATGTGAATTAGCCATAGTATTGAAACAATAGTTTTGACCTTCTTTATATATTAAATCGATACGATAATGTCATCTGTCGGTCAGGGTCACGTCACATTTTATGATGTTACTTAAGTACCTTGTACACATATGCAGCCTGAATTATTCAATGTTTCACTTCAGTTTATTTATCATCATGACGGTAAAGTTTGATTCCGACAAATCTTGTCGAAATAAAGCATCTAAAGTATACAGTCAGGGCCGATGAAAGACCCTTTGCAAGGCATAGTGAACAGGTCGCAGCAGAGCCTGGTGCCTCCTCTTATCCTATGAGTATAGGTGAGATATACGTATTGGAATACGTGCATCTGTAGGTAAAGAGACCAAAAGTTATCGACTTCTGAAAAAACATTCGGAGAAATAAATCTTTGGCAAATGACTCACTCGGTGAAACAATCTTTCTAGGTTGTGATAGGTAACCTGTAGTGTAGGTAATCTTACATTGCGCTCTTTTCAGGAGCAGATAAAATCCAGCGTTAAAGATATCAAGGAATCCCAAGACAGCCCGTTAAATCTGGTGAAAGAAACGATGAGCGCTACTGTGGAGAAGATTGAATATGTGGCGGCTAAGATACAGGATATGATGGTGGTGATACACAGACTGACCATGAGTATAGGTAACTAGTTGCCAATAAAATTGTCGGTCTGAAGTTGACGCCTCCAAAGTACCTTCCAAGTGGTACTTGGCCGGCCCGACCAGGCGGGTCTACTTACCCACGATTTCTTGACGGTTCGATCCTCTCTCATGCTTAGCAGATGGTCGACATCTATTCGTTGCATTTTTTCATCCAAGCAAGGTCGAGATTGACTCACTGAGGTACTTTTACCTTCCTCGTCCCTGAAATTTATTCCTTCGAAAGCTTAACATAATCTCATCTTCCTATGTAAGGAATAGCAATGAACTGGATATGCTCGGAACCTGCCTGATAAAGGCCAAGAAGTCATTGTTACCGCAGCGCGAAGCAATCGAAACCTTAGGCCATGTTAACGCAAAGGCGCAAAGTTACGGGACACGCCGAGAGGGCCTATTAGGCCCAATTTTAGGTCCACACAGTTAAGGTGACATGAACACTGTGCGAGATAATCGAACGGTATGCGAGGAAACAACCAACCAATAGCATTGATAGCCTCCGACATCTCTCCCTATTAACGGATTAAGTTACCTGTCATATCTCTTCGGCTTCTGTTTGTTAACATAAACTATGAATATTTTCAACAGCCTACGTCCTCCAATCGTCCCTGTCCTGGCTAAACTCCGTCGAGAGGGACTGCAACGCAAAACTTGGAACACCGTACGAGCACTGTTCTGAGATCCTCGCTCACGGAGCGGAGGACTGCCATGCAAAATTTCCAGAATTCACGAGCCAATGGAACTGGGACCTGATTGTGCGGTCTGTGTGTTTCACGCGGCAGCCGATGGATTCGCTTTGCGTGGTTGGAGATTTTGCGAAGGGGAGCATTGTTGCTACTGTCAAGAAAAGTATGTTTTCCAATTTAACCGCTGTCGCTAAAATGTCTGTTTAGGGTATTTATAAATCTGACGTAATTTTTTATAAAATGTGTTTATCTTGACTTCGACATACTATAAAACTCATTTTGTTGTCAGTCAAATAGGGACTCTAGCAACTTCTGTTCCAGAACTAAAAACATACTCCAACCGCATCCAGTCCCTGTTCAACATGGGCGTCCACATCCGCCGCTCGCACTCCGCCTGCGGTAACGGCAGCCTCCCGGCGAGCCAGGCCGCCGCCGGCGTCGTCACCGCCCTGCGGAACCGCGCCGACACGCTGCTGGCCTGGCTGTCGTGGACGTGCGCACTCACGGGCCTGTTCCTGATGCTTATCATATTCAGGTATGCATAGCAATCTCCAAAACGTATGTGCGCTAGAGAAACCGCCGAACGACTACGATTGAAAAAAAACATGAAGATACTACGATTGCTGCTGCTTGCTGGCGTCCGCAAGATCGTGGAACAAAAGAAAAAGAAGATAAGGGGGTCAACCCCAGTCAATGGGATAAGGTCACGATGGAAGATGTATTCCAGAGAAACCCCTCCTAGGCCAAAAGTTAAACGCACTAGATAAAGACTCGGAAAATGGTCCTATAAAACGTAGAAAGTAGCGGCTGGCGGAATCTTACTAGTAAATTGACTACCTTTTACCACGTAGTCCTAAAAACTAAGACACATAACACTCTTCTCTGTGAAGAGCATAGAACACTTAGTTTAGTTTCACAAGCGAGTAAAATTCTTTTGAAAATAATTCAAAACAGGATCAGACCCATATCAGAAAATTATGTAGGACCAGACCAGTATGGGTTTAGAGAAAGCAAAGATACCAGGGAAGCAATACTCGCTCTTAGATTAGCCGTAGATAGGCGCCTAGATCTTGGCCTTGAAACTCATATCGCATTTATAGATCTAGAGAAGGCATTTGATAAAGTGAACTGGAGGCAAATGATGGGTATTTTGAGAGAAGCCGGACTAGATTTTAGAGACAGGAGAGTTATTTTTCAATTATACAAGGAACAGGAAGCTTGGGTGGAGATAGGAGATGAAAGCGGGACTGCAAGAATTAGGCAGGGCGTCAGACAAGGGTGTCCACTTTCACCGCTAATCTTTAATATATACATAAAATATGCAATAAGAAAAATCAGAGAAACTGGCAAGGGAGGGATCAAAATTAATGGGGAGAAAATACATTTTATTCGATTTGCAGACATCGCAGCATTTGCAGAAACACCCGATCAGTTGACGCAATTAATTTCAATTATGGATACAACTTTCAACGAATTGGGTTTGAAGATCAACATTAAGAAAACGAAAATGCTGACCACCGCAAAACACAATTCACACCACCCACCAACCATACAACGTGTCGATAGTTTTAAATATCTAGGCAGTCTGATAACAAGAGACTCCAGATGCACACCAGACATTGTCGCTCGAGTGGCCATGGCGAAAAAAGGTTTTTAACTAAAAGAGACAACTCTTAAGATCCAGTTTGTCAAGTAGGAGCGTATGTTAAGTTGCTAATAAAAGTGTACATTTGGAGTATTGCCCTTTATGGCAGCGAAACGTGGACAATGACACAAAGGGACCGAGAAAGACTGGAAGCGTTTGAAATATGGTGCTGGAGACGGATGCAAGGTATAAGCTGGACTGATAGAGTATCAAATGAGGACGTTTTGAGAATGGTAAAAGAGAAGAGATCGGTTTTGAACACCATCAGCACTAGAAGGGGGAAAATGATTGATCATTTGATACGGCACGACAACTTCTTTAAAACCATATTGGAAGGAAATATAGAAGGAAGGAGGGGCAGGGGAAGACCACGACGCATTTATATAGACCAAATAAAGGAAAAAAACTGGTGTCGTGTCGTATCAACAAATCAAAGGGCTGGCGTACGACACAGAGAAATGGAAAATACTCCACCGACAAAAGGATAACTCTTAAATTAATGATCCTAAAAATTACAAATATCGTAGGTAGTGGTCAAATAATGTCAGACAGAAAACTAAGTTCTTATTCGTACGACTTTTGAACGCACGCTACCCACTGATCTGTTAAGTTTTTTTTCTGAAATTAGTTTTTCGTTTGTAGCGAATTTTCTTGTCACTCATACATGTCATATTCTTCCAAATCGATTTTTAGTGGGACGTTCTTTACGTTGCTTATCCCACATTTCCATGTGTCCTTAAGTAGTCTTTTCTCTGTAGCTGTTTTCCTAATCGTAGAAAACGTACTGGAGAAAATAATAGAAGTATGACTCAGAAAGAGCGAAAAAGAGTTTTCAACATACGGATCGAATACAACCAATTCTCTTTAAAGGCATGTTATTCTGACGCTTGAAGGAGTTGGCTGTTCATTTCATCGTTGCAAATTGCTCTTTTATGAGACCGTTAACATCGTTGCACTTTGCATTGCATTCGTAAATTGAAACTGTCATGTGATACCTACGGTACGACGCTTAAAGAGGCAATTACTATGTATTTCACGGATTACACAGTCAGTATTATCACGCGATACTTAGTATCATAAAACGTATCACATTCAGATTGACGTTATTGAAGCAACTTTTCCATACAATAGTGTCTTAAAAATGTTGCAATACTTAATACTCACCGTGTAAAGCCTGCCAAGGCAGCAATTACTATGAGTCAATTCGTATTGTGGTAGTAGCTGAATTGATGACATCAACTGGCCGTAAGGTCACATTTTGTGAGGGGCGGGTCGATTTTCGCCGTGCGGCTGGCTAGTCGCGCGGCCAAAGTCGGATGCTACCCAACTTTGGGGCTTGCGGCTTTAGTCACGCCGAATTGCCATCTGTCGATTTTTAGCCGCGCGGCTTTAGTCACCCGTGTAGTAAACCCCCACTTTATACGGCGATGGTGGCTAAAGAGTGTACCGATCACCCTAGCGACTATAAGGATACCACTGAGAGAAAGAAAAACTGAAACGGGCAAACGAACAGAGCAGACATAATCAAACTTGGTCTCATTGCGCAGTGGACTAGTACTCACCGATCCTCTGCGTGCCTATATCTTTCTGCCACCGCTAATTGCGCTGCTGAATTTATTCTTGTTACTATGAAACAATGATCTTTTTGTTAAGTCAGCATCATAAACATGTATACACTTTTGGTGGTTTTAGGACTCTCTTAGACGTCTCGTTCAAAATAGATAGGTAGGTACACGTGTACCTACCTATCTATTTTGAAATGCTTTTTGCCTTCAACACCATCTATGCTAACGACGCTGTAACGCATGCGTTGGTATCTTACCCACTAGCCAGCTCGTTATAGTTTTTCTTTGTGTTTTGTATCAATATTAGAATAAAATTGTTATAGTTGTTTACAACTATAACAGGTTTACCTGGTAACGACACTAACGACACAAATATGTTGCTACAGACCTAAAATTTAATGTTTATATTCCAGAGCGAAATACTACCTTCTCATGTTCAGAACAAGGTCCAGATTCGACAACCGCTACATCACGAAGGAGCTCCGCGAGCTGGACTTGAGGAGACAGCGGCAGGGGCGGGACACGGTGCTGCCGCTCAACACCAGAGAGCGGGCGAAGTACGTCGCGGTAATGTGGGGGTTCTATTTGGTTTGTATTAGATTGAATTGTGTTTGGTTTGTATTTGAGAGACATAGGTAACAGGAGGTATAAGAATCAGAGGTGGCCCGCCATTCGACTTGCTACTTAGTCTATCTAACCTAACGCAAATAAGACCTCAAACGGATTGACTTGACTGAGGGCGCCAAAGTTAAAATAACGGGAACAGCGATGGAAGAAGAAAAACAATGAATGGTTTGGAATATATAGGTATATTTAATAAAGGTTTCTGATCTAAAACTGTTGTTGACGTAGACGATAGCACCTAGCTACGCTACAGGTCGGCTTTACCTATAGGGCAGGGTATGCGTGGACGCAGGCGCACGGTCCCGGGCGCGGGCGGCGCGCCGACAGTTAGTTGTTCTGTATCTAGGTATTATGTGGTGTGTGCTCGGGGTCTCGACGGAATGCGCTGTGTCGAGAGTAAGGAACCTGCATTTGTCTCTAGCTATCAATATCAACGTAACGGGTCGGTACCGCGCTTCCTGCTCTTCAGGAGTAGCAGACGTACATGACGTTGCCTGCTTCACCAGCAAAGCCTTATGCTTTTCTTGCCAACGTCGCAAAAAACCGGCCAAGTGCGAGTCGGACTCGAAAGGAAACGGCACGAAAGGTTCCGTATTAGGTATACCAGTGTCTATAAAAACGGCAAAAAAATCACGTTTGTTGTATGGGAGCCCCCTTAAATGTTTATTTTATTCTGTATTTTAGTATTTTTTGTTATTTATAGCGGCAACAGAAATACAAATACATCATCTGTGAAAATTTAAACAGTCTAACTGTCACGGTTCATTAGATACAGCCTGGTGACAGATGGACAGACAGACAGATGAACGGACAGCGGAGTCTTAGTAATAGGGTTACGTTTTACCCCTTGGGTACGGAACCCTAAAAATCAAGATTAAAGAAGTCGTCTTGTATTTCAGACAGCGTCATTCCGGCTCCTCCCCTCAGAGAGGACGTACCTCGCGCGCTCCGTCGTGTTCATGGTGATCACGACCCTGAAGCTGATGATCCACATGGTGGCCGACTACAGCCTGCACTGGGTGCTGATGAATGTGCGGTGCCATGGGAGTAACCAAAGCGATCACACTCATTCTCAACGTAAGGCATACCTACACATACCTAAGCATTATCATACTCATTCCCATAGGTACGTATTCTCGTGTTCATTCTCATACTCATCCTATAGCCTTAAGTTCTATTATCATGAACGTGTACTTAGGATATTTTACTTACAGGTACTTTTTAAGTAACTTTTTCACCAAAGCGATATACGAATAAGTGACACAAACTTTGGAGCTTACGTACCTTGTCGGATTAGAGTGATTAGGTCCTGTCTAAAACCAACCTTTTTTATTGGATGAATCAATTTGATACAGCGGATTTTTTTATTGGAAAGTCTTATCCGTTGAGACGGTTCTTAGTTTCAATGTTTGTTGATGCTGTGAAAATAAACAGTTCCAACTTGACAGTTAATTGTCACCTGACGACACAGTACTTCGTTGTAGAAGTTAAGGTGGTCACTTGGTTACTTGTGGAACCTGCAATGTGCGGAGAATTGTCGTTGTCAGGTGACAACTGTCCAGTTGGTGAAATAGGGGCCAGATGTAATGAAATGTTCTAACGGTCAGGTCTGACAGCGAGCAACCGCACAGTGGCAGCCGTGTCGGGCGCCGGCCCCCTGGCGGGCAGCGTGCGCGCGCTGGCGGCGGCGCTGGGGGCGCTGGCGGGGGCGGGCGCGGGGGCGGGGGCGGTGGCGGGGGCGGGGGCGGGGGCGGGGGCGGGGGCGCGCGCGGGGGCGCCGGGCGCCGCGCCCCCCGCCTGCTTGCCCGACCCGAACCCTCCCGACCTGCGGCGATACGCGCAGATCGGTAAGACTCTGGCGTCCAATGATCCAATCGCGACCTGCACACTATTATATACAATGATGTGATATAATAATGAGGTAGCGACGTTGTCTATACGAAAGACCGTGTTTAAAAATGGCCAGGCTTACGCACACATGAAAAAGCTGCGAATATTACAGCTAGACACTAATATGAGTATCAAATGAGAGCAGGACGGTATGCTTATAAGCATAATCCTCCGACCAGATTATTTTCGCTCCCGGAAATATATTTCCGGGAGCGAAAATAATCTGGTCGGAGGATTTGCGGTGGGCTTATACAATATGTACGTACGTACGGACTATATTCGGGTGCGGGTGAGCTTGAATGTTAGGAAGTCCGGAGAGACGTATTCAAATGTTTATATTGTCTTAAAATCCTAAAATGACAAATGTTATAAAGTTATGTTAGAAAGATGTTGAAAATGTTAAATGTTAATGTTCGAATGCACCCGGTCGCGATAGAGCCGAAAAGTACACTAAATCGAGGTTAATATAAATTATTGCTCAATGCGTCTTTTGCTGACGGGACGCACGAGGCTATATCACGTGTTAGGTGCGTTGCACCGAACATCTTGGCGGGGGCAAACGAAGAGATGAGATGAAAATTTAATATGAGTAATACAAGATGATCAACAATGTTGGGTTCTACAGCTAGGTAACTAGTCCTTAAACGATAACTTTCTAAACACCGGCGAGGTGCCTCTGTCCACTTGATTCAACTCAATGTTTTCGTTTTCACTACACTTTTTCTCTTTACGCGCACTCGCACTACACTTATCACTAACACTGCAATGGCGCGCTAGCCCGCGGCTCCCGCGGGAGCTGCGCACGGCGGCGGACGGCTCCGTCGCCTGGCTCTGCTCGGCTGCTGCATGCGTCTCCACGTTCGTAGGTGAGGGTGCTACTCTAACCATCCACTGGCAGCGTGTCCTTCTACTCGCATAAATTATTATTCCGATGATCACTACACCCCATAGGCAATATATAGCTGTATAGTGATGTATATCGTTCGAGGATAAGTTATCCAAAAGTGGTTCGGTTTGTTTCATGATGTTTATTTTGTCTCTTATGTTCTTTAATCCCTTCTCATCATAAGTGGTATCCAGGGTATTATTTCCGAAATCGGGTAAAGTTATGTTTATGATATGGTTTATGGGATCTATTTTCGGTGTTTGTATGTTAAATGACAAGTCAATCTTGCTTTCCATGTTTTGATGCGTGTGAATAGTAAAGTTCTCGGTTTTTACAACGCAATTATCGTCTATGTTTATAATATTTGTCTGGACTACTGTCTGGGACGTAACCTGATTCCTAGATAGCGCTCGTAACTGACACGCGTCGCAACAAAAATAAAGGTTAAATTTGTTTTAGATAGATTAATCCATTTGTTTTGACAAACGACTGAGTTTGTTTTGCATTGATAATTCTCATCTTTAATGCACAGATCTTTTTCGGAGTTCATTTTGAATACAGGAGTTTTTAAGTAGCACATGTATGTTAAGGCGTCTCGATTCAAGCAGTGTTCTATTTCTTTCTCAGTTATAGGCAAATAGGCATCCTTTCGTAAGTTTATGGCTACGTGTTTCTCTATGGGACTAATAGATATCATATTTCTTTCAACGCTGTATTGTATAGGTATAATGTTGTATAAATCGTAATTGTCTCGGCTTACAAGTGGAATACGAATCTCTATTATCATGTATTGGTCAGTTATCTTGGCTTTAATCTTTAAAAGATGATAGATGGTTTGTAAATTAATTTGAATGTTATCTATGGGTAGGGATAGGTCGCTCACAAGTTGTCCAGAAATAATGTTTAGTTCTCGTCGAAATTGTTGAGGGTCGATGATATGAATATTCATTTTTCCATTATATATGTTTGTAAGGGTGTCTAGTAAAGTATTCTGAATATTTCTTAAGTTACTTAATAAGTTGTTAGCGGCCATAGCTACAACGGTGAAGTGCGCCATGGACTCAGCGGTGTTTACTTCCTTTTGTAAGGCGGATATGCCCTGATCTAAGCTAATCAAATGAGCGTGTATCATTTTATGTTGTTTTAAGATGGTAACTTTGTTTCTTATTAACATGTTATACTCGGCCTCTATTATAGATGTCTGGTTCTTCCACAGGTTGACTAGGTGTTTTTCGTTGCTTCGTATGAGTCCGATGTCCTTTTGATATTGTTCCGCGAATCTGTCATCCAGAACCCCAAACAAAGTACTTGCGATGTTTCCGACACCATTAATAAGGCCACGACGTTTCCGCGCTTCCTGATTAAATTGCTGGTTCGACAGAATGCGGTTATAATGCTCTAATTCGTCATAAGAATGACGAAGTTGCAGAATGATAATATCACAGTGTGTTAATGTTTTAACCTGTTTACAAATGTTTTCGAGTTGGGTATTATATTTTCTATAGGCCGTTATTCCTTCCCAGTACGGATTTAGGTCTTGGTAGGCGACCAACTTCCATTTATCTTTTATCAGCAGCATGTTTCCAATATTGTCGAAGTATAGGCCCTGATTTTCATTGACACGAGTCACTTGTACGCAGCATCCCAATGTTAGGAATGACATGAAGTATATGAAGGCCATTATAATTGTAGAGGCGCATCCGAGTTTCTTGTTCGGCTTGTTTCTTGAGCGGTTATCTGTTCGCTGTTTTTCCGATTGATCGGATTCTTTTGGTAATGGTAATTTTGAGAGTTTTATTACTGGTCGCTTCAAGATTCGATTTTTTGTTTTAAGTGTGACGACTCGGACATAGCCGTCTTGTCCAGGGTGGACGTCGATAACTCTCCCAAGGGCCCACTTCCCCGCGGGAAGGTTATCGTCGTGTATTACTACCATGTCATCCTTTTCAAGGTTTGATTGAGGTGTGTTCCACTTCGGCCTGACTGACAGTTGGCTTAGATATTCGACTTTCCATTTCTTCCAAATATCTCTGAATATTTTTTGAGTAAGGTGCCATCTCGTTCTAGCGTCCTCTTCTGTTTCTATCACTGTTCCTCCGGCCCGGCCCGTTAGGAAATGCGATGGAGTAAGGAAATCAAGGTCGTCTATGTCTTCAGTCAATGGGCATAAAGGGCGTGAATTTAAGCAAACTTCTAATTGGGCTAAGATTGTAGCGTATTCTTCGTAAGTAAGTTTTTGTTCTCCTATTACTCTCTTCAAATGATGTTTAAGACTCCGTACCGCTCTCTCCCAGAGACCTCCTGCACTGGGCCACGCCGGGGCATTAAAATGCCATTCGATCTCCATCTCTGTGATTTCCGTTAGGAAGCTGTCGTTAAAAATGTTACGTAATTCTTGCCATTGTCTCTGTAATATGTTATTGGACCCGATGAAGTTTGTTCCCTGATCTGAGTACGAATGACGTGGTGTTCCCTTTCTTGCTGCCATTCTTCGTAAAGCAGCTAAGAAGGCGGAGCTGGTGAGTTCAGTTACCAACTCCAAGTGCACGGTTTTAGTCACCATGCATACAAAGAGGGCAATATAGCCTTTTAATGTTTTTATGCCACGGCCTTTGTTGGCTTTGATGTCCACGAATCCTGTATAGTCGACATCTGTATGATGGAATGGTTTGGCTTCATTCACTCTAGCTGCAGGCAAGGCACCCATTATCTGGTGTTGTTTTCTTCCTTCAACTTTCTTGCATCTGACGCATTTTGCAACTTGTCTCTTCACCGTGTTCATTCCGCCTATCACCCAATACTGTTCTCTAAGTTTAGCCATAGTAAGCCGGGCACCACCATGGAATGACATAAGGTGAGCTTGTTCAATCAACAATGTTGTGAAGCGTGAATTTTTCGGGACAACTTTCGGGTACTTCATCTCGTATGGAATGTTCGCTTCATTCAATCTTCCTCCTACTCTCAGAGTACCGTTCTCGTCAATAAAAGGCTTCAATTTTAAAATGTTACTCTTTGTTTGTACTCGTTTATGTTTGCGCAAGTACTCTATGTCCGTTCCCATTTCTTCCGATTGCACAAATTTTATAATTGTCAATTTAGCTTTATGCAACTCCGGTAACGTGAGATATGTAGGAAATGTGGCACGTGTCGGTGTCAATGCCCGTAATATCCATGCAACGAGCCTTATTATTTTTGCAAGTGAGCTATATTTGTGTAATAAGTAATTTATAATGTTTTCTGATTTAACCGATTGCGTAACACAAAGAAGGGTACTGTTATTCGTGTTATCTTGGTTCGAGTTTTTCGAGTGGGATGTTTTCTCTTCTTCGTGGGTGGTGTATTGCGCATATTCGGGAGTTGGTTGGAAAGTTAATAACCAGGATGGAGCTTGCCACCCCAAAGTATGATTTTTCAATTGAGATGATGTGAGACCTCTGCTCGCTGCATCTGCCGGATTATCAGATGACTTAACATATCTCCACTGGTCTTCGGGCATCACTTGTTTGATTTGTCCTATTCTATTGGCTACAAAGGGTTTCCATCGGTCGGGGTTACTTTGTAACCATCCGAGGACTGTTTGAGAGTCAGTCCAACCAAATGTTGTTATTTCACGTTGATGTAAAGAATGTTTTATCTTTTTCATTAATCTTGTTAGTAAATGTGCTCCGCTCAGTTCAAGCCTGGGAAGCGATAAAGTTTTCTTATGTGGCACAAGCTTAGTTTTCGCCGCCACGAGCACCACCTTGGCTAGACGCGGTATTCTGGCATATTCAACGCAAGCGTACGCTTGTATAGATGCATCACAGAAGCCATGAAGTTGAATGACGTCATCTTTTTCGCATAGTTACCACCGTGGTATCTTGCATTCGTTCAGTTGTTCGATATCCATATTTGCTCTTGACCATTCTGTGTATAGTTCGTCGGACACGTACTGGTCCCATTCCGTCTGTTGTTTCCATACTTTTGAAAAAAATATTTTTTGTTTTGTTACGAATGGTGCGAGCCACCCTAATGGGTCGTATAATTTGGATATTTCGGATAGAAGTGTTCTTTTTGTCGGTATTCCTGTTATTTGGGGTGTCTTACATTTGAATGTGAAAGTATCTTCGGCAGGGTTCCAGCATAATCCTAGTGTTTTTGTTATGTTATCAATTTTAAAGTTAAAAATCATGTCCTCTCTTCCTTGTTGTTCATTTATGTTCTCCAAAATACCTTTATGGTTTGACGACCATTTTCGTAAATTGAAACCCCCTGCTCTCAAAAGATTGTTCAGATCCGAAATCATTTTCTTCCCCTGTTCGAGTGTGTGTGCTCCATGTAGCAAGTCGTCCATATAGAATGCCTCCTCCACTACTTTTGCTGCTTCTGGGAAGTTTTCTCTTTCGTCTTCTGCTAGTCGTTTCAAGGTCATCATGCTTAAAAACGGCGCCGATTTGGTTCCGTAACTTACCGTCGTCAGTTGGAATGTTTGTAAAGGTTTTTCAGGGCTGTCACGCCAAATGATTTTTTGTAACTGTTGGTCAGTCTCATTCACGAGTATCTGACGGTACATTTTTTCTATGTCCGCCGTGAATGCGTACTGATACTGTCTCCATTTTAATAAAAGTACTTGCAAATCTTGTTGTAAATTTGGTCCCGTATACATTAAATTATTCAGAGAACACCCTGTTGATGTTTTTATGGATGCATTGAAAACTACCCTGTACTTGGTTGTTGCTGACTCAGCACGTTCTACAATGTGATGCGGCAAATACGACTCCAGTCCCGAAGTAACTCTGGCTAATTTCATATGCCCTAGTTCATGGTATTCATCCATGAATGCTTTGTAAGCTTCAGCCAACCTTTCCTGTTTTTGAAGCTTTCTTTCCATGTTTCTAAATTGCGCAATTGCTCTTGTTTTTGTTTCCCCGAGTTCTTCTTTGTATTGTGGTTTCATTGGCAGGCGCACTTCATACCTCCCGTCAGGGTTCCTCCTTGTATTCTCTTGATAGTGTTTAATGCATTCCTGATCCTCTTGAGATAAATCTCCCTCTTCAGAAATGTCTTCAACCTCCCAAAAGTGCCTTATATCTTCTAAATTGTTTATAACGACGTTACAGTGGTAGGTACGAGCATTACCACATAGCAGCCACCCCAGCTGGGTCTGTTGTGCCAGGGGTTGAGCAGCATCGTCTCCTCTAACTATCCCGTTCAGAAGAATTACTTGATAAATGTCAGCTCCAAGCAATAAGTCAATAGGTCGGCTAACATAGAACTCGGGATCGGCAAGGCTTATGTTTTGTATAATGGACCATGATGGCTTAGAAAACGTTTTATTTGGTAAGTTTTTAATGAGATTATTCATAATAATAACCTCCGCATGAAAATCAAAATTGTTATAAGTGGAAGCACATTCTATGCTTAATTTTCCCTTGCAGCTGTTCTGTTTCTGTCCTACGCCGTAAATAATACCACTACATTTCTCTCTTTTTAAATTTAATAACTGTGCGGCATGTTGTGTTATAAGGGAAATCTGGCTACCTTGATCTATCAAAGCTCTGAGAGTCACATAGGTTCCATCAGCAGTTTTAACCTTTACTTGAGCAGTTGCCAGCAAAATCTCAGAATCTTCTGTGTTAGGTAATTGCGAAATGTTAGTCAGTTTATTATTTTCAGTAATTGTCGCATTTGCTGATGACGTTGAGGTCGATGGCTCCGATGCTGATGCTACTGTTTTTACGCACGCCTCGTGTATCAACGTGTTATGTCGGCCGGTGCATTTGTGGCACGTTTTCGCCGAGTTGCATTTATTGCCGTGGTGACTAAATAGACAGTTAATACATAGCGCCAGTTTTTTAACTGTTTGAAAACGTTTTTCGATTGGCATTTGTAGAAATTGTCGGCAGTTGTAAATGCCATGTTGATTGTTACAAAGCGGGCATTATATGCCCGAAATATGAAATGTTTTCAATTCCGTTGTTGTTCCATGACTTCGATTGGCTCCGTTGTTTGCGTAGTTGTTGTTAGGGTACTGCCGATAATTATGTTGTGCCTGGAAGGGTTTCCGCTGGGTTGTACTCGATGAGTTTGTTGGGGGATATGTTTTTGGAATGACAGATTCCTGTTTACGGCGAGAGCTTTCCAGGTTCGTAAATTTGCCTTCCATAAATTCCATGAATTCTTTTAATATGATGTCAATCTTGAAGGAAGCTGGATTAGATTATAGAGACCGAAGAATTATTTTTGAACTCTACAGAAATCAAAGAACTTTAATTGAAATAGGAGAAGAAGCTAGAAAGGCGAAGATACGGCAAGGAGTTCGGCAGGGTTGTCCACTTTCGCCTCTTATCTTTAATGTGTTCATAGAGTGTGCCATTAGAAAATTAATAGAGTCCAGAAAAGGGGGGGTTCATTTCAATGGGAAAAAAATTCAATTTATTCGTTTTGCTGATGACATTGCGGCTTTTGCAGAGTCATCAAATCAGTTAGAAGAATTAGTTACAGATATGAATGCAATTTTTGAAGATTGTGGACTTAAAATAAACATTAATAAAACAAAAATGCTAGTAACCTCAAAAAGGCACTCAAATTATAGACCAATCACTTTAAATAACAGGACAATAGAGCAAGTCGACAAATTTAAATATCTGGGAAGCATAATCACTAATAACTCCAGATGTACACCAGACATTATCGCGAGGATAGCCATGGCGAAGCAGGCTTTCAATGCCAAGAAGAGCCTGCTCAAAGCCAGAATAGCAGGCCATATTCGGAAGAGGCTTATAAAAGTGTACATCTGGAGCATAGCGTTGTATGGAAGCGAAACGTGGACAATGACACAGCGTGACAGAGAACGATTGGAGGCCTTCGAAATGTGGTGCTGGAGGCGAATGGAGAGGATTAGTTGGAAGGATAAGAAGACGAATGAGGAGGTGCTTGAGAGAGTGAAAGAGAAAAGAACGTTGTTGAAGACCATTGAGAACAGGAGAGGCAG
This sequence comes from Epinotia demarniana, assembly GCA_945867215.1. Taxonomy (NCBI): domain Eukaryota; kingdom Metazoa; phylum Arthropoda; class Insecta; order Lepidoptera; family Tortricidae; genus Epinotia; species Epinotia demarniana. Next base: position 18,533,778 of record OX244280.1, read on the forward strand.
GATGTTGGGCCACTTGTTACGACACGATGATTTTATGAAAACCATAGTAGAAGGGAAGATAGAGGGAAAGAGGAAGAGAGGGAGACCAAGAAGATCTTTTATGGACCAAATAAAAGAAAAAGTAAACGGCGCGTCGTATCAAGAGGTCAAAACAATAGCTGAGAACAGAGAGGAATGGAAATTGCTCCACCGACAAGATTTTGAATCTTAAATATAATGAATGAGTGCTCTAGAGTTGCTCAGCGACTCTACATAGTCCATATGAGTTTCGGAATCAAGTTTTTGCGTCAAAATATGTACTATTATTGGGTCCCAGGTCCTAATATCGACACCTAGGTTCTTAATTGCGTGTAGACATTCGTTGGCCGTATCATGCATTCAAGTGAATATTAGCTTAGTATTGTTATAACGATTGTTTAAAATATCCCAGCAGACTATGTAGTTATCAGAACTTATTTGTAGGTGTTGGATGAGTCTTTCCGCTTCTCCCTTCACTTTGGATTTTAGAAACTGCATTTTCTGAGCGTTGGATAATGCAGAGTTCTTATGAATGGCCTCACTGAATAAATCTTTAAATGAGACCCAAGCGCTATAGTTCCCATGGATAGTCGGTATTTCTAATGTAGGTGTGGATTTTTCACGATGTGCCCCTGACCATATCTGTTTGTTAATAGTTTTCTTCAAACTGTTAAATGTTTCCTCATGTGCATTAAATGAGGTTTCGTATTCCACATTCGTTTTAGTTCCCTCACTCTCTAATTCCCAATGGAGCGAATCTATGGCGTTCCAACGAGCTTGTAAGGACTTAAGCGCATCTTCTAACTCCCACTTTTCTGTTAGCGCGTTCACGTCTATACTTTTTACGGTTCTAACGAAAGCCTTCATGTTTGCCGTTTGTTTGCGATACATTTCGTCATGTTTACTCGACGTTCCAGCATCTGTTTTAAGTAGTTGGCTTTCTGTTTGAGCGCCTGGGGCTTGCTCATACCCTCTTGGTGTTTCTCCTTCTTTGAGGTTAAAACCTCCGTGGATTTGTTTTTTCTGAATATCTCCGTCCGTGGTCTCCGACGATGTTCTGGTTGATTCTTTTTCCGTTGTAGTTGATGTTGTCCCTGCTTCGAGCGCCTGATAGCCCGTCTTCAAAACAGAACTAAGAACCGAGTAAGTTTGTTTCGTACTTTCGTAAGTGCGGTTAGCGAAGTACGGGTGAGCCTGGCTCTCTACCATCTCTATCTGTTCGTGATTGAATTGAAATTCTCGCCATAGTAGACTCAATTCGTCTACACGCCTCTTGAAATACTCGGGCTTCTTTTTCCTTTCAGCACTATCCTTCTTAAAGTTAGTAAGCATAGACTCAATAGAGCGCTGAATCTCCTCTTGACGGATAACGCTCGCCATCTTGATGTTTTGTTAGTAAAAAGGAAAGATCTTACTTGTATGCCTTCTGTGTCGTTACCGAACACTTCCGTTTCGCTGCTGCAGCTGTTGGTTGTTGTTTACGCTTCTCCTTCAATGCAGCTCACCGCCCACAGATGTTCACCAGCTCAAGCACCTCACTCACTATTCGAAATTAATTCAAACGCACGCGAGGTCCACGGTTCGAAGGACCAATATTCGGGTGCGGGTGAGCTTGAATGTTAGGAAGTCCGGAGAGACGTATTCAAATGTTTATATTGTCTTAAAATCCTAAAATGACAAATGTTATAAAGTTATGTTAGAAAGATGTTGAAAATGTTAAATGTTAATGTTCGAATGCACCCGGTCGCGATAGAGCCGAAAAGTACACTAAATCGAGGTTAATATAAATTATTGCTCAATGCGTCTTTTGCTGACGGGACGCACGAGGCTATATCACGTGTTAGGTTCGTTGCACCGAACAGACTAATAGGAAACAGCCCATTGTTAACAAGATAAGCTTCCAAGTGCTAAACGGACAGCTTATAATTATCACTTTAACTATACCTCTCTATAGCCCGTTAACTCATCACAATACTTCCTTCGTATTCATATCGTCTCTCACGCAGTCCAACCACCTTTTTATTGGTCTACGTCTTCTCTTACAACCCTCTGCATAACATGTCCATACTCCATACCACCGCAGGCGATTTGATCACAGCTTTTCAGTTATGAGTGCCATTTTCAGACTTCCTCATATATATATACCACAGAATATATACTCATTCCTTATTCGATATAATCTCGTCACGTCAGGGTACGAAAATTAGCGTTTCTTTCATTTACCTACTTTAAATAGAGTTTTGTTTTGCACAGGCACCCTGATTCTCCTGCTATGGCTGCTGGCACTGTTCGAGCCGTACGGGCTGCGGCTGCGGCACGTGATCTCGGCGCGCTATCAGCCGGAGCGCGCCAAGGCGCGCGCCGTATGGCTGTACTACCACATCATACGGACGAGGAGTGAGATCTTTTACTTACCTATAATATCGCATTCATCATCATCGTTAACATCCGCTTGCCTTTATCCCTTTTTTATACCACGACCGACGGTGGCAAGCAGGCTTACTGACTACCTGATCGTAAGCTCACACCGTCGCCTTTGGATGCTACGGAATCGTTGACAGTGAATGCGAGGGTTTACCTCTGCTATTGCAGTTGGTAGGGTTTCAACGCAACCATCATGTCATGATGCAGTTTTCAAAGTTGCCCAGTCATCTAATGGATATGAACGCGATCTTATTATTTTCGACTTTTTTTATTTTAATTATGTACCTACCTATATACTTTTCTTTCACAGGTTGTTTCCTAAAATTTGCGAGGAGAAAACTGCATAGACAATACAAATACACGTCGGAAGAAAAACTAACCTTCAAAAGATGGCTACACGATTCTATACCGTAAGTTTAGGGTTTTATAAGTTTTGTTTAGTTTCCGCTTGTGTGCCAGTCTGTATAAATAAAATTGCACTGAATTTTCACCTAATATAAATATTTAAATGACAATTCAATAATATCTGATTTTGGAGTCCGAAGGTCTGGGGTAATTTAATTGCATAAAAATCAAGCAAGCCTCGTTTGTGCTCATTAAAATAACCGGATAGTCAGACAGATAGAACTTGATACGATATGATACAGTTCCTAAATAAGTGTATGTGTGTGCATTCACCGAATTCACCGTGGTAAGTTAAAAAAAAACATACCTAGTGCCGAGATAAAAGCCAAATGATTTGTTTATTACCAGATGCAGTTGGCTACGGAGTGTGTTGCGAGTAGCGCCGGCGCAGCCGCACTGCCTGCTGTGCTGCACCAAACATCGGCAAGACGATTTAGATCGCCACCTGAAAAGGTACCTACTAACGGCAACAATCATTATAGTAATATAATAACCCAAGCGAGCTTGAAAACCATTTAATAGGCGCCTGAGAGAAAATAGGCATAATTTATAAACCGCCGACGCAAAAAGAGGGGACACGTCAAACTTATAACAAGTGTGGCGTTGTAGCTCCAGAGGATTGAACCGATTAGAATGCGTTTTTTGGCCGAATGCTGACGTGATCGAGATGGTGGATCATTAGTAAGGTTACAACAAAGTCGGTTCAGCCGGTCTTGGTATATTGAACTTTGAAATGAATCGGGGGTTTTTCAGCTTTTCAAAGTTTTTAATTATATGCTAGCTAATGCCGTGCTTGCATCGTGTTCAATGTCATTCTCGAGACGATTTTCCTAGGTTCAATTCAAACTCAGGAACAAAAACAAGTGAAATTAAATGATTTTTAAAAAAACCAAACTGCATTTTTCAAATTGTATTATTGTCACTCCCACGATTAAGAGGAAAACAACGTCATACGTCGAAATCCGTCAAATGGTTTAGGCTGCAGGGCGTGCCAAAGAATAACCCTCCTTCGGCAGTCGGGTAACAAGGCGTCTGTCCTGTACAGAATACAACAATAGGCAAATATTAATGATGTTCAAGTCATAAGCCGACTGAACGCTGACTGTATGTATATACCAAAAATGTTTTGACCCAGTGATAATTATTACTTACTAGCTTCCGCCCGCGACTTCGTCTGCGTGGACCCGAGATAAAAACTATTCTTTATTTTAATCCACCACCCTATAAAGTATCTTCGTGCAAAATTTCAACCAAATCGGTTAAGCCGTTGAGGTGAGATTGACTAACAAACATCCAAACTCACGCATTAATAATATTATAGTGGGATACTGAGGCAGGTACTTACGTCCCGTGATGTAACCCGTCCACTTTGTTCGACAGATGTGAAACCCCGTCCTGCGCCGGCGTGTACTGCGCGCGCTGCTTCGCGGACATCGGGCAGCTGTGCACCGTCTGCTACTCGCCCGGGGACTACGGGGACCTCAGCGATGTCAGCTTAGAGAAGTAAGGCTGGACCTATTTTTTACAAACATTCAAACTAGTACCGTAGAATCGGGCAACTTTGCCCGCTTTTTGCAACTTTAAAATAGGTACATTATTATGTAACTAGGTAAAACGTAGTCGTAGTTACAGCGAACGAAAGAATGGAAGTCTAATTAGCGCCGTGAAGTGGCCCCACAGAATGGGGGTTTTAGAAACTATTGCTCAAAAGTTCTGTGTTTTTCAAGTTAAATGTGTGTCAGTTTCTTTTTAAGTAATTTGTTCATACTTAATTGCAAATTCATTTGAAATTGTCCCGATTTATCACTCACGTCACATCTAACCTGTCTGTTTTGTTACTAAATGTATGCAATTGACATTGACTGTCGGTTTTGTTACTTTCCGTAACTATCCGTTTAAGGGCCCTAAAATAATGAATGTGCCCTAAAATATGATTTGAAAAAAAAAGCACCAAATATAGCAGTCTTAACATGTTGTGAGGATGACTCAGTTTTAAAACTGTTTTATTCTAGATTTAGTTCTGATGAAAGCGACAGTGATGTCCCTGACGATGATGACAATAAACCCTTAATGGGTACCCGTGTAAGTGTTATAAATTATAATACCTACTTAATTAGTAAGTATTTCACAAGTTATACCTAGTTAATTCCTTTTTAACTTATGATATTTTTCTAATTACAAGGTTTACGCAAACGAAGATGAAACTGGAACACAAAACAATCATAAGACTGAAACCGAGCGTGATAGTGGTACTTTAACTCCAAGACGTCAAAATGGTAAACAAGAATCAATGCCGCTTTTGGATTGCGATTATTTGCAAAAAAATTACTCTCAACAACAAATGATTCAGTTGAAATTTAAGAATAATAATAGAGAACAAAGTGATATTTCTACACAAGTCATCGTCACTGGATCACTAGCCAAAGAGATAAATTTGAACAGCGAAAATGTGTCTAATAATGCTCTTCAACGCAATAATCCACCAGACAACGGTTCGAGACTTAAGATGGTGTTTAGGGATTCAGAAGTGGCAGTAAATGGTGTCACATTTCCCAAAGGAAAACTTAGTGCCATTGTAAGAACTATGATGCTTTTAACTTCGAAAGAAGAGAAATATAACAAATGTAGAAATGATATAAACAAGCACAAGCCTTTTGAATATCTAGTGATGGAAATGTTTCAACCGTCGGTTACATGTCAAAGGATACTATCAGCAAGACGCATCAAATCCGCTACTTGCCGATCTCGTAGTAGTACTCTAGATATTAATGGGCCAGTCAAAAGTGAAATCCTATATTTGTTTAATAATCCTGTTTTTGCAAAAAAAACACAAAGCTCTAAAACTCCTGTTAACATAGAATTACAAACAGACTACAATTTTCAAAATTCTGAGTCAATTCTGAAACGTGTTCAAAGTGATTCGCAAACTAATTACGTCAATTTAACGAAACGAGTTGAAAATTTGCTGAATTCAAGACGGAAAGTAAAACGCTTCTTGGATCTAAAGGAAACCGTCGCTAATACCTTGAGAGAAAGTCTAAGCAAAAGCAGAATGTATTGCAACAGATACAAATTACTTTCTAAAAGAAGAAGACGCAGTAAGCAACATCTTAAATGTTTGAAAATTATATCAACAGTAAGTAAAGTATTCAGTAACAAATTAATGTATTATATAGGAATTAATTCCTTACATGATACACTCGACTTGGGTGTAGAAGGAAATAAACCGCCAAAAACAATGGAGAAAGCTGTAAAACGAGGAAATCCTACACACCCCGATACCAGACCACTTGTAGATCTAGCAAATCAAGTCCGCCAAGAAAGTGAATGTAGCATAAAACACAAAGAGCAAAATTTGAGCAATTTTGCAAACCGAGAAATTATTAATATAAAACCTGCTGAAGGAAGCAGCGGTGAAAGTCCATCCAAAGAAAGCGATGAGAGCAATGGTATTGAAACAGACAATAACCTAGAACATAAAACAATGCAAGTTCAAACACATCAGAAAAATCATAAGAGACCTGGATTTTGGGAAAGCCTTCGAATGAGAAGAAGAAGGACTCACTCGCCGCGTTTATTTTTCACGAACGCGAGAGACGACCCATCATTTTACAACTTTTTTGCGAATCACAAAAGAAGAAAAAAGATACAAGATAACGAAGAAATAGATAAAGACCATCTTAAAGCAATGCATGTTAACGACGAAGCGCTGAGCTACAGAGTAGGTTACTGTCTCAGAGATGCTGAATTAAGTAAGAAAATGGCTAAATATAGTGGCATTATGGACATGGAGAATAATGAGTTTTTGGGACCTGCTTGTGAGATAACCGATGAAAGAAACCCGTTGAAAAAAGTGAGCATGCAACTTTTATATTATAATTCAATTCATTCTTTTAAAACCACTAGCTTCTGCCCGCTACTCCGTCCGCGTGGAAATCGTTTATATCGTAGCTCCATACAAACTTTCACCCCCCATTTTAGGGAAGTGGGGGGTTAGAAAGAGACAAAATGTAGCCTATGTCACTCTCCGTCTCTTTAACTATCTCTATTTAAAAAATCACGTCAATTCGTCGCTCCGTTATACCGTGAAAGACGGACAAACAAACAAACACACACAGTTTCCCATTTATAATATTAGTATGGATATGGATATGACATTTTTTTATTCTTCCTTTAGCAAGAAATAAAAGATACACAACATGAAATAAGTTCAAGATGGTTCAACGAAGGGGAAATCGAGAAAACTGTTTTGAAGGCAACATCAACAGGAGGGCAAGAAAAAGATAACAAAAGAGATTATGATGTTCGGCCTCCCAAAGAGTTTCTAATACTATGTACGTCCTTTCCTTTCATTTACGTCATTTAATATGTGATATTTTTAGAGCGATATTTGCGCCATTTAATATGTATACATATATTTTTTAATTTAAAGTAAATTTCCCCTTGTGGTGTCGGGTTAGAATAGCATCACCCCCTTTCTTCCCGTGAGTGTCGTTACTGTCGTACTAAGGGTTGAAGTGTGTTGTGGACGATGATCTAACAACCTGTCACTACGCTATCACATTTTGTCGATCGTTCAGCCTCCCATTTATGCTAAAAGTGACACTGGAACATAAGTTTCATGTGCCCTGTCTACCCCTTTTGGGAATGAAGGCGTCGTAAATCTATATAGATTAAGTACACATAAGCTACGGTAGCCCAGTGGTTCAGGCATGCGGCTGTCAAGCGGCGGTCGTGGGTTCGAATCCTGGCTCGTACCAATGAGTTTTTCGGAACTTATGTACGGAATATGATTTCATATTTACCGTTAGCTTTTCGGTGAAGGAAAAATATCGTGAGGAAACCTGCATACATCTGCGAAGAAATTCAAAGGTGTATGTGAAGTCCCCAATCCGCACTGGGCCAGCGTGGGGACTACTGCCCGTTCCTTCTCATACATGAGAGGAGGCCTGTGCCCAGCAGTGGGACGTATATAGGCTGATGATGTTATGATGTATGTGTATGTTGAATTCAATTTTCTTCTGCCGACAGACGACGACGAAGGTAATGATATCGCACAGGAAACTTCAGGAAGACTTATTAATCTCAGCAGAAAACTAAAGACTACAATATCGCAAATAGCTTGCAATTTTTCGAAAAAAACTAAGCGCGCCCGGTCTGTAGTATTTTCTGACGTAGATTTAAAAAAATCTGATCCTCATTTAAATGAAGAGACACCTTGGGTGTTAATGGTTGATTCGAATCAAAGCATACAAAAGGCGGCGCAATTTCAAGAAATTAAATGCCTCACCGATGACAGTTCGGATGAAGAAACTGAGAATAAAGTACAAATCGTGCAAGACTATAGTTGTCATACAAAACAGGTTGTAGAAGAGGAAAGTGGGACATCATATATAGAAATGAAACCACTCTTTGAACGCAATTTACACAGACAAACAGAAAAGGGGCATTGTGTTCATACATGGAAAGTAATACCAAAAAAACAAGAAGGATGTCAAACCAAAGTAAGCACTGAAGAAAGTTCTTCGCATGACTCTTGGCCGGATTTGGTACACCGATGCTTCCAAGTTCAAATAAACTCGGAAGAGAAAGTGAACAGTACAGATGACAGTCTCCAATCGTAAGTATACCACGTCTGATCATCTGATCAATTTCTGCACAGTTATCGACCAAGTTATTGTATCTCTTTTTATTTATTAAATCATATAACATTTATGTAAAACAGAAACAAGAGTCACTTGATGGCCTTGCCGCTGAGGGTGATCAGGTATTCAGCGTAGCGTAGCAATTCTCGATTATATGACAGAGTTGTCTCTACTCTAGACATACGCGGCAAAATAACAGTACCGAAATAGGTGATTGGCCCAAATATGGTTTAAACTGATAAATTATATTTGGGCCAATCACCTAGGTACTGACCTATCTCTTTCTCTTATTAACTATTTCAGCTTGGAAAATTCAAAGAGAACTCAAATAAGAAAAGCCTGCAGCTGTCTCGACATTGAAAATGAGGACAGTTTAACAGTAAAAGGTTTGTTTGTGTCAGTTTATTTCAAACAGCTTTTATGCAACATCATAACTTTTTTCGTCAGAAAACTTTTTTCTTTTATTCGGTTCGGGAACCTATCTTAAATTACTTTAATTCACACACGTGCAACCACCATTACCACCTCCCGTTAATAATGTAGAGTTTGCAATGGTAAGGTAGAGCTTCGCAAAACTTACTTTTCCGAATGAAAGGCGTGAAAGAGGCCAAAACCTGGTTTATTGCAACTAAACACGCATATGCGTTATTTACAGAACGCCGGTGCAAATGCGAGGATACGAGTTCAAGCCCATGGAACCAGCGGAAGCGGAAGCAGGCTCCTCGAGGTTACATCAGACAACGTATCGAGCCGTGCTTGCCGATGTACCGTAAGAAACACTTATACTAGAAGTTCAAATTGAATGTTATTGAGAATACATCGAAGCCATTTTATCCATATTTATACTTAATATTTTAAATGCGAAAGTGTCGGTCTGTCTGTTACTTCTTCACAGTTAAACCACTTAACAGGTTGAGGTGAAATTTGGTAGGTATGGAGATAGTTTTAGGATGGTTGTGTCGCGGGCGGAACCGGAAGCTAGCGGCCTAGATGTTACTGACAATTCGGGGTTCTAGTTTTAGCCAGAACAAAATTACAAAATGTGGAAAAAGGCCTGAATGGTTTCGAGAAGAGGATGTTACTTACAGTCAGCATCATTTATAGTTAGTAGCAGCCAAAGTAGCCAAATATTTGGGCACACGTCTTTATTGCTGTGAGAGTGACGCGTGTCACGATGTATTTGGGCACACGTCTTTATTGCTGTGAGAGTGACGCGTGTCACGATGTATTTGGGCACACGTCTTTATTGCTGTGAGAGTGACGCGTGTCACGATGTATTTGGGCACACGTCTTTATTGCTGTGAGAGTGACGCGTGTCACGATGTATTTGGGCACACGTCTTTATTGCTGTGAGAGTGACGCGTGTCACGATGTATTTGGGCACACGTCTTTATTGCTGTGAGAGTGACGCGTGTCACGATGTATTTGGGCACACGTCTTTATTGCTGTGAGAGTGACGCGTGTCACGATGTATTTGGGCACACGTCTTTATTGCTGTGAGAGTGACGCGTGTCACGATGTATTTGGCTACTCTGGCTGCTACCGACTGTACGGTGCTGACTGCGCGGCCGTGCCCCTCGTTTTGCTCGAATCGGCGGGGGCACTCGCGTGCCCCTAGGTTAGTCGTATATTTGCGGTTTGCTTCTGTTATATTCTATCTACCTACCTACTAGCAAATTCATTACTTGGGGGCGCTTTTGTTCAGCTAATTTTTGTAAGTAAGTAAGTCCTATTATTGGAAGTCCGATAAAATGTTCTTCATAAAATGTTACGCCATAATAATCGTTGGTCCTAGTAATTCTTATTCCTAACGATCGTATCTCATATCCTAATATTTATTTTCACTTCCGTCCGTTTTATTTAAATTCATAATGACACTAGTCATACATTTTTTAAACCTAAAATTGTTTATCATAATATTTATATCATAAATATTACTTGGCAGTATCGAAGTAAATAAACGAGTTTGTTTTTGTCGCGAGGCGCGAGGTGAGGCCACGCTAAGCAAGCCGTGCAAGCAAGCAATACAGTAATTCTATGTAATCCATGTATGGGAAAATGAAACAAAGTTTAAAGTTATAGTTTTCAAACCTGTGTGGCGTGATACATCTAGGTGTACTGTTTAAGAGGGTGCAAACATTTCGTTACAACTCGACCGAGTCGCGATCGCCTGCGCGCGGCCCTGATAGCTATAGCTACCCACACTACGATGTTATTGTGTGCGTGCGGTTTGAGTGCTGCCGGCCGGTTGGACCGACTCTCTTGATCATTGTTATACTTTTACTTTATAGTGAGCTAGGAAATAAAAATCAGATGAATTTTAAATGTTTCTATTTTATGAAACTTACGCACTTACTTACATACCATAAAACTAGTGCCTATGCCAAATCTTGTTATTAGGTGTCAAAGCGGAGCCCGAGCTCCATTATGGCACAACTGAGAATAACGGTAGGGATGATGATGACGCACTTATTTACATACCATAAAACTAGTGCCTATGCCAAATCTTGGGAGTAGGTGTCAAAGCGGAGCCCGAGCTCCATTATGTCACAATCGGCAATAACGGTAGGGGATGATGATGGCGCACTTATTTACATACCATAAAACTAGTGCCTATGCCAAATCTTGGGAGTAGGTGTCAAAGCGGAGCCCGAGCTCCATTATGTCACAATCGGCAATAACGGTAGGGGATGATGATGGCGCACTTATTTACATACCATAAAACTAGTGCCTATGCCAAATCTTAGGAGTAGGTGTCAAAGCGGAGCCCGAGATCCATTATGTCACAATCGGCAATAACGGTAGGGGATGATGATGGCGCACTTATTTACATACCATAAAACTAGTGCCTATGCCAAATCTTGGGAGTAGGTGTCAAAGCGGAGCCCGAGCTCCATTATGTCACAATCGGCAATAACGGTAGGGGATGATGATGGCGCACTTATTTACATACCATAAAACTAGTGCCTATGCCAAATCTTAGGAGTAGGTGTCAAAGCGGAGCCCGAGATCCATTATGTCACAATCGGCAATAACGGTAGGGGATGATGATGGCGCACTTAT